>WNYG01000021.1:0-461573 GCA_021396235.1 Sporothrix pallida
CCCTGTCTAGCCTCCTCGCATACAGCAATAAGCCCTCGCATACAGCACTAGACAGGGCAGTGGGGGGGTGCCCCTAATGGATTTCAGAATCAAAAAGTGCCATTGAGACACTTTGCCATTTGGTCAACCGTAGGCAGCTGCGTCCAGTGGTCTTGGCTTTGCTGGGGGCGCCCCTTCCATCAGATGCTGCCCGTAGAACCGTGACAGCCTGCCCAGTGCCTGCACAGTGCTGGCCACGGCCGCCTACAGAAGGTGCAGAAGCTGAGGCCTGCATCTTACATGTGGCAGACCGATCTGGCAATCGTCCGGCCATACTTCGTAGATTCTAGCGCTGTGGCCATCAATTTTGACATGTTTATCATTTTGCTGCCTTTTGCTTCCATTCATGTCCGTCAAGGTGATTGTTATCCCTTAATGTCGTTCATATCACATTCTATTTTCTACATACTTTCTGGTTGTTTGTGCCTCGACTTCATCACCGTGTCTTAGCCATCCTTTGTCTTTACTCTTGGCTGTGTACAGGCACAATGTCTCTGTTCTGCTAGTATCCTGTTCACCCTATTCTTCTGCATGCATACATGAAAATCAGAAACACGTCGAGCCACTGTATTTTTAGAATCTTTTGATGCTCACAGGACACGCCGTATCTTCTGTCACAGCTTCCCCTGTTGTTCTTCGCTCCTTCCCCAGCATTCCATTCGGCGACCAAGCTCCACAAGTACGCCATCACAGCACCAGAGGGAAGGCACGACCCTGCCAGCCTGGCCACTCAGCACCGTGACACTCACGACAGCTCCTACTTCCAGCAATACTAATAAACTAGGCCTTACCTGGAACCCCTGCGAATATGTTGCCATCATGAAAGCAGAGTCGCAAGCGCATAGCAGAGGGATGCTATTCTGCCACTCGCTTGCTGTGTTGTGCTGAGGCTGGAGCCTCGAGGCTGTTACTCGGTTACTTCGCTTCGTTGCTTCCTTCTCCTGTTGTCGTTGTCGTTTCGTTGCTGATTCGTGACTTCCTCCACTGCTTCCTCGTTGCTTGTATTTTGCTTCCTTCCTATTATCAAATTTTGCGTGACCCTGTTCTTTCCCCTTTCTGCCCACATCGCCCCTGGTGGTTGCTGTCTTGGATACGAGAATGTCTTGATCCTTCCTTGGTCCGTTTCTCGTGATGTTGTGCAAAGAATACGTATTCGTAAAAGCCAAACCGCCCTCACACACTTCCATCTTGGAGAAAGCCCTCGAGATTGAACTCAACTGGGTTGGACCCTGGCTTGGCCAGGCCCCGTTTTGCGGCCGTTCTGCGCCATTCTGCGCCCATCCCGCATACCTTTGTGCCTTTTCGCTGGGTCCCAGGTCCCTTCCCGCCACGCCACGTCCTTCTCTGCATAATAGTGCATTATCATAGCGCCCGCCCGTTCGTTCTTGCCACCGCATGTGCCAACAGCATCTGCTGCATCTGCTCCATCTGCGCCTTCCTCACCACAACCGGCCTCCATCGTCCGCCATTACCCTCTACGGTCGTGCCTGCCCTCCACTGCCATCTCGCGTGTGCTGGTCGTGCATAAACGGCGCCTCTTTCCTGCGCAACGCATCGTTTTGCCATGTCGTCTTTGTCCTCCTCTCCTTCTCTCCTTTTCCTCTTTCGTGCTCTGTTGTGTTCCATCCGTCCTCCTGCAACGTAATACTCGGCCTAGTCTCCGTCTCCAACCTCATTCTTTCGACTCTCTTTTTCTTCGTTCGCGGCACATTTCCTAGGCACTATCATTTCTCTCGTTCTATTTGTCTATTTGTCTATTTCTGGTGGTGTATTTTGTATTCTTGCCATTTTGGTTACCGCTCACACCAACCCACATTGCGGCAACAGCCTGTCCGTGCTGATTCAAACGAGATCGAGAGCCGAGCGATTCGGGTCGTTTAATTCACTCGATCAATACAAGCGAAAGCAAAGGCGAAAGGAGCCTCGAGCCCTTTTCAGACTCACTATTTCGATATTTCGCCTTCACCGCAATATCCATACACTGCCTCGACTGCACAACCTCAGGTGATGGATTGAAGATTCTCGGCCCTCCAAATCAGATCTAAAAGGCCAATAGTGGCATCCGCAACGTTGATCCTAGCCGCTTTCGCGACGTCCCTTCTGCACACGCGCTCCCTGTCGAGCCTGTGTTGTGCTCTCGTCCGCCACTTGTCGCCTTAGCTCCATTTTCCTTCCGTCTCGACGTCTCTTTTCTAGCGTCTGGCGGCGTGTCTCGCTTCTTATTCAGACTCCCGACTCCCAACGCGCATTCCACTGCCTGCATTCTGTGCTCTCTCATCTCACGCGGCGCTCACTCTGCTTGTGTTTTGCTTTCTGTCTCTCTTTTCCGCATCAATATTGCCCAACTATTGTTTTGCTGTTCTTTTTTGCTGTCTTTTGTGTGCTTTATTATTGTTTTCTGCTCTCTCATTCTTTTCGTGTTTCCGTCCCCCGGATCGACCAAAATCTTCCACGATCGACGATTGAGAGCCTAAAACAGAGGGCAAAAAAGACGAAAAACAAGAGGGAGCCGGACAAAACGAACCTAAATTGCAAAAAGTCGCAAAGTCAACACGCAGCACAATAAGCCCCCAGGGCTCAACACACGCCAACGTCAACTCGCCCCTACAGCCATCCTGCGCCAGCCAACAAGGGCTCGTCTTTTTTTTTCTACGGCTCCTCTTTTGGCGCCCTATCCTTAGAGCCTATGCCACTCACTGCACTTCCTTCGACTTTTTTTTCGCTACTTTGCTTTCCTCATCTCTCCAACTGTTCTTTTTACCTCGACATAATATCTTTGCCATAATACCATAATAACCGCCACGGCTGGGTTTTCTCTTCACGATATTCGTCCCCGCCTCGGGCGCTTCAATTCATCGCTCTTTTCTTCCCTCTCGTTTCGACTTTTCTTTGCTGGAACCGCCACACGCCATTCTCTCATCTTATCTGCCTCTTTTCTGCTCGCGCGCACCAGCCCGACGCTTCACAGCTCGACCGCCGTTCGCCCACGTTTTCGTTATTTTGGCGTCTGCCCCCTCTCGATCGCACGACAAAGTCAGCGCGACACCACGCCCAATCTGCCACGAAACGCCCCTCGTTTGGCCCCGGATACTATACCTCTCGGTTTCTGTTTCTGGGTTTTGGTTTCCGGCTCTCGTCTTTTCGCTTGTTCGATCCCTGACGCCCGACACAATTTTCTCACTCGACGCCGTTTCTCCTCAAAACAGCCAGCACCCAATCCCCTCTCCACGGCGCTCTGCTTCCCTTCCCGTGGCCTACGACGAATCTCCACATTGACGCAGGGAGATTTCGAACACTTTCGGACGCTGCGGCCAACGTTTTCGACCTGCTCGTGATCGAACTGCTCGGCGTATTCTTTTCACGACTTTTTCTTCGACGGGCTACCGACGCCTCATGGGTTGCTGCTGATATCTTGATATCTTGGATCCGGCTTTCCCCAACGGCGCACGCATAAACCCCTTGATTTTCTTCTTGGGCCTCAATTCTATCGAGGGATAAGGCCTATCACGCGTTTTTCGTACTCTTCGAAATCCGTCGTCATCGACCTTTTCTCCCAACCTCTCCCAACGGACGAGCTTCTCTTTTCACTCTACTTCAATCGCTTTTTGCGTCACTTCTGAGGTTCACGCCTCGCCTCGGCCGCCACTATGGCTGCACAGAACCCAAGACCCGACGTGGGCGACATACTCGTCGTAATCCGTAAGTTTGGACCCCTAATGAAATGTTTCTTCGGTTTGTTGTTTGTCCCAGAATGCTCGAGACTAACCGCAGATTTACCAACACAGACGACTTCCAGGCCAGAAGTTCCGACGAACTGACTCTGTCAAAAGGCGACCGAGTCGAATTGTTGGAACGGGACGATGAGTTTGGCGATGGATGGTTTTTGGGAAAGCACATGGTCAGCGGCAATACTGGCCTGTTCCCGGAGGTGTACACACGGCCAACTCCAAAAGGCTTTCCTACCGGTGCCAGTGCTCTTGCTGCTGTGAAGCAAGTCCCTCTCCCGAACACTACCTCCGAGGATAAGCCACCTCCGCCGTATACTATGACGGAAAACCAACCGCCCTCCACATCAAACGACACTGCCGCAACATCAGCATCATCTGCCCATGCGGCTGAATCGTCGACAACCGTCACTTCGGCACCTGCCCCCGCCCCACTTCCGACAACAAGTGCAGCACCGGCCGAAATCCCCGCTTCTCCGACGACTCCTACTGCTGCGTCAACGCCCATCTCACAACCCCCAACCTCGATGAACGCGATTTCACCCGGCGCCACCTCATCGTTCAACCAGACAACACCGCCTCCCGTTTCTGCTAGCAGCGGCTACAGTGGACGGATAGTTTCGGGTCACGACAGTCAGGTTCTCCACGAGACTCTCAACGTCATCGACGAACACATTACGGATTTGCGGTCGCCTTCCGGTAGTAACGGCACACACCTTCACGCTCCTACGGACTCTGGTAGCGAGTACAGCTCCAATCTCGACCACCGCATGTCGTACATCCAGGGCGAGGAGACAGACGAAGAGGAAGACGGCCTCCATACCCGCAGCGAAGTTGAGGCATGGGGCCCCGACGATGTGGCTGAATACCTCTTCACTGTTGGCGTCGAGAAGCAGCATTGTGAAGTTTTCCGTGACCAGGAAATTACTGGTGAGGTGATCCTGGAGATGGACCAGGCGTCTCTGTTTATCAAGGCGTTTGATTTGGGTCCTGTGGGGCGTCGTCTGAAGACGTGGCAGAAGATCAAGGCGCTGCAGGACGAGGTGAATGGCCACGGTTCCGCCACAGCGAACAGACGGCGGAGCAATTATGGTAGCGACGTTGCCTCTGAAGATGCCAGACGGTCCAATCGCAGCCGCACAAACACCCTGACAGGCAATACCAACGTGCCCAACATGCAGCAGCGCCTGCCGCCCATCGACGACCGCCCGATTTCCATCCATTCCCGCCGCCTCTCCCTCAACCAGACGCCCCGAATGGATCCCACACAACCTGTCTCTCCGATTTCACCTATTTCTCCCCGTGGATTCCTCGACGGCTCTGGCGCTCCTTTGTCACCAAGGCGGTCCATTCTCCACGAAAAGCGCCCGTCTGCTGCATCTATCCGTGACCTTCACCACTCGCGGCGCCACTCGTCGACGGATTATCGTGCCTCGATCGCATCGTCTATTGCTCCTCCTCGCCTTACTAGCAGCGGCACGTTCCCCCAGGTCGACGCTACGCAGCAGCACTTCCAGCCCGAGCCACAGTCGCAACAGCAGCAGCAACAGCAACAGCATAAGAAGCACCCTTCGTTTGACCGTAACTGGACACTGGGCAATGCTAGTTCACAGCAGCAGCCATCTGCACACCAGCAGCCTCTCTTCCACTCGCGGCCGCTGTCGTCTGCTGGCATCCAGGACGTGCTCGCTTCTTCCCAGGACTTGGAACACGGCCTGAATGTTGGTCTGAACGAGCCGAATATTGATTTTGATAGAGGCTACTTCTCGGGCACCGATGCCGACACCCGCCGCCGCTCGCTGCTACAGAAGAAGAATCGCGACAGTTTCCTCAAGTCTCCTCGTGGTGGGCCTACTGTCTCTGCATCATCGTATGCCGAGGAGCAGCGGGTAAGAAGTGCCACAGCTCTTTCGCGGCACTCGCGCTTCGGTAGTGTCGACTCGGTGCGTGACCCGTCGGGTATGTCTTCGGCTGCCCAGAAGTACTACGGAGTGGCAGGTGCCAACGGAAGCTCTGCCCCGCACCGCCGGACTACCTCTACAAACACGACCGACTCTGTGCGCATGCGCCCTGCTCTCCCACCCAAGGACATTCCTGCTCCTACAGTTACAAAGTTGGACGGCTCGAACAACGCCTTGGATAAGCGCCCGTCACCCGCTTCCCCGGCTTCTCCTGCTCCCAACCGCCAGGGCGACTGGTTCTCGACGAAGCCTGGCTTCAAGACTCCCAACTTTGGTCTGCGGGCGTTGTCGGATGCCGTTGCGGGACATGATCGGAACAAGATGGCATCGCCTGCCTCGCACGCTGACTCTTTCCCCAAGGATTCGCCAATGCAGTCGCCATCCCGGACGGGTTCTAGCACACCCTCAGCCGGTCCTAGCTTCGAGCTGGACTCTCCCGACCCACGGAGCCCGAGCACGACGGCTACGGTGACCTCGGCACGCAGCAACAATGCCGCTCGTAAGAAGGGCAAGAAGGAGACAAGTGCCTACCAGCGCGGCCTGCTGAAGATCTCGCCTCGTGAGGCGATCAAGGACGCTGACTACAGCGGCTGGATGAAGAAGAAGAGCTCGAACCTCATGGCGACCTGGAAGCCGCGTCTCTTTGTGCTCAAGGGCCGCCGGCTTGCTTACTACTACTCCGAGGACGACGACCAGGAGAAGGGTCTTATCGACATCTCCTTCCACCGTGTTCTGCCAGCGGACAACGAGCGTCTTACCGGGCTCCATGCTACTCTCACCGGTGCCTCGACAACGCCTGCCATCCCTGCCAATAGCAACATGACCACACTTGCCTCTGCAGAGGCCGATGCCGAGCCAAGCTCCTCGCTCAAGTCGGGCTCTGGTCAAGACTCCATCTTCATCTTCAAGCTTGTGCCGCCCCGTGCGGGTCTCTCGCGGGCTGTCAACTTCACCAAGCCGATGGTGCACTACTTTGCGGTTCCGAACGTCAAGCAGGGCCGGCTCTGGATGGCTGCCCTGATGAAGGCCACGATCGATCGCGACGACGCCGTTGCTATTACCACGACGTACCAGCAGAAGACGATCTCCCTGGCCAAGGCCCGCCAGATGCGCCACCGCCCGCCTGCTCTGATGAACCTGGACGAGAAGGTTGAAGATTCGCGTATCATGGGACACGACGACCATGACAAGAACGACGATGACTACGAAGATAATGACATTCTGGGTGACGACGAGAAGCGGATGCTGGCCGCGGCGCTTGCTACCACCAATGCTCGCAAGGTGGACAAACCTATCAATGGCCTGGGGATCACCTATGACAAAGATGGCGTGACCCCTCTCAACACTTCCTCTACCTCTGCCGGTCTTCCAGGCGCCGAGAATATGGCCAGCGGCCCTAGCAAGCCGCCGTCCGCAGGAGGGGCACCGTATAAGGTGGAGAGTGCCCGTGCACGGCAGTTTATCTTTGAGCCCGAAAAGGACGACGACCGGCTTCCGATGAGTGCTTGAAGATGAAGAAGCCACTTTCATTTCTGTTTGCTAGTTCAAACGCTTTTATATACCCCCCTTATTCCCTTCACCTTTATTTCACTCACTCTCTCATTCCCTTACTTTCCTTTTCTCTTTTCTCCCTGTTATATCCCACACTACCACTCTTTTTTTGTTTAGCTGTTACCTCCTATATCCCTTCCCCTTTCTCTCATGTACCTTCCACTAGACACCCAGCTTCCGTCTTGCATATGTTTCATGCATGCAAGAAATGCTGTGCCGACCACCAAATACACAGACCAGGGTATCGTTTGGAAATTGTGTGTTTTCATGATGGGTTTCGTTGTATATTCTTGTTAGCGATTAGGAAAGATGAATGGAGCTGCCTTTCGAGGCATGAATCATGAATATTGTGTTTTGCATATCTCCGTGCCTCCCCTGTGACTATGTTCTCATTACTCGTAAAGCTCCTCGTCTGTGATGAGCAGGTACTGCCGGACTGGTCCCCAGAATGCGTCAACGTCCTTTCGTTGCCGACGTGGAAAAGACACCAGCTGCTCGTCCATAGTAGCCCCATGCCCATGCTCACCAGCCTTTCCGTCATCGTGTTCATTCCCGAGAATGCCTCCTTCGATCACATCATCGTTGCCATCCAAATAACGGGCCAGAGGACGCTCAAAGTATGCTTTATATCGCAGCAGTGTCAGAGAGTAGTCCTCTGGTGTGGTCTCATTGTAGTTTGCGGTGGTTAGCCGAACTGGTGTCGTAGGTGTTTTTGGCGAAATAGGTGAGATGGGAGAGCTTCCCATTGTAGGCATTGACGGCGACATAGAAACAAGGGACGACCTATCGACGCGATATTCTTCGCCAAAGTTCCTGCGGCGCCAGCTGGGTGTCGACGGTGTAGAGGGCGGTCCGTCACTGCTGAGAAGTGGCATAGAAGCTGATGAGGAGCTGGCACGTTGAACAGGCGAGACATTGCGTGGGAAGAGTGTGCGAGTTGTCTGTGAATATGGAATGGACGGAGAGAGAGGGCTCGGAGGAGATATGGGTTTGAGTCGAGTCTTCGCCTGGGCCAGCTCGATCTTTTCCGTCCTCTCGGAAGCTTCACTAATGATAGGCTTCACTGAAGCCTCCTTGGGCTCCTCCCCCAGAGCTTCATTGGGCGTCTCTGGTGCTGCCGTCTGAACGTCTTCTGGCAAGTTTTCTGGCCATCCCCCCGGTGGCTTAATTAACTTTGGACTCGTTGTCCGCTCTGTAGTTTTGGTATCTGGCGAAAGCTTTGTGATTAAAGGGGCCAGTTGCTGCACGTCCCGAGGTCGACTTGGCGGTGACGGCGTTTGGATATCAGTTGCAGCCACACGTCCAGTTGATATTTTACCTGGGATTCTCACAGGCGTCATTTTTGTCTCTTTCTCGATGCTGCCCGACCTTTCGAGCCGGCTGACCATGGCGCGAACAGACGACATTGACGAGGCCGGTGTTGTTGGCGAACGGGCGCCCGTAGGAGAGAGTGGTGTGCTTGCCATCTTGTAACGTCTGGCGTCTGCAGTCCTGCAGAATATGTTTGCGAAGATGTTTGCAATTTGCAATGGTATTTTTTCGCGACATTATTGTGCCCTTCATGATTGTCTGAAATAGGACTAAATAGGTAACTACTAGGACCGGCAGTTGTGTCAAGACGGGGAAGGAGCGACCGACCAAATGGTGGCAAATACGGCCGATGGCCTGCCCGTTGGCACTATTTGAGCCGGACGAGTAAAGCAAACGGGCCACAGGAGAAGTAGTGTTTGTCGATGATAGATAGAATGTCAAAAAGTGCTTCCTATGTACTGCACCTGTGTGTATTATGTGCAAATCTTTGAGATAATGTGTCTATGTATCCTATATGTACATCGTATATATGATATGAGTGGAAAGTGTGGTATCTTGGTTCGTAACTGGCAATAACGCGACGGTTCGCGCCTTCCCTGCGCTCTGTCCATCGCTCTTTCCCCTTCCTCAAATCCCCTCTGCCCGCTTTGCATGCAATGCTTACCAATTTCTCTCGTCGCCGCCTTCCCCGGCGATGTCTCGTTGCTCCTCGTCCATCATCTTGGCAATCTCTGCTACTTCGCCCTGCAACCCCTGGAGCTCACGCACATTGTTCGACCTCATACCATCCTTGGCACGGCCCGAACCAGGCGAAGACAACGGATCCGCATACGCAGCCTCGGGGGAGAAGAAGTCAGCACTAGACATGTTGCCATCAACACCAGATCTTGTGGCGTTCTCGGCACGTCTCGCTTGCCGCAACTGAATACGCTGCAGCACAGACGAATCATCCTTCAAGTATGAGAGCGCGCGGTAGCTGAAACTGTCAGGCGCCATGCCAGCACGTTCCATCTGATCAAAGGCGTTCAGTGTCTTGCCGCCCTTTTGGGCTCGGGCGTATCCAGCCAGAAGCGTGTTCCAGGTGACGTCGTTGGGCTCGACGCCCCGCTGGCGCATCATTTCCAGCACGCGCTCGCCCTGCTTGAACTGCCGGTGGAACATGAAGCCGTTGAGCAGGATGGACCAGGTATAGACGCTGGGTGCCGGGTGATGGCCAATGACACTAGCAGCGACAGCCTTGTCTAGGTCTGGGCTCGCGCCAGCCTCAGCATCAGCCGCAGAATCACGGAGCATGTCGCCAACGACGTCCAGAGCTGCACGCAGCATGCCCTCGTATTCCGTCAGCGCCAGAACGATGCAGTCGTGGATCTGCGTGCCCTGAGAGCGCACGAGACGCATGGCTGTTGGATCTCCAGACTGCAAAAGGCGACGGAAGTGCGTGTAAAACGCAATAACATCGTACGGGTTCGACAGGCCCTGGATGTAGCCCTGGATGATGGTGGCCAGTGTTGATCCAGTCGGCTCAACAAGCTCGACGGGCGTCAGCTGCGGTAAGCTGCGCACAGTGGGCGCCAACTGCTCCAAGAAATGCCAGCTCTTATTTGCCTGGAAGGAACCGGCAGCTCCAAAAAACCCATCTACACGGTCTGCCGCAGCAACACGTTCCAGGTTGACATCTGGCAACAGCTTTCGCAGGGGGGCAATTTCAAAGATGCGCGCATACGCCTGCACCATGAGCGGAAACGCAGGGATAGCAAGCGGGCGTTTTGCGCCTTGTTCCTGACGTGCCTCTTTCGCCGCGGCAGCATAAATGGCCTGCAAAAAGTCGTTCCAAACGACCGGATCGCGCACGCCCTTTATAACTGCCGACTGGGCTACTTGTTGGATGATATGATAATTGCCGCCAAGCTTGGCGCCGTTCATCAGGATGGAGTAGACATGGCTGTCGGGCTCTGTTTTGGCCTCGCTGAGCATGAGCTGAACTACTTGAATGGCAGCATCGAGCTCTTGCTTGAGACACAGGCCACGGATAATCGTTGTGTAAGTGATCAGGTTCGGCTCGAGGCCAGACTGCAGTAGAAGGTCGAACAATTCGGCGGGCGTTGCTGCCGAATCTATTGCTGGAGATGTCGAGTCGGGCTCAGCCCCACCATTTACAGGTTCCAGCCTCGATGCTTCAGCCTGATCGGCCTTGGAGGTCGTCAGAATGGCCGTGCAGAGGGCGGCTCCCTGCGGCGTGTTGATATCTAGGTCTGTCTCTGCCAGTGCTGTCTGCAGAACGTTGACGGCGAGCGTCTTGTGGGTTGGGAGTTTGCCGCCGGCCAGTCGCCCTGCAATCTGCAGCCGCGTGTTCTTATGCATAGGGTGTTTGTACCGGACAAGGTCCTCGTACAAAGTGGCAACATCATCGAGCGTCCCGCCTAGCATGCGTGCGAAGAAATACAACGATGCTTGCCGAAGCCGCAGGTAGTCCTGAGGACTCTTTTCGAAAACAAGCCGCAGCATGGCGAATATATCTTGTGCCGCAGGGAGGCCGGATTGATGAGCGGGGCCGGTGTCGTCATTGGCCCCATTGGGCCCCTTTACACTTGTGTCTTTGACTTCTTTGTCCACGCTGGCGTCGGCAGGATTTGGAGGATCCTCACGCATTTGAAGCAGGAACTCGATCGTGTCTTCGGCCATGTACGACGGCACGGCATCGGCATCGAAAGTGGCCTGGAAAACAAGAGGAGCACGATCCGGACATGCGCGGAGGGCAGCCAGCATCAGATGAGGCCATTCCTCTCGGCGCCTTTGCTCGGGCCAGTCCAGCCCCTCCCAAGCTGCCTTGATGCTCTCGACAGTCGGCGTACCACTCCCTTCTTGACCCTCTGCTGGCTCCAGAAGCTGCCGTAACTCAGGGCTATAGCTTTCTTCGTGTGGGAGTCTTCTGTCTTCCAGCAGCTTCCAAGTCTCCATCACTCCGCTCTTCCAACCAAACACCACAGATTTGGCAACTTCAAAGTCGATGTCCCGTCGTTGTCGGTAGAGATGAATGATCTGGGATGATGCTCTTCGCAGCCATCGTGGTGGCTGCAGCTTCATCCGTTGTCGTTTGGTGAGGACATATCGCCAGTGCGGTAGATGTGCAGTCTTTGAGGGTCCCTTTTCTGCGTTTGAATTCGCATCCTTGGTGCGGTGTAGCTTGAGCATGCGGAAAGTCCCCGGAGCCGTTGAACGTCGAGACGATGCTTGAGGCTGCCTCGGCTTTGTGTTTGCATTTCCACCCAACACGGCCTGGTCATAGGCTTGCCGATCCCGGACCTTGTCTCTCGGCCGGCCCGGGGTGGCCACAGACGCCTCTGTCGCTAGAGACCGTCCATATGTCTGAGCATGGCTGCGAATGCCCTGGCCGACTGCTGCCGAAAAAGAATTCCAGTTTTGGCCGAGCTGTCTCTGTTGGCGCCAGAGCTGCAGCCGGACACAAGGACACGGCTGCATGGTGGCGCAAGAGAAGCAGGCGCAGCAAAAGCAAGCGAGTTGTTTAGAATGTCGTTTTCCGCATATAGTGCATTAGGTCCGGGATTGAGCGAGTTGTCGCAAAGTTGTGCCGTTTCGGTGGTGATGTTTGAGGAAGTGTCGTTGAAAGTTTGCGCCGCGGCTGTGGCTAAAGAGTGGCGCTAGCTGTCCGTCAGTGGACAATGCCGCTAAAGACGCGGCTGCGAAAATTTCTTACGCGCTGTAATCTTGACACAGGGACCTAAATTTTGAGAGCAATGCAAAGCCTGGCCAGGCCATTCGTCAGTCACGACCAATTCGCACTAAAGAGGCAACGACCTCTCTTGACCTCCACAGACCTTCGCGCCTTCCCTCAGACGAACAACAACCACACGAACGCACCTTTATCTTTTAACGAGAACTACACACACGCGCGCTCTCTCTCTCTCTCTCTCTCTCTCTCTCGAATATACACCAAGCGACGTCCTATTTGCAGCCTCTCAAACCACCCTTCACAATGTCGTCTCGCGCTACACTGAGCGCGGCCGCCGACGACCGCAAGGCACGGCTCGCCAAGTTGCGGTCGATCAAGCGCAAACAGCCCGACGACGAGATTGTGGCCCCCGAGTCCGACCGCGCATCGCCCGCCGTTGTCGCGCTTCCACAAGGCCAGGAGGGCGAGAGTGCCGAAGCAGAAGAAGACAGGGGGGCGCCGGAAGCCCAAGACGTGGGCGAGACGACCGTCGAGCGCGACGTATCACGACTGCACCTGTCCGGACGCAACTACGACCCAGAATCGCGCGGTGCACGACTCGGATTTGAGGCTCCACCGAACTTGGCTGCCGGTGACGACACTCTCGAGGCCAAGGCCAAGAAACTCGAGGAGGAAGCGCGGCGAGAGCAGGCCGAAGAGGACGGCGAGGGCGAGGATGGTGCACAGCAGCAGGGCAGCGGCAAGCCGATCGACCTGTTCAAGCTGCAGCCCAAGAAGCCCAACTGGGACCTCAAACGCGAGCTCAATAAACGGCTCGAGCCACTCAATGCGCGTACAGACAATGCCATTGCCCGGCTAGTGCGTGAACGACTCGGGGCGAAGGCGTCAAAACAGGCAGAAGCCTCCAAAGCCTCCAAAGCGGCTGGCGGCGACGATGCCGAAGGTGGTCTCGAGGGTGCAGCTCTTGTCGAGGGTATTCGGTTACGCGAGCAGGAAGCCGAAGAGGAGGAGCGGCGAGAGCGCGAGCTGGAGGAGGATGAATAAATGGGGTTAGGAGAGCGTGTAGACGGCATATGCATAGACTTTACGGAGCCATGGGACACGGAAAACGGGGCGTCTTGGGATCGGGCGAAAAGCGCATGTACGATATACTTTTTATTTGCCTATGGTTTTGATTTCATTGTCATAAAAATGCTATATATTTGATACCCAAAAAACATGTCTGTTTCTCATGATATTCACTATTAACGCCCCCCCTTTTTATCTTCTTAACTTCGCCTCTTTAGTCAGGGCCAGTCGCTTGCTAAATGGACTCAAACTACGTTCTCGGCCGCGGTCGCCGTGACTATCTCCCTCTCTGGGCTGCTGTTTCCGCCCGTCTCTGTTGCTATTGTTGCTGCCACGGGCATCATCGCGCTGTCTGTAAGGTCGGCGGTCTTCTCTTTCCCGGACTGGAGAACGTGAGCTGTCCCGATTACGTTTTCGATCACCAGGTCTTTGGCTGGAGCCGTCTTCCTTTCCAAAGAAATCGGTCGATTTCATACGGTCGTCGTAGGTCCGTGCGGGCCGCTCGCGCTCTCGTTCACGAGGTGGCGGAGACGCCCGGCGTGCTGGCGGAGGAGATGGCGATCTGCTGGCGCCCGACGAAGAATACGACGAGGCTGATCTTGACCGTGAACGAGAGCGTGAGTCTACCGAGGCAGATCTGCCACGACACGCTTCTTCCGTCGTCGTCGCTGCCTGTGGGGGCGAGCGGGAGCGTCTTGGAGCTGGTGACGGAGAACGAGAGTCGAAATCGGATGCTGAGCCAGTTCCCGAAGAGCTTGGCGACCGTTTCCGTCTCTCGCCACCACTTCTCCCGTGATCCTTGCTGGTTTCTTTCCCCTTGGCTCGTCTGTGGCGTACTCTTGAGCCGTCCGAGTCGCCGTCACTGTCACTGCCACTACTACTGACACTGACACTCCGACTGTGGCGCCTGCGTTTCTTGGCCCGCTCTGCCTCTCTTTTTGCGAGCTCTTCATCAGCCACTCCTTTCCTAAGGCGAAAATGTTAGTGTACGAGAAACCACAAAAATAAAAATTTATTCACATCTGACTCACTTCAACTCCAACGCATTAAACGTCTCTTCGTGGAGCTTGGGCGCCAGCTTTGGGTTGCGAAACTGCTGCGATCGTGACGGCCGGGCCTTGTACGGGCGGTCCTGTGGCGCGACCTTGCACTCGTACGAGTAGTGACGTAGTATATGTTAGCAGGGTCTTACGGTGAAGCTACACCATTAGTGTAGAGGTAAAAGTAAAATGTGAAAAGGGTACTTATCTCGTTGTAAACATTTCTGGCAGAGGACGTTTGACGGCGTCGACTTTGGCGGCCCGCGACGGGGGTACATTGTGAGTGTGATGTGGGTGCTTGGTCTGAAAGAAAAATACTACAAAAACCGAGTTTGTATGATGAAAATGTGATAAATGATAAAAATGGCGCGTGTATGAAATAAACCCCTTAACCGATCAGATGTCGTCGATGATGTCGCGCCTTGATGCACGTTAAAGTGGTGGAGCTCCTGCTGTACCTGACAGGCACACGTGACCACGACTCGCTCGTCTCGTTCCGCGGAAATTTTGGGCGGTCGGTCAAATTTGCCGGGCAGAAAAGCAAAAAGAGTGGGGCTTACCAAGGCCCAAGCATCCCAGCGAGTCCAGCAGGAAGGAGCAGACGACCAAACGCTACCACCGCCTTTCGAAAAGTCCAAGGCTCCACCTTCCCACTCTAACGGGCGTGTTGCTCCTTCTCTCTTTGGCCTTTTCAGGAATTCCAGCGCCCGTTCTTTCCATTTCATCCTCACATCCACCACCAGCCCACACAATCCACCTCCACAAATATCCAGAGGACTCAACATCGTCCCTTTTAATCCGGGCCATCACCAAATCAACAACAATCCTGCAATCCGCCCGCGACGCCCCTTCTGCATCCCCACGTGTGCAGCTGTCGCGGCGTTTTCTGTCTCATTGGCAGACTACAGGCAGCTTTTTCGCACACAGGCACCAAAACGAGTCCTTTTGCCCTTTATTTTTTTCTTTGCAGCGGAATGGCGTAGCTTCCAACAGCTGACAGCTGCCCGAATCCTTTTTTCTTTTTTCCTCGCCGTTTCTTCTCTTCCTTTTATTTTTGTTTCCTTCTAGTTTTCTTCCGTCCCATCCCCATTGCCTCGCCTCTGTCATAGATCACCACGTCCTGACAACCAACCTTCTCCTTACGACTGGCGACAACGATGAACTCCTGCGCGTGCTTCCCCTTCTCGGCTGCCTTTATGAATTTCGTCCCTTGAGAATCGCTTCGAGTCTCTTTACTTTTTGCTTTCCACCCAGCTCTTCCGCAGACAATCGTCATCTGTTTGCTCTCTCTGCCGACTAGTATCATACCTGTTCGCCCGATCAACAATCCGCACATCGAGTTGCAGCTCGCCCTTTTGACTTGCAGTTTCCCACATCACCAAAACATCCTTCTCTTTTCCTCATCTCGACTACTTTATACCCGGTGGCAGACCAAGTCGAACGTCTTCACGGTGACGGCAACAAGAGCTACAGCTGCCACTACCAGGCGAATTTATCATCACCCTCCTTCTTTTGTTGACCAACTCAAATATACTTCACAATGGCGACAGAAACAGGAAAGATGTCTTTTGCAAAGGTTTGTTTGCTGTTCCGTCCCCTCTATTCCCACATTGATGTATCTTGAGCCTGAATTAACACCTCCCCTTCCCATCGTGCAGGTCGCTGCGTCAGCAACGAAAAAAGATGTCCCGACGACGCCGACGATTCTGCAGAACCCTTCCAAGACTGCATACGATGCATCGACTGGCTCCGCGAACCGGCCCAAGTCCACCAAGCCCTCTCCGTCGACCGGCAACAATGTCAAGTCGCCAAAGAAATCGGTGGCCGTCCCTGAAAAAGTGTCGGCAAATCCGGCCCCAGCTGCATCTACAGTCGCTGAGAAATCAATCACTGAGGGCCTTGAGGCACTGAAGATTGCCCCGACAACCCCGGGCCTCGAACTAAACGACGCCGCCTTGGATGTTGCGGCGGAGAGACAGACAGGCACGGCTGGGACGTCGACCACGGCTGCCAGCGCTGCTGCTAGTGCCACAGCGAGTGCGAACCAGACAAATGCTTCTTCGTTGGACGAAGTGTCACAAAAGGCCGACTCCAGCTCGGAGCTGGGCACTAAGCCGCCGAGCTTGGACGGCAAGAGCATCACGTCGGGAACCACGTTCAATGCTCTCGATGAAAAGGAGTCGCTGCGTCCGGACGACAGCGCGAGCGTGAAGGCGGCCGCCGACGAAGACGACTCGTTCTCTGTCCGCCGGTCGCTGCTGGTCTCCTCGCGAATGGGATCCGATGTGGCCGCGCGGGTCCAGCGGATTCAGCTCGGCGACATGCCGCCTCGCCTAGTCCCGCTGACAAACCAGGAACCAGCTGTGTCCGGTGCCGTGACTCCTCACAGCAACTCGTCCGAGCAGCAGCCCGTGACCGAGGCTCGTGTGCAGCTTGCCACCAGCACATCTACGCCGGGCGGTGTTAACGGCCAGAACCCGGACGAAAAGCTGCTGGATGCCATGTCGTCGCAAAAGAACCGTGTCTTTTTGCTCCGGCTCGAGAGCGAGGTGGTCGATTTTGTCCAGAATTCAAAGGAACCCTTTATGGACCTGCCACCGAGCAACTCCTTCTGCCGGATGCTGACGCACAAGCTGGCGGACTACTACCACATGACCCATTCGTTTGAGGCCGTTGCTGGCTCAGTCCGCATTTACCGCACACCCTTCTGTCGTGTGCCGCCTCCATTGGCGAGCTTTGTGCCGGTGAACACCCCCGAGAGCACCAACACGCCGCCACAGATTGTCAAACCGAGGAAGATTATGCGGCGCGGCGAGGAGTTTGAGCAGTCGGCGAGCACCAACCCGTCCAAGCCGACATCTGAGGACGGCAGCGACTCGAAAGAGAAGGCGCCGCCCGCCAAGGAAAAGATGACGCGCGAAGAACGCGAGGAGGCCTACAACAAGGCCAGGGAGCGCATCTTCGCCATGCCCACCGAAGCATCCACGCCAGAGAACGACGACGGAACCGGTATCTCTCGTGCCAGCTCAGTCTCAGCCAAGGACAGAGCAGGTTTGGGCAAGAAGGGCAAGACGGGCAAGCAGCGGCGCGATGACTCGGAGAGCTTTGACTCACGGTCGCAATACACCCCGTTTTACCATCATTCGCAGCAGGCCACTTGGGTTAATCCCCAGTATATGCCTACTGGAAATCTGGCAAACCTCCCTTACCAGCCAAGCCAGGGACAAACGCACCCGCAACAGCAGCAGCAACAGCAGCAGCAGCCTCATGGGCCGCACTACGCAAACAACAACAATAACAACATGCAGCCACCAATTGCCTACGGCACATCACAGCCTGCGTATCCGCCGGTCGTCTCGAGCAACGGCCACATCCCGCCAGCAATGCCGCAGTACACTCCGCAACCTGGCCCTCCTCGCCATCCGGCGCAGGGTGCGCCGCCTTCGTACCCGTATATCCCTGGTGGACAGCCGCCAAACGCTACTCCGCCTCAGCATTGGCAGCCAAGCCAGCACCCGCAGCAGCAGGTGCCGCCACAGCCGTACAATGGTCCTGGCTACCCAGCACAGCAAGGTCGGCCTGGTCCTCCTTCTGGCGGGCCTCTTCCAGCCGGCATGACATATGCCTATGGCCAGCTGCCTGCCCATTTCAACCCCAACGACCCCAAGGCCCAGCACCCCATCCCCGGCAGCTATGCCGGCACCTACACACGCCACGGCTTCAACCCCAAGACACAGTCGTTTGTGCCTGGAACCGGGCCCATGACGATGCCCATGCCAATGCCGGTCCCCATGGCCGGCCCTCACGGCGGATACGGCGCCAACGGCGGACCTGGTCAGATGGGCATGAGCCCGCAGAACCAGGCAGGTATGCCGTACAGTAATGGCGGCTACCCGCAGCCCAACATGTCCACATCGCCTTACGGCGGAAGCACGACATCGAGCTACGGCATGATGCGCCAGGGCTCAGGAAGCTCGACGTCGGCCTACCCGATGGGCCAGCCGCCGTATCCTGGGCCTGTGGCCTACCACGATCCGTACGGCAACAACATGGGCCATGGACCGCCTCATTACGGTCCTCCTCACCACGGCCCGCCACACGGTGCCCCTCATGGCGCTCCTCATGGGGCACCGAGGGGCCCGTCTCACTACAAGATGAATGGCCCTCACAATGCGGCTCACGGGCCCAAGAAGACAAACGGCGCTCAGCCGCCAAAGGGGCCCAACCAGTCCAACGGCTCGCAGCAGGGCCAAAAGGGCTCCGGCCAGGCTTATGGAAACCTGCCTAACTATGGAAACCCTGCCACGCTGCCGCAGAAGCCCACGTCTACATAATGGACAAGGGGCTCTGCTTTCGAAAAGAACAGCCGTTATAGTTGCTTCTCTAAAATTTATTCCACAAAATTTCTTTTTCAATCTGTTTCGGTCTCTTTTGATATACCAAAGGGCTGCTTCAGAAACTCGGCGTCATGGATGGACTGGCTGCATACTGGAGTTATTGCCCATATTTTCTTTTTTATCGACATGTTTTTCCACTCACCCCCTTATTTACTTTATTTACTCTTATACTTTTAATTTGTGCATGTCGCCGGATAGCCGGTGGCATCTGATTTTAAGCCATCGGCTGTCTTCGGCGAGGAACCGGGAGGTTGCAGGGGGTTGGTGTCATAAAATGCACGGCGAATTCGGCGTCTCGTTTGCAAATATCGATTTCGTTTGTGCCGGAGTCACAGGGAAGACGAGACATACAAAAAGAGTTGTCTTTTGCGTCTCTGATTTATATAGTTGCAGCTTACTACTCCAAACGGAGAATAGAGGGCAATGAATGACAGCTTAATTCCTCACATGTTAATCTACAAATATATTCATTGTCTGAAAGGGGGTAATAAAATAATCGTTTTATTTGTTTTTTTTTGTCAATGTCCTTTTTAACTCTATCGTCCATTCAACGCCTTAGAATCTAGCCCCGGGCCAGGTCTATCCTCTCTTCATGCTGTTTTTGCTACCCCGATGCATTATCGTAGAATAATAAAGCAAAGAAGAGAGCCGTGCTGCATGCGTAATGAAATCGTGTACTTCCTTTCGCCCTTTTTTCGTTTTGCTCGTAGTCCATAAACCTCACAAAAAGAAGAATAAAAAGGATGACAAGAGAACCCCAAAACTCTGGTTAAGAAAAATGACATAAAGGAAATAATAAAAAAACCAGTTAAACAGAAAAAAAGGCACCCAATGTAATTTTTAAACCCACACTTTTAATGCTCTTCCTTTTCACGTTTTCCATGTGTGCTTTGCTTCAATCGACAAACAAAACACGCTTCTCCTTACTCCGCCGGCTCACGCGGCTCCCTGGGCTCTCTCGGCTCTCGTGGCTCACGGGGATCGCGAGGCTCACGAGGCTCGCGCTGCTGGCCGCCTCCCCGTCCACCGCCACGGCCACCACGCTTGCCGCCGCGCTGGCCACCGCTGCCGCGCTCGTTCTTGCCCTCCTCGCCGTCCTTCTTCTCGCCATCCTTCTCGCCGAGGTTCAGCGTGGACGTTGCCAGGCGCTGGGACAGGTCAATCTGTGTGCGGATGGTGTTGGTCAGGTACGAGACCATCAGGACGTCCTGGATGTGGTTGTTGAAGTCGTGCTCGATGCTGGCAGCGTCGACCTTGGGCGTCAGCGACATGGCGTTCATCAGGAACTGGCCCAGGGCGTGGTTGGGCTCGCGCTCCTCGTCGAGAACGGCGTTGACAAATTCAGACGTGCGCTCCAGCAGGCCCAGCGTCTGCTCGATGCTGCGGGCCAGCGCCTCAATGTCGGTGACGACGGGGGCAGCGCGCGAGTCGAAGTTGGCAGGGGCGGCCGCCGCAGCGACAGCCTCGAGGGCGGAGCGGTCAGCCTCGCCGTACAACAGACGGTGCGGGACCTCGGCAAAGAAGCACGAATCGGCGGCGCGGTCGGGGCTGGCAGCAACAGGCGACGAGACGTAGCAGCGGGTCTCGATCTCGCGGCCAGCCTCAGTGCTGATGGTCAGGTGGACGGCCGGGTGGGGGAACGTGCCGGTGTCGGGGGCGGCGAAGAAGTTCTGGATAAGGGCCGAGAACGAGTTGAGCTCGTGCGATGTGGTATACCAACCGAGCAGCGACTCGCGCGGCGACGCCTTAAGTGTCAAGGCGAGCATGTTCTTCTGGTACTCGACGTCGACCTCGACCTGGTCGTCCGTCTCGGTGTGCGGGATGGCGAAGCACGAGCGGACCTCGGCCTCGAGGCCGTCCTCGGAACGGACACCGACAAGGGCGCCAATCACGCGAGTAGACTGCGTCGACGATGTCTCTCTGCGGACGGCATGGTCGAGGATGGAAACGATAGCCTATAGGAGAGTGTCAGATTGGATTCAACACGTCAACAAAGGTGACGATATATAAATATAAACAGGCAGAAAACCTACCTGGGGCTGGATGGTGACGGTAATCGGCGAGGCGTTGGCACTGAAGTTGGCCGACGCAGCAGGCACCACGGGACGCGCCAGGTGCAGGAACTGCTCCTTCTCGACAGCCATGATTGCGGTTTGGGTCGTCGGGGTCGGTACGGCAGAGTTCGTGATGGGATGCGGAAAACGGGAAACGGGGGTCGGCGAAGAGGGGCAAATAGGCGATGCCCTGAAATGCTTTTTTGGCGATGTTGGCCGTGGAAAAAAATTAATTCGAGTCGAAACAACAGGCGGCACGACACAATGGCGAGCGTGACAATGACGCTTTTTGGGGCCGGAAAGGGGGATGAAAGGGTGTCGTTGGAGGGGGTCGAGGGCGTCCCTTTTTTGGTGGCTAACTGGCCGCTTTTGGACAGACGACGTTGGAAAATCGTGCAGAATTAATTTTGAGGGCATTCGCATTTGCTGGTGGGGTTTTCTGTGCGCGCTAAGATAAGCTGATAAGGCGTGGCGCAAGGTGTGGCTTTACTTTTCAATGTTTTTTTTTTTTTTTTTTTTTTTTTAAGAGACAAGGCTACAGGGGGTCGGTCGCTACTGCCGTTTATATGAGAAATGCTCCTATGAGCTTCGAGCCTGTGAAGCCTTTTCACATTTTCACTGCCAATTAGCTGGTGAAAACAGCACAACAATTTCACCCAACAACCACACGCCAACAATGGGCCCAGGACCGAAATTTCGAGGCCGAGGCGGCCCACGGGGCGGCAGCTCACGAAGCGGCAGCTCACGAGGCGGCAGCTCACGAGGCGGCAGCTCACGAGGCGGTGCCCGTGGCGGCAGCATGCGCGGCGGCGATCGAGGCGGCCGTGGACGAGGCAGAGGCCGCGGCAGAGGAGCAAGAGGACGTGGCCGGGGAGCCCGTTTTGACACTTCCCGCCTAGCAGCACAAGAAGAGTAAGTTTGGCCTCATTTGGCTCATTTTATAATTTATTTTGAAGTCCTTTGTGAGTGGAAAACTAACAATATTGCAGTGTGGAAGAGGAAGACTCTGAGGAGGAAGTCCCAAGTGAGGAGGAGGCAGAATCAGAAGTTGAGGAGTCCGAGGAGGAGTCCGAGTCAGAAAAGAAAAAGGAGGCCTACCGGTCCCTCATGCAGAGCTTTGAGAGCCGGTCAATTGCAGCTCCAGCAGCAAAACGGCGAAAGCTAGACAATGGCGCTGTATCACAGCCAATGGAAGACGACGAGGAAGATGAGGAGGAGGGTGATGGCTCTGAAGGAGAAGAAGGCTCTGATGAAGGAGGAAACGAAGACGGCGAAGAGGAAGGCGAGGACAAGGACCTGGCCTACATGGACGAAGACGATGAGGAAGACAACGACGACGAAGACGGTCTGGGTTTGGATGACGACGACGACGAACAAGTGGACACGACAGACCCATTCGAGTCGCATTACTCGGCACCAAACTTGAAGGATGTCGAACTGCGTCTTGAGGCCATCCAGGCGGACAACTGGGCAACGGCCAAGAGCAAAGCCAACGACACTCGCCAAGTTTTTACTCTGCCACAAACAGAAGCCGCAGACTCGTTCTCGGCCCCGGCTCCCATCAAGACACCGCAACAATTGAAGCTCAAGAAGCGCCTGGCAGACATTAACACCGCAGCGTTTGGCGAGGCTGAGCAGACTGTGGCGCCGCTGCTCTTCAACTACTATGACACACTATTCTGCGAGCGGACGCCCCAGAACGGACATTCCCTACGGAAACTTGCCAGTCTGCACGCCGTCAACCACGTTTTCAAGACCCGCGACCGTGTTATGAAGAACAACGAGAAGCTGGCCAAGATTGCACGCAAGAAGCAGGAAAGCGGAGCAGACTCGGACGACGACGATGACAACGACGAGGGCGACTCGTACCGCGACCAGGGCTACAACCGGCCCAAGGTGCTGATCTTGCTGCCCACGCGCCAGTCGTGTGCCCGCATGGTGGACGCCATCTGCTCCGTGTACAAGCCCGAGCAGCAGGAAAATCGGAAGCGGTTCGACGATGCATACGTGGACAAGAACGCGACGATTCCCGAGGACCGGCCGGCCGACTTCCGCGACCTGTTTGAGGGCAACGACGACGACATGTTCCGCCTAGGCCTCAAGTTCACGCGCAAGACTGTCAAGTACTTTTCGCAGTTCTATAACTCCGACATTATCCTGGCCAGTCCGCTCGGCCTGCGCATTGCCATGGGCTCCGAGGATACCTTGGCAACGTCACTGGCAGCGTCCAAGCGCAACAAGGGCAAGCCCAAGACGGACTATGACTTCCTCAGCTCCATCGAGATGGTTTTGCTTGACCAGGCCGATGCACTGCTCATGCAGAACTGGGAGCATGTCGAGCACATCTTCAGCCACCTTAACCTGCTTCCGCGCGATAACCACGAGTACGACATTAGCCGTCTGCGCAGCTGGTACCTCGACGACCGTGCCAAGTACTACCGCCAGACTGTCGTGTTCTCGTCGGTGCACACCCCGGCTCTGGCCGAGCTGTTCCGCCGCTTCTGCCACAACTGGGCAGGCCGTGTACGTGTGCAGGCTGGCGAGTACAAGGGCGTTGTTGGACGGATCGGTGTGCGTGGCGTCAAGCAGACGTTCTCGCGTTTTGACCCGCCGACGATCGAGGCCGAGCCCGATGCGCGCTTCGACTACTTTACCAAGGCTGTGGTGCCGACGCTGATTGCCAAGTCGCGCAACGGCAGCGGCAGCACAGCAGCCAACCGCGCCACGGGCGTTCTGGTGTTTATCCCGTCGTACCTCGACTTTGTGCGCGTGCGCAACTGGTTCGCCACGTCCGTGGCCGTCGCCAATGTAAGCTTCGGCGTCATCTCCGAGTACACGTCCGTGCCCGAGGCGTCGCGGGCCATGTCGCACTTTTTGACGGGCCGCCACCGCGTGCTTCTCTACTCGGAGCGCGCGCACCACTTCCGCCGCAACCAGATCAATGGCGTGCGCACTATCATCCTATACGGGCTGCCAGAAAACCCGACGTTCTACACGGAAATCACGGGCGGCTTCCTCGCACGCAGCCAGCGCAGCAAGAAGCTGGAGCCAGGCCAGGGCACCGTGCGCGCCATGTTCTCGCAGTACGATGCGTTCAAGCTGGAGCGCATCGTCGGCAGCGCGAGTGTTGGCCAAATGCTGCGCGAGCGTAGCGACACGTTTGTCTTTGAAGAAGACCGGTCGATTTAGGGGATGTGCGTGTGCTGTACACAAGACTGTACACAAGACTGTACACTTCAAAATTGCATTGCATTGGATCTACAAAAGCATATTGGGCTGTTCATTCTGCAATTTCTTTCATTCGTTTTCTTTTGTGCCGTTCGCTTTTGTATCATTTCCCCCCATTTCACCACATATAGACATTAGATACATCGTCATGGAGTTTTATTTTATCTTACATGGTATACGTCATAATCTAATTCTGTACACTACTCACAAGCCACGCCCTCAAGAACTGCTCGGCGGCGGCGTTGCTGGCGGTTCCGGCTTCATCTGGGGCTCGCCAATCTCGTCCGACAGCGACTTGGCCGTCCTCCGCGCTCCGTTCTTCCATGTGCCCTTGCCCTCGCTCTTGGCCGGGTTCCAGTAGTCGTGCACCGGCTTGGCGCGCTTCACCATGTCGTCCTCGCCAGGCACGCGGTTTGCAATGACGGGCTCGATATCGGCCAGCTGCGTGCCGGCCTCGGAAAGGTTGAGCTGCCCTGTTCTGCGGACCATCCTCTCAAACTCGGCCTCGCCGTCCTTGCGGTACCGTGTGACCCGTTCAATGTTGCGGATGGTGATTTCTGAGTGCTCGAGGCCCAGGGCGCGGTCGCGGGCCACAATGGCGGCCGTCGAGGCAAACCGCATGTCGAGGGGCCCGTCGACGAGTTCAAGAATCGCAGACGCAGCCTGGTCGTCCTTTTTCGGCTCCGTGCGAAGAATGCGCGTGTATCCGCCCGGGCGTTCGGCGTAGCGCGGCTTAAGCACGTTAAACAGCTTCGGCATAAGTAGATGGGGGGTCTAGAAGAGAGGGAAGTGTTAGTTGACATCACCCACTATAAAAATATTTAAAATAAAAAAAGTTTCTTCGGTACTCACATAGAGAATGGCCTGGGCTTTCCGGCGGGTTTCTTCGTTGTCACGCTTGGCCAGGGTAATCAGTTTCTCAGCAAGCCGCTGAGCCTCCTTGGCCTTGTGCCATGTTGTGTGTATCGATTCGTCCTTTACCAGAGAGGTAACCAAGTTCCGCAGAAGAGCCTGGCGATGTGCAGAAGAACGGCTCAAATGCCGGTATTTGACCAGGCCACCGGCCATGGCGACGGTGGGCTGGAGGGTGGTGACGGGCGAACGGGGTGTCTGTTATCGTCTCCGGGGTCGTGCACGGCTGTCCTATCCCAATTGGCGTCGTAAATTTGGAAAAGTGCGTGTGAAAAGGACATAAAAGGGCCGTCGTCGAGTATCTCGTGAGAGTTGAGGTTGAAAGCTGTGGAGCACTTTTTGGCATCTCGAACTTTTTCTGCCGCTAAAGCAAGATCACGTGTAGAAGTTCAGTCGCTGTTTCCCATCTTCCATCACAAAAAGAAATGTGGATCGGGAATTGCCGCGTGCCTTCCGTACCTGCGCGTTGCTAGCATGCGCTAATCTACAGCGGTTTCAGCGCATCCAAGTCGCTGCAGGAACACTACAGCGCCCGAAAAATAGCGCATGCCACGGCCGGTTACTGTTAGTATTCCTAGCTCTTAGCTCATCTCCTGTCAAGCGAACAGTTGCGAATTCTTCCCGTTCCTGTTTCGTCACCAGAAACGACGCACGACTCGATCTCACGATCTCACGCGACCGGCAGTCAATTGGGCCACCGCACCCGCGACGACACTGACGATACGACCGACTGCCTTTTCCTGGGCCGATACTTTTGTCCATTCCATTGCACAGCGTCGACAACACAGCCTTCTGGAGCCATGGGCTTCGTCACAGGATTTGTATGTCTTTGATCCAGATGGATCCAACCTGATTCTGTCCTACCGAACATATCACTAACACCACAGACCGGCGGCGTCACGCTGACTCTGTCCGTCGCCTACCTCACAGTGCTCCAACACCAGCGCAACCGCCAGCGCCAGTGCGACGTTTTGCGCGCAAACACAAGCGTCCTCCGCGCGCTCGCTCTCGCCGATCCGATCACGGCTGCACGCCTGGCCACGCCCCATGCCGCCGAGACGCCAGCCGACCTCTCGGCTGCCGCTGCCGCACAAGAATTCTACTACCCCTCCAAGGCCGAGACACAACGGCAGCCGCGGTCGTCGTTTGTCGAGGAACTGAAGACGCGGTGGAACACAGAGATTGAGGGCGCCGTCCGCAAAGTACAGACCACCGACTGGGTCGAGGTGCGCGAGAATGCCGAGAGCCGGCTGGGCCGTCTCTGGCGCGAGACGTTTGGCGGCGACGAGGCCGTGGCTGCGGCCACAGCCGCCGTCAAGGAGCGGGCCGCCGCTGTATCAGAAACCGTCAAGGCCGAGGCCAAGGGCATCCAGGCAGCGGCCATTGCACAGGCCAACGAGGCCGCCGCTGCCGCCAAGAGTGCGGCCAGCCGCGCTGTCGACAAGGGCCGCGAGGTGCTGGCTGCCGAGTCGAGCAAGGCACAGACGGCCGCAGCCGAGGCAACGGGCAAGCTGTCCGACGTCGAGATTGCCCTGCAGCAGCGCTACACGGGCGCCGTTGAGGAGGCGCGGATGAAGAAGAGCGTCGGCGAGCTGCTGGACGAGCGCTACAAGCACACGGCATGAGCAGTGTACAGTTCATATTTTGTATGCATGGTTGTATGATCTGTAAGGATAATTTGGGAAACGGATAGAACGGGATGGCATGCTGCATGTATTTTTACGTTTTCCTGCGCGTCTTATTCTTTTTAATGGCCATAGTGCATGGCATAGAGCTTCCTGTACAGAAAATATATTTCATTTGTTTGTTCACGCCGTTTTGTTGTCAGGCTTGTTGCCGGTCCCGCCGTCGCCCCGTTAGGTGCATTCATATGGCGCTTTCCCATATATGCAGTAAACCAGCACTACGGAGTACTTTGTGCCCGGAAAAACGTACACTGTCAAGAGTGCCAATTCCTCACAAATTCTGGGGGCGGGCTCCACTATAGCTGCCCTCTGGCCAATCAGCGCCGTGCCTTTTCTGACCAACGCCAGAAGCGACAAAAGCCGCAAAAACCTCCTCCGTACCGTACCGCCTTCCTCTAGCACCAACCAGGAGGGCACCTTTTTCCTCCCGAGGAATTATCATCACTTTTTGCTGCCCCCAGTCCGCCCGTCGCCCACGCCCGCCAATCCCACCCGGACCACCCATTCGACCTCATTGCGACACTCAGACGCCCCGACGACTGTTCCGGCTCTGCTCAATTGATTGATTGCGACGACCACCGATCCGGAATCCCGACGAAACAGAGGACAATCGACCCTTGCCACTGTGTCCAGTCTTTTTTTCTGTTGAACAAAGTCGCCTCCCGCACTCGACTCTCTCGATCCCCTCCTTTTCTTTGGCCCTCGCCGGCCAACGACCACATCTCTCCTCTCCTCTCCTCTCAACCATCACATCAACAGCCATGTCTGCCTCTCTACGGACAAGGGCCACAGCAATGCTGCGAGGTTCGTCTTTCCCTTGAGCTTCGAGGACACCCCCCCTCCCCTCGACAATGCCCCGTTTCCATTGGCCCGTGTCGCGTCGCCAGACGGACATCCAATTGATATTCCGATATACCTTCGACATCGTGTCTTCCTCGTCTTTTATCTCGTCCTTTTCGTCCAATATCTTGTTCAATCTTCGATACTAACCCCTCCCAGCCAAGCCAGTTCCCTTTTCCGCCAGCACCGCCCTGGTCCCCTTCCGCGCCGCCCCGGCCGCCACCTCCCTGCACACCACCTTCCTGTCCAGCGCGCCGCTCTCCTCGTCCGCACGCCAGAACAATGCTTCGGCCGTCGAGCACCACCAATCACACGGTGCCACCGGCCTCGCTCGCCGTGAACGGAAAGAGGTGCCCCTGCCCAGTCAGGAAGGCACGAAGGGCCTCGTCCAATACGCACTGTACGTATCACGACACGACAACCACTCTATGACATATGCCAATCTTTCTCTGAAGAACGTTCGCTAACCTGTCAGAACCACCCTCGATATCATTGCCAACTGGGGCCGCCAGTCGTCCTTCTGGCCCATGACCTTCGGTCTCGCCTGCTGCGCCGTCGAGATGATGCACCTCTCCACGCCGCGCTACGATCAGGATCGTTACGGTATTATTTTCCGTGCCTCGCCTCGCCAGTCCGATGTCATGATTGTCGCCGGTACCCTCACCAACAAGATGGCCCCCGCCCTGCGCCAGGTCTACGATCAGATGCCCGAGCCCCGCTGGGTCATCAGCATGGGCTCCTGCGCCAACGGCGGTGGCTACTACCACTACAGCTACTCCGTTGTCCGTGGCTGCGACCGTGTCGTCCCTGTCGACGTCTACGTCCCCGGCTGCCCGCCCACGAGCGAGGCTCTCATGTACGGCGTCTTCCAGCTGATGCGGAAGCAGCGGAAGACCAAGATCACCCGCATGTGGTACCGGAAGTAGATGGCCAGATTTACTGGCTTTTGGCAGGTGCTGGTTTATGTATATCCTTAAGGGATAACTGAACAGCCTGGCCCGAGATAAAACAAAAAAAAAAAAGAACGAAAATCATATTCGACGGCTACTAGTAGACGGGGATGCGGTGCTGGTTTGGGCTTTTATTTGCCGGTTGCTTCTACATTGTTTTCTGTTCTTTTTATTCTGCCTTTTTTTACCTCTTTCATTTTCCCTATGTTTTGCACGCATTGCACACCTATTTTACACCCTTTTACCCTCATATCTCTTCCTCCATACTACATGTACATATATTCTCGGCCATACCGCGCCTACAGAGAAGACGAAACAAAAAATAAATCAAAATAAATGAGACCAAGCATAAGTCAAACGTGTACAAAGTAAACACCTCATTATTAAAACCATACTTATTCGCAGTTGTAAGATACATAAGATCGGCCTTGGGACCAAAGAAACACTACATAAATATAGAATTAGTATTGGCGAATCGACTGTACGTTGTGAGCATCGAAACAAGCTTTGTACAACAAAGAGACCGCCACTGAAATATACTATGGTACTACCAAAAAGGAAAGAGACTGTTTGGGGCGCCGGCATTGCGCAAGACAAAACAAAGGTTGACGAAAGGCGCACACACAAAAAAAAAAAGAAAGAAGAACAAGGCGCAAACCATTAAACACAAGAAAATTGGTGCTTAGAGCAAAAGAGTGGCCCAGATCTGTGATGTGTATCGCTCGTAAACGGATTCTGGCCCTGAAATGTACTGACACTTCCAATTGTTGCAAGCAATCACAAAGGACAAGGGCGGAAGCATAAATACAAAAGAAAGCGAAAGTAGTTGGTGAGACACAAGAACAAGAGGAAAAAATGAAATGAAGGCTTCATAAAACAGCCAATACGCAAGTTTGATAAATAACAGAAGACTAGCCCAAGAATTTAACACGCAAACTAGAGAAAAATCAAATCGCGAGAGGGTGTAGGGTGGGATGAAAACAACAATAGAGAAGGGTAAAGCATCAAAACGCAGTCTTTAGTTCTATTCCTGGCCGAAGCCCATGGTCTCCTCGACGGCAATAGTCATCTTGCCCTGAAGCGTCTCCAGGTTCTTGTATGGAGGGAGATCCAAACGGTTGAAACTAGACAACATAGTTAGTAATCGGGAGGAAAATAAAAGTAACAAAAAACAAAGATAGCCGGGAAAGTCAATACGTACCATGTGTGTGCCTTCGGCAGGTTGATAACATCGCCAGCCTTCTCAATGGTAAAGCGTCTCGGGCCGTCACTACCCTGCAGATCCTTGAAGCCATTCACCGGAATACGGGATGTGCCTGTTGTGAACTGCAGCAGACGCGACTTTTGCTCGCCGTCCCATGAGCGCACCGTCTGCCAGAAGAACTGGATAACCTCGTCCGACTCCGTGTAGCCGCGGTAGTCCGTGTGCTTCTTCCAGTCGTCGACGTCAATCTCTGCAATACCACCAATCAGCAGCTCCAGCTCGCGCTCGTCAAAGACGTTGATGAGGTCCTGCGGGATAAGCTCGTTGAAGCCTTCGCGGAACGACTGGAACTGCTCCGAAATCCGCTTCTCAATACGCCACTTCACCATCAGGTCGACGTACTCCTTCTTGTTCTCGTTCGTCACCTCAATGTCCCGGCCACCCGGAACCAGATCCTCAACCGTCAGTACACCGAAGCGCTCGTCTTCTGTAGAGAACGTCTGCTCCAGAATACCGCCGGAAATATCATTGTCCAAGATCCACTGCAACGAGCGGTGGAAATCAGCGTCCACACCCTCCATATCGGCAAGAACAACCGTCTTCCCCAGCACCATCTTGTACAAAGCTCCAATGAAGAATGCATCAAGGAACCGGCGATGGAAGATGGCCAGGCCGACAACGCGCCCGATGAACTTGAAGTAGTTCAGATGCTCGGGGTTGATGCCAGAGTGGGGGTTGATCTGCAGAGTGTAGTTGTCGTGCGCCGAGTACTCGAACAGGCAGTAGAAGGGGTTGAACATCTCGTGCGAGAGAAGGAAGAAGAACTCGCGGGACAAACCACCATAGTCCAGACCGTCCTCGCCGTCGAACTTGATCATGAGTCGCTTCTTCAGATCGTGCGGTGTCTGGCGAGTGATCTCTGCAAACGAATCCTCAAAAATGTGCGAGCGGCGCACCTTGATGTGGCACTGGCCAGAGAGAATCCGCATGGCGGGTTGAGAACGGAAGTAGATCAGCTTCCGGCGGAAGTCCCGCTTATACTGTGGAACATTCTGATCAAGAGACGATGGCAGACGCGGGTCATCCCAAGTAGTTGTTTTGGTGTTGTGGTCGACAAAGTACACACGAGCGGTATTCGTGAGACGCATTTCCCAACCACTGGGGAGCGGGCCGAGCTGGGATACTGGCTGCTGCTGGATGACACCGTTGGAGCTGTTTTGCCCACCGTACATGCGAATGTATTGCTGCCGGCGGGGATCAACCCAGGTTGTCGTCCGTGTGTTGTGGTCCACAAAGTACGCCCTGCCTTCGGGCGTCCACCTCTGTTCCCAGCCGGGCGGAAGCTCGCCGGTACCAGGACTAGTGGCCCCTGTGTGCATAACAGTACCAGAACCGGGTGCAGCAGCTGCCGCCGCCGCCACCGCCGCCTGTTGCTGTTGCTGTGTGTGCTCCTGGGAGAGAGTAGGCGAGCTTGCGCCTGTGCGGTCCTCGGGAAGCGTACGGTTTTGATGGCGCTGGCGCTCCACCTGAGTCGCGGCTTCCTGGTTGCTTCTGTCCGCAGCCCCGCTAGCGGTGGGGCGTGTCCAGCTAGTCGAACGGGTGTTATGATCGACGTAGTACTGTCTTCCCAGGTTATCTTCACGGCGCTCCCAGCCGGGGGGCAGGCGTCCAAGATGATCTTCAAACGGACTCATGGTACTCGTGGTACGGGTGTGTGGCCCAGCCACAGAGCCACCCGCGGAGGAGGCTGCTGCGCTAGGAGGGGCGCCGGCCGGCGGCGCTGCCGAGGAGGTGGGTGCGGGTGCCGAGCCACTCGCGCCAGTGTTTGACGCAACAAGGCTAGAAGGGCGGATCGGAAGTGTGGAGGTATTGGCAGTCGATGCCCCGTTCACGGAACCAGACATGGCGGACGTCGGTCGGTCGTGGGTTCTGGCACCAGAGGCAGCAAGTGATGAACTGTTGACAGACGCACGGCTCGATCCGGGAGCAGCAGCGGCCTGCAGGGAAGACGACTGCTGGGAGTTCTGTTGAGGAGGTTGGTGTTGGCGAGGAGGGGAGGTCAGGTCGGTCGACAGATTCAAGATCAGCTTTCCGTGGACGACGAGGTTGTCGGTCGATTTCTTCAGGTCAGGCGCAAGCATCTGGTCTGTGAAGTGGAATGGCTGATTAGATGACAGATCTGGGTAAAGGGATGTGTTAAAATGCGTGCCACTGAAGATATAGTTTACTTACCATCCGATTCCGCCAACAGTTCGACGGAGTCGCCAACACGGATGTTAACCACACCCAAGAAACCCTGGTCCTTCTTCTTGAATTTCCGCTGGTCAAAGACCTGGACGGCAAGTATACTGTCTTCGTTTACACGGCTGTATGAGGGGAGCATCGAGGTTAGCAAAATGATGCCATCAGTAGCGAGTTGCAAAGATAAAATGAAAACGTACAAGTCAAAACTCTCGTTCCAGTAAGGGTTGAGTGTTCTCTTAGAAACAGATGTCGTCTTTGTTTGTTCGCTGTTGATTGTTGCAACGGCAAAAGGGTCAGGGAAGCCTGAGGAGAGGGGTAACGGAGACCAATGTCAGCATGAGTTTACCAGGATGCAATGAAAACAATTAGATCCGAAAAGGAGCTCGAGATTGACAGCGGGAGGCTTGATGGGTCAGGAGATAACTTACGGAACACGTCGCGCTTGTACAAGCCATCGGCAGCGATGACTACAATTATTGTGTTAGAAGATATCGAAATGAACAACAATAACAGGGCGAGGCTGTTATCCAGGGGAATTGACAGTGGACACTCTGAATGCCGTCTTATCTGGGAGGTGCATACTTGTAACGCGAAGATTGGGTTGGCTGTAGATGAGATACCAGGTTAGAAACAGTCGATAGGTTATCAAGAATCAAGAAGGCGATGGTCTTCGTCCTCAGGAACAACACGATGTCAACTAGCACAGCGCCCGGTATTGGCGTGGCTGTGGACAAGGCTGACCGGGGGAAACGTCCACGGAGAAGAGAGAGCAAAGGTTGGACTCACGCAGGAAGCCCAGCATCCATCCGGCTGTTAGCCATAGCGAAACTAGAGCGTGAAAGATGCAATCGATGCAGCCGTGGATATCGAGGCGGTCGACGATTCGAAAAATGGAGGGGAAGGTGCTATGTAGGTTCGAGCGGTGATAACGATGATGGAAGAAGCCTGCAGAGAGGCGGCTTAACGTGCGTAAGACGGCGGGCTCGGTCGTCGACGGTATTCTCTCGAACAAGTTGATACGCCGGCGAGGCGTGCGTGTCGTGTGGATGGACAAACGATGCAGGGCGCAGACAACGGGAGGCCGCTGGAAGAGTAAGATGTGGTGGAAAGCGGAGAAAGTTCAGAAAGTGGCAGGACGAAGTAATAGGCAGCGAACAAAGGCGCTCGTTAGGTGAATCCCCCCACTTCCTGCAGGACGCCGTCCAAAAGCCGTTGCAAGTCGAAGTCGGATCGTCACACTGTGCAGAGACAGGAAGGAGACAAGGCGTAGAAATGTAAGGGTCGACGTTATTTTGAAAGTTTCAAGAGTCGAGAGTTTGAAAACGATGGCAGAAGTTTCGAGGGAGAGGTTGATTCGTAATTTTTTTCGTGGCCAGTTTACGACTATTCAGCAGTGTGTCGGCGGGAGGCGTGTGTGGGTACTCCGTATTGGCAGGTAATGGCAGGTTACTGATAGCGTTGAGGCTGTGCTGGTGTCCTGGACCTGCGCCTCGTTATTGGGTGCTGGTTCTAGAGTCGCTATGATGATTCCACGCTAATATTGGTGGTGGGAGATGCTGTTTGACAGTGAGAGTCACAGTGTGCGAGAGTCGCTAGTATGAGTACTGTGATTGTAGTCGATTGACAAAAACCCTTAGAAATTTGGCGAAAGAGTCGAAAGAGTGCCTGAGTGCCCGGCGATCTGGAAGTCGCACGTTTCTCCGTGTACAGTCAGACAGTGTGACAACACTGAACTGTCTGTCGAACAAAAGACCGAAACAGCGGCCACTGGGAAGAGGCTGAGAAGACAAGAGGCTCGAGAGGCTGTTTTTCTTCAGGGGCAACTTAGTCGTCCATGGGCTGTGGTCAGAGTGGCAAATGCAGATGGGGCGAGCGATCCACGGAGCTCGCGGGCGGGTAGCCGGACAATGACGGGCAGCCGAGACAGACGAACAAAAAAGCTCGAGAAAAGCAAACACGCGGGGACGGTGGAGAGTAAATTATATTCCGTAAAGAATTCGAGGTTGTCGAAATATCAAAATCGCCAATTCTGTGCGAAACCGAACAACGGCCAGAAATGAGGTCACCGCTGTCAGCGGGGTCGGAGGGAGGGTAAATGACAAAGTGGTGCCAAAGATGGTCCAGAGGGTGACATAAAACCACAATCGGCAGGGCGTGCAAGGGTGAGAAGGGACAGTCTTCGTGAGGTGCAAAATGGTCAGGATGACTTTTGAGTCAAGCGATGCACACACAAAAGGGCGGGAAAAGGGATCAGACACCAAAACATAAGTGCAGACAACGAGACTAAACAGGAAAGAGCAACTGGCAAACGGGCCCATCGTAAGGTCAGTCGAGACAGGAAGAAACCAACAGGGGGTTGGCATGAAGCGGAAGCGGCGAAGGGCGCAGAAGTAACCAAATTCAGCCTTCGCAGGCAAGAGCGACTGGACGGTGCGAGAAAAGAGGGGCAAGTGCGGGATAGCGCGAATAGGACACGCATCAGGCCGCGCATCTCAGTAACAGCACCAGCGTCAAGCGACAGATCGAAGGGCCCAGGTCAGATTCAGGATATTTCAGAATGATAATACGGCCACTCCGTCCATTTTCACGCAAGTTCGAGCCGTCCAGTGCAATGAACAGACTGCAGTTGGCACACCAGCCAGCCTGATCTGGACAGAATAACAGAGCCAACAGGCAAGTGCCAGGACAACATCTCTTGGAAGGAGGGGCACGCGACTGCGACTAAAGCCTATTTTTGTAACCTAAGCGCCGATTACAACGCTTCGTGCCTTCCGAATTGGGATATTGTGAGGCTACCCGACAGCAAGCAACAGCAAACGACGATGCAGAACATAAGCACATGTGCCGCAAATAGGAAGGGGCACGTCTTTACGACACGGAAAGAACACACACCTACATTAATTTTTAACAAAACAAAATCAAAAAGAAAACGTCACATGAAAGGAGCCAACCAGTGTCGATGTGGTGGTTGGTCCTGCCCCTGGCTAACTTGTGCAGCCCTGTGACATCGACACGCCTCACAAGGCTTATAAATGGGTCTTGAAGACCACTTCTCGGAACAAAGATCGTCGTTGATTGCCAACTGCAAATCGAATTGATAATCCAAAATGACAAACGCACCGTGAAGTTGCACTCAAACAGGAGTTTCATTATTAAGTCAGTGAGTTGTTCAGAAGCCAAAATTGCAGAAATCCCCGCAAATAATTCCGTATTCAACTTTTCCCATCCTGTATTTTTTTTTCTTTATTTTTTTCTTAATCCTCGGTGTTCTATCCGTATCATACAAACCCGAAAATAAACGCAGAGGTGCCACAACTTGCCTTTGTGACATGGTATGGCGAAAAGGAAAGAGAAAAACAACAAACAAATAACATATAAAAATAAGATAAACACGAGAACGTCCTCCCAAGAAGCTTTAAAAGAAGCTGCGTCAAAGGACTACAACATCACGCTGGCGTGCTCTCGCTCCCCTCTCCGCATCAACATTTAATACGGAGCAAAGCCGCCCCGGCCACGGCCACGGTAGCCGCCACGGTAGCCGCCACGGGGGTTGAAGCCACCGCGACCGCCAAAGAATCCCCGGCCGCGATTGAATCCGCCCCTGCCACGGCCGCGGCTCATGCCTGGAACGTTTGTCCGTTTCGGAACAACCTGTGGTTTGGGTAGCGTACGTTAGTAAAATATACGGTGTAGACTAGGAGATGAAGAAGAACCATACCTTAATGTTCCGTCCCTTGAACACGCTCTCGTTCAGGACAAGGGCCTGTGCAACCAGGCTAGGCTCGGAAAACTCAACGTATGCATAGCTATATTGTCTGTTAGCATTGTTGTCCAGTTTTGAGGGAGAAAGCAAGGTCGAGCAGAGTCGAGCGCCTGTCAAGCTTACCCTTTCGGCTGGCCAGTGAACTTGTCCAGGAGAATAGTCACCCGGTTGATGGAACCACAGCTCTGGAAGTGTGCCTGGATCTCCTCGGGCGACGCAGAGTAGTCGACGTTGCCGACAAAGATACTCCGCGAATCGATGTCTTCTTTGTTCTCTGTAATCTCCTGGCTCTGGTGGTTGAGATCTTTTTGCATCTCGCGGAGCTTGGCGGCCTCCTCTTCCATTTCGGCCACGCGGCGCTTCATATCCGTAATATCCGTATCCGCCTAAGCAACGCCCTTTTGTCAGAAAACTGTGTTCTCTTTTGTTGTGTTTTGTTTTTATTTTTGCATCTTTCATGGTTGTCTTTGGGCTTGCTCCTGGGCTCGGAAGCTGTTCCCCCTCTTCACAGCGGTAATTCTCACCTCATCGTTGCCGGTCACTTCATCGTTACCGCTGACATCAAACGACTTGTCGATCGACTCGGTCGTCGGCTCTTCTTGCTTTATAGCGTCCGCCATGCTGCCTTGTGTGTATGTGGAAATGTGTACTCCGTAGATATAGATGTAGCTGGAGTGGGATCAGTTCGTCCCGGGGCGATAACTTCAGTTGCTCTGTGCGAGACAGCAGTCGGATCCAAAAAGAAACGGAGAGGTGTGTTCGACGTAGGCTATGACCCTTTGATCAATCGAAATCTGCTCGGGGATGCGTTAGAAGAAGAGGGAGAAGAAAAGGGCGATCGTCCTGTGGAAATCAAAAGTCGGATTGCCTCTTGCCGCCCAAAATGAAATCCAGACAAAAAGAAAAGCAATTATCTGAAATGCATGCGACAAAGCACATATGTGTGTCGTGTCGGCGCGGTATCCAACAGATCGGCCCAAGACGGGGCAGAGTCACAGCTTGGGCAGATCCGTTTTCGTCACAAAGGATCTGAATGCAGCGGTGCCCTGAAAGCTCCCTTGCGAGGCAGCAAAGCTACCGGCTTGCTTGGTGTGCGGTCGTTTTTGGGGGATGGGAACAAAAGGCAGCAGTGGGATCGAAGTGACACTCACATGATAAAGTTGTAGCTGTAGCCTCAGAAACGCGCAGGATTGATTCTGGTCGTCGGCGATGGTTGCGGGAAGAGATCCGGCGAGCGACGTAGATTACGACAGCCAAAAACTTTATGGCGCCGCGGTAGGTACACAGGCGAGACAGGTTAAGACGCGACCGCGATAAGATAAGCGGTCACGTGTGACTCTGGTCGCAATAGGAAGGCTCTCATATTGAGGTTGAGATTGGTCTTGAACATTCATCGTGCTCTTGAATACGGTTTGTAAAAGCTTCATTCCAGTTCTTATAATAAAATAGTATTTTAGCTGTATTTATTTTACGGCTTATGGGGTTGTCCCGATTTTTCATGGTATTCTTACATCCCAATGTGCCATGATTACCACGTTGAATTCACAAATTAAATAATGGTCAGAGTCCACATAAATATCTGACATGTATCCAAGCGGCACCCCATATTCGCTAAAGATACAAAGCACCGAAACATTAAGATGAAATGGTTGCAGGATCATACCATTACTTACACCGCTCATATACTTTCCAATGAAACACATGATCTGGACAATTGATGTTCGATAACAAGATTCAGTCAATTTAAGTCTGGACATATAATATGCCAGGCTTGTCTAGGTTTATCATGCATTTTTAAAATAAATAAATAAATAAACGAACATTGGCAGAAGATAAAGATGAAATATGGTACTTCGTACATAATGATACGTTGGGAGCTATGAAAGCTGTGGAAGTGAAGCCTTGAGGTGAGAAAACAAACCTCTTACCCCATAAGGCATGACGTAATTTGCACAGTGCACTGTTTCGCCAGCCTTCCAGCGCTGTTTCAGGCGTGATTTAGGCACCAGGCTGAGGTCAATGCCTCCTTCCCGGAGAAACACTGGCTCACTCTCAAAGACCGGAGCTCAGGCAGGTTTGCATTGGCATTGGGAAGGAACTGTTCACTAGCTCGCATTTGCAGGGACGGATTGGCAGGCGCGCGACAGTGTAAGATGGGCAAGACCAGGCACAGGCCCTGTACCTGTCCGCCCGGGCTGCCCCGCAACAGACCATGCCCCTCCCCAAAACAACCGCCCCCCTTTTCTGGCACTCCGGGTCCATACATACAAGCACAATACGTCTTGAAGACGAGTTTCTGTGGCGGAGCCTTGACGACGGAGCTTCTGGGGATCTTACCATAGCTTTAAATCACGTCTTTTCAGGCAACCGTTTTTTAATAGAAATTTGTTCTCAGGAGCGCCTTTTGTTGACATCCACAGCAAGCCCTTTTTTGGTCCTCAACTCCAACGAGAAAGACAATCCAATTCCAGAGAAATCAACATCACGACAGAAGCAAGCATGGCGACTATCACCGTTGACCGGATTCTGGCGGCGGCCCCGGTCACACTGCGTGGCCAGCCGACACCGCTCTCGGCTGATTCTAAGGGACAGCGCATAGCATACGCGGTGAGTGGCTTTTTGTTGCGGAGAAGGCGACGAAGGGACACACCAAAGTGGCTGAGCATTGCTAACTGAGATCTTCTCTCCACTACAGTCGGGCAAGTCCATCTTCATCCGGTCAATCGACAACCCGGCGGAGTGTAAGCAGTACACGGGCCACACAGCAGCAACGACCGTGGCGCGGTTCTCGCCGTCGGGCTTCTACATTGCCAGTGGTGATGTCTCGGGCAAAGTCCGCGTCTGGGATGCCGTGGAGGCTGTCAACACCAAGGGCGAGTACGCCATCATCTCTGGGCGCATCAACGACGTGGCGTGGGACGGCGACAGCCAGCGGATCATTGCTGTTGGTGACGGTCGCGAGCGGTTCGGTCACTGCATCACTGCAGACAGCGGAAACAGCGTCGGCGAGATCAGCGGCCACAGCAAGGTGGCAAATGCCGTGGCGCTGCGCCAACAGCGGCCTCTGCGGGCGGCGACTGTGTCCGACGACGGCGCCATGTGTTTCCTGCACGGCGCACCGTTCAAGTTCAACTCCAAGGCTGACGGCCTGCACAAGGGCTTTGTGTTTGGCACGGCCTTCTCGCCTGACGGCAGCACTCTCGTGACAGTCGGTGCCGACCGGCGTATCCAGCTGTACGACGGAAAGACGGGCGAGCCAACGACAACAGTGGGCAGCGGCGACGACGCACACACGGGAAGCATCTTCGCCGTCAGCTGGTCCTCTGACTCGAAGCGCATTGTCACTGCGAGCGCCGACCAGACGGTGCGTGTTTGGGACACACAGTCGGGCAAGTCACTGCAGACCTGGCGCCTTGGCGGCTCGTCGTCGGTGGCGAGCGTCCCCGACCAGCAGGTGGGCGTGGTGTGGCCGGCTGGACGCAGCGACGACCTGATTATCAGCATCAGCCTGAGCGGCGACATCAACTACCTCAAGTTCGGCCGGGACACGCCTGTGCGGGTGGTGTACGGCCACAACAAGTCGATCACGGCGCTTGGTATTGAGTCGGACGGCAAGGGTCAGGGGCTGTGGACGGGCAGCTTCGACGGCCGCGTATGCCACTGGGATCTCGCCAAGGGCGAGGCGCAGGCAGTCGACGGCCAGGCGCACACAAACCAGGTGACCCAGTTTGCGCCGCTGGCAAGTCAGGGCCAGACATACAGCGTGGGCTGGGACGACACTCTGCGCATTGTGGACGAGGGCGCACGCACATTCACGGGCTCCGACGGCATCAAGCTGAACGGCCAGCCCAAGGGTATCGCTTCGACGGATAGCGGGCACGTGTTTGTGGCTCTGGCATCGGGCAACATTGCCATCTACCTCAAGGGCCAGCTGGTCGCCGAAGTACCCACGGCCGACTACACGCCGACAGCCATTGCTGCAAACGGATCGTTTGTTGCCGTTGGCAGCAGCCCCGAGCCTGTTGTCTACGTCTACAAGCTGGAGGGCAGCAGCTCGCTGAAGCTGACCGAGACCCTGAAGAACTCGACGTCTGCCATCTCGGCGCTCTCCTTCTCCAAGGACGGCAGGTACCTGGCGGCCGGCAACTCGAGCGGCAGGATTGTGGCATACGAGACGGGATCCTGGAAGGTGGCGACGGACCGGTGGTCGGCGCATACGGCGCGTGTTACGACGATTGCATGGAACGACGCGGCGACGCATGCGGCCAGTGGCGGCCTCGACACGAACGTGTTTGTCTGGAGCTTGGCCAAGCCAGGCAGCCGGGTCAAGGCACTGAATGCGCACAAGGACGGTGTGAACGGCGTTGCGTGGGTTGAGGGCAGCCAAAAGGTGGCAAGTGCAGGCGTGGATGCGGCACTGAAGATCTGGAACGTCTCTGGACTGCAATAGACGGAGAGCAGGAGTGATGGTATTTTGCTTAGTGCGGACGATTAGCGATATAGCGTTACAATAGAGTGCAAACTGAGCCAGATGTGAAACAGCAAAAAAGGAAAGTGAATACAAGTAATTGCTTGCTATCTCAGGGTATCCTACTGTTGATTAATATAAACGAGCCCAAACGCCAAATCCGTATATGTGTATGTGTGTACGCCCTAAAGCTTGAAAAGACCATCACAAATAAAAACTCAAAAAAGAAGACATGAATGTTCCTTCTCCCACCCTCTCAATCTAATCGCAAAAGATTCGGTTCTGTCGATGCCGTGCCTGGATCTTGCCCTGCATACAATGCCGCCCAGTCAAACAGTCCGCTGCGTTCGCTTTCAGCCGTAGGAAACGGTGGTTCTTGGAACGGAGGCACGCTCTCTGATTCTGTTGCCTTTAGGGATTCCTGAAGTTGTGCCACGGCGTCCCCCAAATGCCCCAGTTCGCCTCGTATGGCCCAGCCGGCATCGTGAACTGCATCGGCCAGCTCGGCCTGGTGGTTCCCGAGCAAGTCTGGGTTTGCGACGACAATCAGCGGCACATCGCACCGAGCTGCGTCCAGAATCGACCCTGAGCCGGCGTGGGAAATCATGGCGCCTGGTAACCGCTTCAGTCCTTCGCCACGGCAGGGCAGCATCAGGGAGGGCATGTCTGTCGTGTAGGACACAACTTCGATAGCAGGCCACCGTGGATGCGCCTTTCCGGCTTGCTCTTTTCCAGGTTGCTGGCCCAAAGATTCAATCTGTTTGAGCGCCCATTCGTGGTCGGGGCCGGTTTGCACCACGAGCTCGCTGAAGCCCCTGGAGCCTAGACATTCTAGGAACGGCGCATCCAGGACCTCTTGGAGAAGCTTGATGAAGCTGGCCGTTGCACCGACCGTCACAAAGCACCGCCGTCCATCCGTCGGAGCTGTCTGGTTCTTGTCCATCGTGGACATGTGGTTTGATGTTTCGTGTGATTTGAGGTGTTGTGAGGACGAGTGTGTACTGTTTAGTGACGGCGAGGGGTTGTGATGGCACTTTTGATGTTGTGCGTGAGTATAATTGAGAAAGAAGCTCTCTTGGACGTCATAAGATTTGGCTGAAAATGGTAAGTTCCGTCTTGTCTGGTCTAATTGTCATGAAGCTCTGGATGATTTGGCGACAATTGGCAGGGTGGCCTCAGTGCAACTGACAGTGGTGTTAGAGGCACTATGGCGCTGTAATGGGGGCTAATACATGTTGGTATGAATAGATACTAGCTGCATTACATAATATTTAGTTGGCCTTTCCACAAATGGACTAGCTCAATTCCCGCTCAATTGTCGAGAGAAAAAAACTAGCGTATTGCCGAAAAAGCAACAATCGTGAACATTCGATCGTTTGGCGACCCTGCGATACACAGTCAATTGGCAGTCAATCCCCTCGGAGCAATTGGCCAGAACCGACGAAACAAACATGGCGAGCTCCTCCACCCGGCTCATGCAGCTCGGCGCGCGCCGGTGCTGTGTGGCCACCGCGGCAAAGTCGACATCATCCTCGGTGCTTTCGACGACCACCCGCTCCATTTCCACACCCCCCTCCGCCTCCCCAGCCAGACGGGTAGCAGGAGCACCGGCAGCCGCAGCGGCCCCCGCGGCTCGGATACGATACTTTTCTAGCTCGCCCCGGGCTGGTCTCAGCGCAGAGAAGAAGGCCACGGCCGCACAACAGAGGGAATTTTTACGCGAATCGGGACTCAGCCCCTCGGAAATCAAGAAGTTTGAAGCGGGCGAGCATGACATTTTGGAAGAATTCAGAACGGCCTCGAAACCCGAAAAGAGAGTGCAAGACCAGTTCTGGAGCGACGGCGAGCTGGAGCCGGACATGGTTATGGAAGAGCGCCCTGAAGATGAGTATCTGGGAGACGAAATGACGAGCCTGGCCCACGGCAAGCTCGAAGACATCCGCGATATGCGCCATCTGGCCCGCATCATTGCTTGGGAGATGCCGCTTTTGGCGAGTACGTTCTGTTCCTCAGCGCCTCTATCTCCCCCCTTGATTTTCTGACCTGCTAACCTCGTTTTGCAGAGTTTGCAAAGCCATTTAAGCCCCCAACCAAGAACCAAATCCTGCGCTTCCGCTACACCTCGTACATGGGCGAGCTGCACCCGGCTGAGAAGAAGGTCGTGGTCGAGTTCTCGCCGCAAGATATCACAGGATTAACGGATGTGCAACGCGACAAGCTCAGGAAGCTGGCTGGCGTGCGCTACAACCCCGAGAAGGACATTGTGCGCATCAGCTGCGAGATGTACGAGCACCAGGCGCAGAACAAGCGCTATCTGGGCGACCTGGTCAACAGGCTGATCGCTGAGGCGAAGGTAGGTCCATCTGGGCTTTGGACATGTTGAATTTCCTTTTGTGGTATCGCAAAGTTGCTAACCTGTCCCTTTCCCCTTTCTTCTTATAGGACCCGACAGATACTTTCGAGGACATCCCGCTCGACACCCGCCACCACAAGTTCAAGTACAAGCCCAAGTTCCCTTATAGCTGGAGGCTGACGCCCGAGCGCCAGCAGGAGCTGCTTACATACCGCGCCGAGTCCTTCAAGCTGGACCAGAAGATGGTCGCCGAGGGCACAATTGTTGATGGCAACAAGCGCATTGAACAAGCTCGTAGCGTTGACGCTCGCCGGGCCCTAGACACCAAGATTCACGAACTTGCGCGCCCTGGTGCCAGGTAAAAGCCACAAAGCCAGATGAGACAAGACTGTTTCGCGGTCGGGAGACAAAATGGGCGGAAAATAGGGTTGGCAAATGATTAGACGAGTTATAGATGTAAATATGCACCTTGGGCTGGATGGGTAAAAATCGGTGCTAGCTGTACGAATATCATAACATTTATTTCCATTCTTTGCATCTTATTCGGCCTGAATGTGGGGAGAAGCCCCGTTCTCTTTCTTTTTTATTTCAGGCGTCTTTTCGTAAAATAAAAGAAGAGAAAGAAATGAAGAGAAAGAAATGAAGAGAAAAGCAGTTCGTCCTTAGAGCCCATGATTCCCAAGCTCACTGTTTTGGACGCTTCCAGACCTGTCCAATGGAATGCCGTTTCGTAACGGGGCTGCAACTATGTCGTACTCTGTAATACCAGGCCGAACCTGCGACATTGCTAAGATTGTGTCCCCTGCTTTATCTAGTCGCGATGTCTTGGGTGTCTTGGCTAGCTGTGGTGGAGTGCCCATCGCCGTGGCTTCCGCCGCTTCCCCTCTTCGTCTTTCCTCTATCCTGCACATCCCGCATCCTTCCTCACATACTTAGTAAATGATAGTTTGTACACTTTTGTCCGATGCCCTCCAATGTTCTTGATAAAAAGCAGGTGCGGTCGCCCCTTCCTTATTACCCCGACTTTCTGGACCAGAAACTGGGGGAAAGAGAAAGAGCTAGCCAGATTTCATGCGCCCTTTCCCCTTCTAGCGTGTGCCTCGGCAGCCTGTGAATACTCCGTAACTGCCATATCAACGGCGTGTGGGGTAGGAGCAACCCAGCATTGTTCATTTATTCTTAGGAGGATCTGTATATCTCTGTCTTCGCCTCTCGCCTCTTTCCTCTCTCGTCCATTCTGCTCCTTCATTTTGTCCTGAAAATCCCCCCGGGACTTGTTTTCGTTCTTTTCTCATCCCAGAATCTTACCAAACCCAATCGCCGGCTTGATTCACGCATCTCCATCCAAACCCCGGCACGCCGCAAACAAAATCTCACCTGCGTCGATTCCCTGCAGCACCCCGTCAGCATTCAATCTCGGGAAGCCTTTTGATCCTTTACGACGGCTAGCGCCATTAACACTCCGAATAGGCAATTTCTACCACCAGAAAATAACATTTTCTCATTTCTCAAAATATCAAGTGCTGCACGAATCGCTCGCATTGTCAGCATGGCCGCAAAGAGCATTGAGATTGCGCCCTTTGAGGCCACGGACCTCAAGACCGTGTCGGTCAAGTGCAACCGCGTCGCCGCGACCTTTCGCACCAACCGCACCAAGGACATCGAATACCGCAAGGTGCAGCTTCGGAAGCTCTACTGGGCGATGGTTGACTACACGCCCCAGCTCAGCGAGGCTCTTCGCCGTGACCTCAACAAGTCGCCCTTCGAGTCCCTGATGAGCGAAATCGACTTTGTCAAGAATGACTGTCTCTTTTTGCTGTCGCAGCTCGACAAGCTCGTTGCTGACGAGAAGATTGGCTCGCCTGATATCCCGATAACGTTCATGGCTGCCGGCTTGCGCACGCGCAAGGAGCCCCTGGGTGCCGTGCTGATCATTGGTGCCTACAACTACCCCGTCAACCTGCTGCTGTGCCCGCTGGTCGGCGCCATTGCTGCTGGCTGCACGGCTGTTGTCAAACCGTCAGAGGTTGCGCCCAACGTCGCCATGGTCATCAAGGAGCTGATTGAGGCGACGCTCGACCCCGACGCATACTCGGTTGTCAACGGCGCCGTGCCCGAGACCACGGCGCTGCTGGACTTCCGCGACCCCGGCGAGCTGGGCGAGATCGACGGCGAGGAGCGCGGCTGGGGCAAGATCTTCTACACGGGCGGCCGGAATGTGGCCCGCATTGTTGCTACCAAGGCCGCGCAGACGCTGACGCCCGTGACGCTCGAGCTGGGCGGCCGCAACCCCGCATTTGTGACCTCCAACGCCGACATTGCTCTGGCAGCGCGGCGTCTGTTGTGGGGCAAGACTCTGGGCGCTGGCCAGGTCTGCATGTCGGCCAACTACATCATGGTTGACCGCAGCAAGGTGGACGTCTTCATCCAGGGCCTCAAAGATGCGCACAAGAAGACGTTCCCCAACGGCGCACGCAACAGCGAGCTTGCCCATATTGCCAACGAGCGCCACTTTGCACGTCTCAAGAAGATGCTTGACGAGACCAAGGGCAAGATCGTCCTCGGCGGCGAGATGGACGAGAAGACGCTCTTCATGGAGCCGACCGCCGTGCTCGTGGACTCTCTTGATGACCCCATGATCCAGCAGGAGAGCTTTGGCCCCATCTTCAGTATCTTGGCCGTCGACTCGCTCCCCAAGGCCATCCACATCGCCAACCAGGTCGACCCTACGCCGCTGTCCCTGTACAGCTTTGGCAGCAAGGCCGAGAACCAGCAGGGTAAGTTTCCCAGGAGAGACAAACGGCTAAGAATTCACCTGTGATGATGACTGTAGCTTTTGACTGACACATGGCACACTTAGTCTTGCGCGAGGTCAACTCGGGCGGCGCGACGCTCAACGACTCGTACATGCACGGCACGCCCAGCACTGTGAGCTTTGGCGGTGTCGGCCACTCGGGCACCGGCGCCTACCGCGGCCGCGCGTCGTTTGAGGTGTTCACGCACCGCCGCACCGTCGCTGAGACGCCCAAGTGGATGGAAGGTCTGCTGCGCGTGCGCTACATGCCGTACGACTGGAGCCAGCGGCGCATGGTTGATTTCCTGGCGGCCAAGCCCAACTTTGACCGCGACGGCAATGTCAACACGGGCCTGGGCTACTGGGTGCGCCTCTTGTTTGGCCTCGGCGGCCGCAACGCCCAAGGTGCGTTCTTCCGGTGGTTTGTTGTGCTTGTTGCCGCCTTTACGCTCCGTGATCGTCTGGGGTTGTTGACATATATCCGGTCTCTAAGAGGCTAAGCCAGCCGCAACAAATGGCCAGGCCTAAGCAAACTCTAGGCTCGAGTTTCCATTTTTAGACTGAAAGGAGCTCTTTTGCGTTCGTTTCTTGTTGACCGTTTTTGTTCATTCTTTCGACGATACTCGGCACGTACGCCTAGTTTCTTATTAATCTTTTCTCACTTTCGCCTCTTTCGCTTGACGGTTCCAAGGGGATCAAGGGCCAAAATATATCAAATTGGATAAGGGGATCTGGGCAGGACGGTGGTTTATTCCAAAATTGACGCTGCAAACGTCGCAGACAGGGAATGCATTGATCATATATTATACCATTAATCAAATCATTAAAGAAACATACATGTTATCTACTATCCAAGGAACAACAAGACGTAGACAAGAATCAAGAGCGTATATGGGGAATATAAATAGAACGATATCTAACAACATTTACTATCCAATCGATATCATCACAACTCAGTCAGTCTCAAGGGCGTTGTTGCGAAGGGCGGCCAGAGCGTGTGTCTCCTTGACTAGTCGCCGCTTTTCGGCCACCAACTCGATCATGCGGCGCATATACCGTGCCTCTTCGTCAATGAGCGCTAGCTCGGTTGCCAGCTCGGCCAGCCTCACATCCAGCTGACCGACGGTGGTGTGGTCTGAGATTTGTGGTGGTGCACTGATGGTCGTGACAGGAGGAAGATCTGGCAGACTAGGTGGAGCTGTCTCGCGCGGAAGGTTTGGCTGAGCATTTAGTATTGGGTTACTGACAGGAACCACAGGTGCTGCCGGAGGTTGTGCTGGAGGCTGTGATGGCACGGCGGCAGAGCCATTCAGGGACTGGGCAGTCTCCTCTGAACTTTCAGTCCAGCTGCGCACATGGACAAGGCCTTTGTACTGGGCGAGGTCGACGCTCTGCAGCTTTGCCTTGTCGATTCCCAGCGGGTTTCTGTCGGGAAGCGTGGGATTGAAATAGAGCGGGATCTGGGCAGCAGTCATCGGGACAGTGTCCTTGTCCTGCGGGTCGACCTCGTGCGCCGCGCCGCCTTTGCGCAGTCTGTGTGGGGCCGGTTTGGGGCTGCTGCCCGCGCCGTTGTCGTTCTTGAGGCCGCGGATCTTGGCCCAGTCGCTGGGGTGCGTGTGCACGTCGCCCGTAATGGAAAGCAATGCCTGGAACGGCTCGTCGCGCTGCGCACTCTCGCGCTTTAGGAGAACAGCCGTTCGGAAAAAGCTTGGCACGCCGCTGCTGGTTTGGTGGTTTTCGTGTAACTCCCAGACGGCACTGTCTGCGACTCGCCTCCCGTCGGGCCGCTGGCCTAGCGCCTTGACCACGCCTTCGATCCACACGTGGTCTTCGATCTTACGCGAGTCCGTTTGCTGCCACTCGTACGACAGCGTTCCCGTCGCGGGGCCCACGGCACCCTCAAGTGATGGACTGATTGTGTGGCTGCGCTGGCGGTCGATTGTTGTCGTTCCCGTCTTCCAGCGGTTCTCAGGCTGGATCACCAGCTCGGTGCCCGCCGTAAAAGTCAGTGTAATGGCGACATCGCGGAAACGGCGGCTGCGGCTGCGCGGGCAAAAGGCAAACTGGAAAACAAACAGCGACGCCGGCTCAGAGTACTGATTGGCCGTCAACGTGCCGTGCACAACGGCTTCGACAATGCACTGGACCGTCAGCGTATCCACGCCGATATCCTCGTCCACAACAAGGCCTCCTGCATTGGCTGTCTGGCCGCCCAGAGATGTGCCTCTGAGTTGGAATTTCGTCTTAAGCTCGGTTGTCGCGACCGTCGGATCGGTCCCATTTAGGGCGTCGACAAGTTTGAACACGACGACGTCATTGTCTCGCCCGGTTTCCTCCATGTCGATTTTTATGCGTGCGTTGTCCGATGTATGTTGTTTAGAATCCAATCAAGTTATATTATTTCGAAACGTTTTGATCTGATCATATGCTGTTGGTTTGATTATGCTCTCAGTCGCAAAATGAGGTCGGGAACAGCCGTTTTTAAAGAGGTCGGCCATCAAAGTGTTTCCTTACAATATACACTGCATAGCATCTTAAGCATCTTTGGTGGAGGCTCAGCTGGCGCTTGGCGAAAACAAGGCCTGTAAGGGTCGGAGCTTGTGAGGGGTCGGTCCGCACTCGACCGGTTTGTCTTGGATTTGGCGCTTCCAGGGGTGTCGATCCTCTCACTGAAAGGGTCCACTGGGCTAAGAAGGCGCAGCACACCCCCAATTTACGGCTTGCTTCAGCCGCCATCCTGCATGTGCATCCCAAAAATAAAGTTCTCCAGATACCAAACATTTTTGGGGTAGCTTGAGACCTTTTCAAGAGGCTCTTATTTTCATGTGGGGGTTATTGTGCGCATTGGGCGAGAATATATCAGACTGGACGTACGTCGTACGGTGTGTGGTAGCTCGTAAATTGACTGGCGCCACTTTCCAGGCTGGCGAACTTCCCTAACTGTTGAAATTCATTGTTGGTGTCCTCGTTACTCGGCCGTTTGACGGCACCGAAGTAATATAATCGTCTGGCATGTTCTCCAGAAACCTGTACTTCATGTCCTCCAACACTTGCATCTTCTTGTCTGTCGAGCTGATATGTGCATAGCTCCTCCCAGATGGCAATGATGAGACGGGTAGCCATTGGCCTTCTCCTGTCGCCAAAGCTGCGGCACCTCCGTCGGGATATAGGCTGTCGAGTGCACTCTTCATTCCGTCGTATGTCCTCAGGTAGTCGATCTGCTTGTAGTCGGCTCCGCTCACTCGGCAAGAGTGCAATATCATTGCGGCCAGCCCGGATGCCAGAGCACAGGCAAGAGAGCTTCCACTCTGCTTGCTCCGTTCGCGTAGAGGGCGGCCAACGAGTGGGCTCTCGGTTGTGATTAAAGGAGTCGGTTGAGCAATGACCGGGAGCACAGGTTGCTTTGTCTCCATGTGAATATCAAGATCAACACCAGGCAATAGGTAGGTGCACGATTTGTCCCTGGAGTCAATCCAGTCCCAGCGCTTGCCGTTGCGTCCTGCAGCGCCGATGCAGAAGATGCGCTCCTTTTCGAGGTGGTACGGGTAGGTGAGGTTGTTGGCGTATTCGGCGCCTTTGTCGGGGTTGGCACAGAAAATCAAAATATTGGCATCAATAGCCGCGCGGATAGCCTGACTAAGAGACTTTTTAATTTCTGATGGCACGTTGTCGTCAATGGCCCAGCTCATAGATATTATGTCGACCTTCTTCGCGATTGCCCATCGGATGGCCTGTTCTGTTAGCACACACGCTGAGAATAGAAATAGATTGAAAATCAAAACACAAACACAAACACAAATACGGCATAAAACAGTGCAACGTACCTTTATGACAGATTCAACAGTAAACGTCACCTTGTCCTCGACCGTCGGCAATCCTGGGACGACTGGGTCAAGCTTGGCAACACACAGTTTGACCCTTGGACACATACGGCGAATGTACCAAGCCATGATGGTTCCGTGGCCAGTCTGTGAACTGTTGTACTTTGGCGATGTAACAACACGGGGCACTCTGCTCTTTGATTGTGTCGTTCTCGGTGTTGGCCACGACTGGCCACAAAGAATGTTGTCATCCAGTCCACGGTAGCTAGACTTGACACCGTCATCGATAAGGGCCACCTTGATTGGCACCTTTGAGTCGCCCTGTTGTTTGACAGTCAGCTATTTACGTTCCACGACAGTACAGTTCGTGCCGCTTCTCGCCCCGAAAAGGCACAATGGTCAGACATACCTTTCCAATTTGGTCCATGAAAGCAGCGAATTGGTCCATGCTGTGAAGCCATTCGTTTCTGTAATACAACACCTGTCAGAGATGCTTCTCCAATCAATATCAAACGTGGAAGGCGGCACATACGCTTCGTGCTCGTTCGCGCTGGCTGTGCTGTTTCTCTCGTCCAAGGCGCGCTGGTCGGGCGTCTGTAGCAAGGCAAACTCCACAGCCTCGAGGCTTCTTCCGTTTACCTGCAGGTAGTTCTTTTCAATGGTCGCCTTGAAGTTCATAGCCGACTTTTTGGCATGTTCCCGTGACTCTAGGCCTTGACCGGCGCATAGATAGACTCGTTCAAGTTTTTTCAGTCGTGGCAGACCCCCAGGTGACGCCCAGCTTTCCAAAACCGCATCTAGACCGCTGCTGTAGAGGTAGAGTGTCTTTACCGAGTCGCCGGCAGCCTCCTCTATGGCCGAGCATGGGATATCAGGACGCTGCCAGTCCCATGTTTCGACATCAAGGCCCTTTAGGCACTCGACGATTGCTTTGTCGCTATGCCTTCTCCAAACACCCCCCGAAGTGTGGTCATCAAAATCGTTCACGGAGACTTGAAAGACTTTCCTGACACACTGTGTCTGCTTCAACCAGTTAAAGACAAGATAGAGGTCAGAGTTTCCCGCACAGCCCCAATCTTGGGAGTCTTGATACGGTTTGCTGTTCTCATCCCACTCGATCTGCACATTCTCGATAGAAACGCTCTTAAGCTGTCGGTCAGGCCGAAAGTGCTGGCAAAGACTGTCGAGTGTCTTTTTGGAGATTGTCATGTCTTTCAATGGGAAATCAATTTCCTTTTCTATTAATTGAACGGGTGAAGTCAGTTAGATGCCATTCAATGTGGCCATAGATAGATGGGGATATGACGAACCGTTGGTCTCTGTGTACATAAAACCGCGGCAAAGCTCAGAGTCGTCAAATGCATCCAGACAGTGCAGTTTGAGGTCGTCTTCGAGGGCAGCCAGCTTGGCATCCATAGTCGCTGTCAAGGCCGGAACATCAAGTATTGCCGTAGTCTCGTCCTGTCCAAATCGATAGCTCTGGACTTTGATTCTCCTTTGCCGTGGCATTGGATCCAACAGCCGCTGTTCTGCCAAATATTGGAGTGGCGTGACCTTTTTCTTTTTGCTGTCTGTGAAATAGACCTCGCTCGACTCGGCAAGGAGCCGCGGGCACATGCGGGCAAGACTCCTGGCCCATTCAATCTTGGTGTTTGTAAACGGCATGCTGACGGCCAGATGTAGACATGTCCGGCCAAAGCTGTCGACGATATCGAAGCAAGGACTCAACGCATCAACAACCGAGGGAGGGAACGCAATACTCTCCTCGATGGCAGCATGGACGGCATGGAACTGGAGGCCACTGTCGAGGCTAGCCAGCTCCTGAAGCGATTCCAGAGCAGCTGTCATCGCCATGCCACAGTCACGAATGCAACAGAGCATGCCGTTGTGATCCAGTCCGGCACAGGCTCCACCAAACACAGCGCAAGTGTCTATCGCTCGCTCATCCACGCTGTCCGTATCGCTGTCCATCTGGTACGATGGTATAGGTGCTGACCGTTGGCGCATGTCCAGCTGTCGCGATTGTCCGTTTTGCCTGTCCATTCTCAAATGTTTGCTTTGCTTCGCCAGCTTGCTGAAACTCCGGTCAAACCCGTCTTTTGTGCACATGAATGTGATGATGGCCTCTTTGGTCGGGTTCAGCGCCTTTGTCGAGACAGCCTCGTCTTCTTCTGATGCAGAAAAAATGAGACTGTGCAGCGGTGTTCGTCTGTTCTTATCAAACTCCAACAACATGGACGGCTCGATCTCCAGGAGCAAAGAAACAAAGGCTCGGAGGCGGCAGAAGTTGTAGTTTGTTGGGTCCTCGAGAAACTGGCTTGGGTCAAGCAGGGTATGGAGAATGAGGCCCTGTGAGCCTTCAGCCAAGAGCAGAGACAGGTTCCATGGCCGGTCGTTTTCCGAGTCGGTTCCGCACAAGAGCTCTTCTAGGACCCGGCTCCGATCCGGCGCGTGGACTTCGTTGTTGAACCGCGTGGCCAAGGCCATGTGCAGTGTGTGAGCCCTGCCCTTCATCATCTTATTCTGAACAGCGTTGAACCCGAGATATTTGGCGGTGTCTGGGGGCTTGGTGTCGCCCGGCGATGCTGTGGCCAACTCGCGGAGGGCGGAAGCTGCGGCCTCGAGTGTGTTCTTCTTGTGCAATTTGCCAGCAGGAACGGTGCCGGCGGCCTGCACCGGCACCTCGCGTGACATGACCATCGTGGGCGACAGAAGGGAGCCGATGCAATGCGTGGATGACAAGTGAAAATATATGGAAAGGGGGGTGAAGAGACAAAGGTAGATAGAATGCGTTTAGAATAGCGCAGTGCGTGTCCCAATATGAGGAAGGAGGGCCGCTAAGCAGTGAAAGGGGAAAGAACGAAGCAGTAAACAGAAACTTGAGATGCGCTTGGGGAAAGAGCACACGACGGTCAAATCGCAATAAAATTGCAAACAGGGTCGGGAAAGAGGAGATGCGAAAACTTTCACGCAAACCCAAAACAAGGGAAAGAGCGAGTCGTGCGCAATTGCTGGCTGGAAGAAACACAATCAAAACAGAAAGCAAGATTGGAAATCGCGACTTTGCACGAATCAAGCCCCAGCTTTCCCTTGATCTTCAACATTCTCACAATCTCTTCAGCTCTCTTCCCCCCCTCCACCACCCGAGCACACAAGCCTTGTCTTTATTTACAGCAATGTTTGAGCCTCCACCTCGAGAGACAGGGATGATGCAGCGGTTCCAGCGGTGGCGCTCCAGGAGCTGCAGCTGCGCCCACCAACCAAGACGGGTTGATCCTTCGCATCAGCACGGGGCGTTGCTGCACACCACACCACGGACATTACCCAAAAGATGCAGTCTCAGAGTGTGACAAGGGTGTACTTGGCAGCTGAGGCTCCAGTATCGAGGGGCGCGTTCAGTTGCACGCCTCGTTTCCCGGCTTTTCGCAAGGCTATGACGGCCTGATCAACACGGCTCTTCTGTGGACAAGAAAAATCTCGCGCAAAACAACAGCAAAGCCGACACAGTTTAGATCAGCATTTGTCCAAAAGCGATCTCAAAGAAGCTTGACGGACAGAAAGAGGAGACAGGCGTCTCTCTCACCAGTTGTCGGGGCTTCTGTCACATCTTCTGCATCGATCGCTTCTCGAGCAAACCTGTCATTTACCCCGATCCTCCCCCAGGTCTCGGCTGTCTCCGTTCTCGCCCCATCTCCATCACAACGCCGGCGCCAGACGCGTCGTGCGACCGCCACGATGAACTGGGACCTGGCGACCGAGGAGCCCAACAGGGCCGAACAGTTCGGCCAGTTCGGTAGCCTCAATGTCGGCATTGCTCAAAGAAATACGAAGTGCAGGTAAGTGTCGCCGTTGGATCCTGCGGTTGTTTGTTTACATTGCCCTGACTGACAAAACCTCAGAGTCATTGCCGTCTCTGGCCTGGCTAGCAATCCGCACTGGGAATGGACGTTCTACTCACCAGAAACCCGGATTGCGTGTGACTGGCTGACCGAGCTGTTACCAAGGCACACAAGAGGCTCCGTCATCGAGACCTTCCGGTACAATCTGCTCCCGGGCAGTATCGGCGGCTTCCTCTCTGAAGAAGGCCTCACAAACGCCGCCAATCGGCTCCTAAGGATGATTGAGAGGACAGCCGTCGGTGTGAAGGTAAGGCAGCACCCGGCCACGATATGTCCATATCTATCGTTGATCATGCCTCCTGGTATAATTTACTGACTGCTACCTTGTCATTGCACAGCCAGTGCCTATCGTTTTTGTCGCCCATGATCTCGGTGGCATTGTAGTAAAGAAGGTAGGAGCTCCTTCGGTTTTGGCTACGCTTCATATATTCCTTGAGACTAGTACTGACCTACTTGCCATTGTCAAGGCGCTTCTCATTGCTCGCGAGAAAGAAAGATACAAGAGCTTTGTCCGAAATGCTAAAAGAATCGTGCGTGGCCCTACTTTACCCTTCTAGTTCGGGCAAAAAACTTACTGACACATCGATGTTTACTTTACCCCTTGTTCTTTAGATCTTCTTTGGAACACCACATCGTGCCCTCGACGAGGACTCGTGGGAGGACCTGGTGCTGAGCATTATCTTGGCGTCACCAGCGAAACTGCGCATGATTCCGAACCTGTCTACACGACTCGGCCGCCTCTCCCCATTTCTTGAGGAGGTTTCTCGCAGCTTCCTTAATGTGTCCGCGGAATGCCGGTTTATGAGCGTCTATCAAGAAATGGACAGCGAGTCAAAGGACCGGCCGGTATGTGACTCTCTTCTACTTCTGGTAGGCAACCTGTGTTACTCACAGTCTAACACGTTTTGCTCTCAGGTTCTGCCTCCGTATTCGGCTACCATGGGCGTTGTCCACGAGATTATGCTCCCCCGTCAAACAAAACACGAGGACCTTGTCACGTTTTCAAGTGACGACGATCTGGTGTTCCTCGATATAGCTGAGGCTATCAGATACGGTAAGATCAGTGTTCGGACTCTATCGATGCCCCCGAGCCATAACTGATATTCGTATTAGATTCGCGAGAGATGTATTGCAACAACCTCATGTTCCTGTCTCGCAAGTACCCGCCAAATGAACTATTTCAAACCCATGATGATGAACTACATCGCTTCCTTGAGCTCAGCCACTGGAAAAGTTCAAAAACGAAGACAAAACCAGAGACACTAGTCTTCCTCGACGAGCACTTTTCCAACACCAACACTCTGGTTGCCATCGGAGAAAGCGGGTTGGATGCACGTGCTCTCTTTCAATGCCTTCGATCCCACAGCCTCCCTGTCATTTACTATGCCTATTCGCCTCACAACATCAAGCTCCAGGCTCCCGGTGCTCTATGGGGCTCTCTAGTCCTTCAAATTCTTTTAAATGCACCCTATCTCTTCAACTTCATCGAGCCTCTTTCAGTGGCAATGAGCAAGTCCAACGCATGGACCTCGAGAAACTTTGCAAAACTTTTCCGGAGACTGCTACTGAACATGTCGCTGCCAAAAGGCAAGGATGGCACACCTCTATACATCATTGTCGAAAACATACCCCTGGACGCGCCCAGATGGAAGGATTCTATGAAGTTTCTTCACTCACTTCTTGACATAGACAATGTGGATGAAAGCGAGGAGAACAAAAACATGCCGAATCTGAGGCTGATCTTACTATACGACCGGCGCGTTTTATATCAATCTTCACTTCACGACACGCCCTGGTGTGAAGAAAATGTGGTTGACCCGGTCTCCGTTTTCGGCAAAGAAACCCTAACAAAGTTTTCCGGTGCGCTGGTAGCCGCTACCTGCCCTGCGAAACAGCAACACGCAGTGTATCAATCTCTGATAGTGGATGATTGCGGCTACGATGCCGAAATGATATATGGTCTTCGTGCTGTCATTAAAGAAGACCCTACGATTCTGGACTACCGCAGCCCTAGCAGTCCCAAACTACCTATCTGCGACATCCTCTCTAACAATGTTAAAAGGGCTTTCCACAGTTCTCCGCCATGGGCAAAGGCTGCCATCGGTTGGATTGTGTATGCAAAACGACCTCTTACCGTAGAGGAGCTCCGATCTGGCATGCGTCTCTCGAGCAGCAGCCTTCCAGTGCCAGAAAATATGTTGCCCTCCCTGAAGGCTGCTTTCGGCGCTCTCATATACGCAACGAGCAAAAGGATATGCTTCCCTGGCAAAGTTATCGGTGGCTTTTTTCGGGACTGTCTCGAATGGGAACAGCAACGACTCGAAGCCGACCGGACACCTACGGGGATTCCTGATGATAAAGTGATTGCCGACGTCCTTGTTCTCGTTTCTTCGATGAGCAGCGTTCTACCCAGGATAAGGGCCAGCATGCAGGCACTGAGCGGCTATGCAATCGACTTTTGGCGGCAACACCTCGAAGATGGGAAAGTCGAGCTTTCCAAGGTTGTGAGCGTGTCCGAGAACGAGGCTCTGATGGCCAAGCAGCGAAAGATGGAAAAAGAGTACTACTGGTCAAGGTTCCGGCGCGCGGGGGATATTTACTTGGAAGGCGCCCTGGTCTTTTCTGTGCAAGTGGGCATTCCTAGCATCGTGGCCCAGCTCCTAGAAGATGCGACGGACTCAAACGAGATCGCAGGCGCCGTCGCTATGGCGGCCCGTTACCACCACACGGAGATTCTAGAGATGCTTCTCGCGTCCGACAAACTGGTCGACGGATCCGACTCCGGTCTCGCCATCGACACTGCCCTGGAAATCGGGGCTGTGACCAATTCATCGGCACTGTACAAGCCACTCTTGAGCTGGATGGAGAAATCCTCCAATCAGAAAGCACGCGCTCGGCGAAAGAAGCTTATGAGCCATGTCGCGTGCCACGCTGCCATATTTGGCTACACCGAGTTGCTGAAGCTAGTAGTTCAAGAACATGGAGCAGACGTTGACGTGTTGATCGATGGGTCTATGAAGCCCTTACGGCTAGCTGTATGCTACGGCAATGTCGGCTGCACCAAGTTTCTGGTCGAGGAAACAAACGCCACCATCTACGAAGTCGACACTGGCCTAGACGACGACGAGAAAAGCGACGCTCAGAGTATTAGTTCAGAGGAAGCCCCTGTCGATATGAATCTCCTTGTTCCCGCTGCTGAGCGAGGATACAATGACATTGTCACACTTCTACTGGACCACACTGTCATCTTGCTGGATGACGCCAACGGAAAAAGCGCAGAATCAGCCCCTACAAGCGACACTGAAGACAACCAGGGTGACGAAGGAAGAGGGAAATCAAGAACGAAATCCTACACGTCCTGGTCGAATATTCAACACGCCATTGTTGCTGCCTGCAAGCAAAACTGCGTCGAGACCGTCAAGCTCATTTTGCAACACCCGACTATTGCAGCTGTGCCGAGATCTCATCGCCCTGCATCCAGTGATATATTATGCGCAGCCATTCGTACAGAGATGCGTCCCGGTGACGAGTCCCTTGCGATGCTCCTCCTCAACTCGTCCAAACCAGTCAAACAGCCAAATGAGCTCGCCCATCCGTTCATCCGTGCGTGCGAGTATGGCCACCTGGAATTTGTCAACCACTGCTTCGAGTTATGTGACTCTATTGCAGCATTGAATCTGGTCAATGGAAGCGATTCGGACGACCGGATGGCCCTGCACTGCGCTGCTGTCAAAGGACACGGCGATATCGTTGAGGTTCTCCTACAGAAGGGCGCCGATCCAAACGTTGCTGACGAGAGCGAAATGACACCCCTGGCCCTAGCGGCTGTTGCCGGGCATGTCGAGACAGTGCGGCTTCTCCTCAACAACGGGGCCGATGCAGCAGCATGGGTCGGGCGGACGACACAGGGTATCCTGGCGTTGGCGGCTATGTCTCGGAGCTGCGAGCGTGAGGTGGGCGTGATCCACCTGCTGCTCCAGAATGGCGCCCCGGTGAATGCACTCGACGGTTCAAAGCATACAGCTCTCCATTGGGCAGCACAGCGTGGCCATATCAACATCCTCGAAGCGCTGCTGGCCCAAAACGGCGTCGACGTGACAATCACGGGCGACCGTGAAATGAACGCCCTACATAGTGCAGCACAAAGTTCCGCCCGCACAGCTGTGCTCGCAGCGGAAATGCTGGTTGCTGCAGGCATCAGCACGCAGAAGACGGATATTGACGGGTGGCTGCCTCTACATCTTGCGGCGTGCTGGAGCGGCGTAGACATGATGCAGTTTCTGCTGGGCGGCGACAAGAGCGCAATGTACGCGCGCGCGACCAACGGTGACACAGTGCTCCATGCAGCATATAAGACGTGCGAGGCGCTGATCTGGCTGATTGACCAGGGCTTTGATGTGGACATGGAAAACAACGAGGGCAGGACCGTGCTGATGCACGCCGCAAAGAACGGAGTTGACGAGACAATCGGCATTCTGCTAGCATTCGGGGCCAACACGGACCTGCTGGACCGGTCGAACCGCAGCGCGCTGCACCATGCCGTGGAAACAAGGAGCCAGGCGGCAGCTCACAAGCTGCTGGACGCCAATAAAGCAGTGCTTTTCCAGCTGGACTCGAACGGCATGTCGGTGCTGTATACAGCCATCACGCGTGGACTGGTACCGCTAGCATTGCGAGTGCTGGACTGCATGGAAACGTACGCCATTGAAAACAACATGCAAAAGGATATGGCCCGGATCTTCAACGCCGATTCGACAACCACGCGGCGTTCGCCACTAATCCTAGCAGCAAAGCGCGGTGACGACGAGGTCGTGGTCAAAATGGTGGAGCTTGGCGCGGACATGGAGCTGAGAGACTACAACAACCTTACGGCCCTTAGCTATACCATCCAGCGCGGCAACATAAAGACAGCCAGGACACTCCTCGAGGCCCAGCAGCGCCTGTCGAAGCAACGCAGAGACAGCGACAACAAGGGAGACGGCGGAAACAAGATCAAACCTGGTAACAAGAGCAAGGACTCGGGCAAAGACTTGGGAAAAACGAGGGACGAGGACGGTCCCAGCATAGTTTATGCGGCGCCTTTGCAGATCGCAGCCAGCTCTGGTAACACCGCGATGGTGGATCTTCTCCTGAGCTATGGCGCTGATGTTGACGAGGAGAGTGGCCAGTTCAACACGGCGCTCACGGCAGCAGCGTCCGGCGGCTTCAGCCGGGCTGTCAACATGCTACTGGAGGCCGGAGCAGACGCGACGCTGGGCGGCGGTTCGTATCCCAACGCACTCAGCGCGGCCGTTTCCTCGACATCATCAGCCACAATCGACCTGCTGCTAGCCGAAAACGCATCCAGTGTTCTGGCCCGCGATATCCAAGGCCGCAACGCACTGCACGTTGCTGTCCAGTCCCGCGCGCTGGATGCGTTTGAAAAGCTTCTGGCTGTGGCCGAGAGCCTCAGCGACGGCGGCGAGCCGATGCCCTTTGGCAACGCCCTCGATCCCGACAAGCAGGGCCGTCGGTTGCTGCATTTTGCGGCCAGCTCGTCGGATGTGGATACGCTCCGGTACTTTTTGGAGCACCCGCGGCTCCAGCTGAAGAACGAGATCGACATCCTCGACAACGACGGCTGGACACCACTGCACTGGGCGTGTCGACTGGAAGAGGGCGAAGAAGTTGTGCAGCTTTTGTTGGAGAACGGGTCGGACCCCAGCCTTGAGACTCGCGACGGCTGGACGCCGCTCAACATTGCACAATACCACGACGCGACCGAAACGCTGCCGGCCATCTCGGTGGCGCTGGAAGAGCGGGCTGAAAAGATTGCGGCGCGAAACGCCGGCAAGGCAGCCACAGACGACGACGGCAAGCTGGAGTCGGAGGGGCCAGAGGATAAGCACGTCGCGTTCAAGCACACCAATGTGCCGTTGGCACCCGGCCATTCGAACTGGGCCATCACCTGCGATGGGTGCTACTTGATGGTAAGCAGAACTGCATCTTGGGGTTTTTACGACCTTATCAATCTCCTTTCTTTTCATTTTCCCATCCTTTCCAGCAACATTTGCTAACAAATCAGCCAACGATCGGTGCATGCTACAAGTGCATGGATTGTGCCGACTTCGACCTCTGCTTCAAGTGCCACTGGAGCGCAGAGCACACCCACTTTGCCGGGCACAAGTGGAAGCTGCGCGAAGGCACAGAAGACCCAGGCGACAGCCGCCGTCCGCCATATGGGCAGCGGGCAGCGAGCCGGGTCCGCTCGAGAGTCCGCTCGAAGGTCCGCTCGATGGTCCGTTCGCGAGATCCCGAAATTGTTATAACGCCCCGCGTATATAGATGAGGATATTCACAGACTCTAGAGGGAGAGAGAGGGGCGAGACACCAGGTGTCTTCGGGAACATTATGCATTGAATGACAGTCCAAAATCGACATGATGATACTTCATATAAACGCCAGCCGAGAGTTGCCCTAAATTTGCACAGCGCAGAACCTGCAAGATACAAGATAAACCGAGAGACTTTTAACCATATTTAACCACATGAAAAGAACCAGCTAAAACACCCAAGACAACACCTATCTCATCTTATCTGCCCCCCAGATCTGCCGCTATCTTGTCGCCGCGCTCGCCTCCCAGATACACGTCGTCTTCGCCGCGGTCTGACGAGTGGCGGGCAACGTCTAGGGCCTCGCGATAGGCCTTCATGACCGAGATCTCGTCGATGGGCAACCGGTGCTCGACCAGTAAACCAACGACACTCCGCAAACGCGCAATCTCACGCATCGTCTCGCGGCTGATGGGGTCGTTCTGGCTCGAGTAGATGGCAGCGCTGACGGCTTCCTCGATGTTGTTGATGCCGACCGCCCCTGAAGCCGAGCTGGGCGTTCCTGGCGACGCACCGGCCACAGCGGCAGATTGATGTGCTGAATGCGGGTCGACGTGCGCGCCGATGAACACGTATCCATTAACGCCGAGGATCACGTCGATCTTGCCGGCGCCCGTGCCATAGGCGGCCGCGTGCCGGCTCCCGCCAGCCTCCTCGTTGCCGTGCATCGCCTCGTCCTCGGCGTGTTCGTCGTCGTCGTCGCCGCTGACGGTCCAAACTTGCCGCCGAGCGCGAACAACACCAGCGCCTGCACCGGCACCACCGCCCGTCACAGCAAAGAACACGCCGTTTCTCAGCTTGCCGTAGCGCAGCGACCGCGTGTGCAGCACGGCCACGCCGTCGCCAAAGATCTGCTGCACCTCCGCCACCAGCAGGTCGCCCTCGGCGAAGAACGTGCGGATCTGCAGCTCGTCCGTCTCGGTGCGTTTGCGCAGGACACCGCCCGGCAGGTTGATTGCCGACAGCGGGAGCGCCGCCAGCTGCGACGCGCCAACGTCCACCCGCCACCGACGGGCCTGCACCTCGACAATCCGGCCGACAACCAGATCACCGACTTCGGGCGCATAGCGTGCGCGCAGCGGACGCACCGACAGCAGCCGGTTTGTGCGGATCACCGTGCCTGCCAGTGACGACACAATGCCTCCCGAAGAGCCCCGCGTGTCGGCGTACGTGCCGTGGCCGCGCATCCACTGCGGGTCGTCTGTGATCACCTCGCCCGGCGTGACAATCTCGTAGCTGCCGCCAGCCTTGTCGTCGTCGTTGTCGTTGTCGATCTCGCCATCCTCGCCGCCGTCTATTGAGATATCGTCCGATGTGTCTGAATCGTCGTCGCCGCCTTTGCCAGCGCCCCTTGTCGCCGACCAGCCGCTCGTCTTGGCCGCCGTCGACTGGAACCGGCGAGACGCCGCCTGCAGCGGCGGCAGAATTGTAATCGGCATGTGTGTGTGTGTGTTGTTGTGTGTGGGGTGGAGTCGTGGATTTGTTCTCAAGAAAATGTGTGGATATTGTTTCTGCACAAAGTTCTGGGCACGCACTGCCAATCGCCGGGTATCGTGTTGTTGTCGTGGTTTTGAGTTGATATCTCTCTTTACACAGCTCTCCAACTCATTCAGTCAACTTTTTTTGAGGCTTGTTGAAAGATACAGTGGGGAAATCGGTATCGATATGCACTGTGTCTTGTTGTGTATTTGCACTGTGTGGCACTGTGTGTTCGAGGACGACAGTTGTTGACTTTCACTCCCTTTACTATTGAATATGTAAAGAGAAATATACTTTTTAGGTGTTTCCATTGTTTTGAGTTGTTTCTGTGAATATATAATATTCCGTTCGATTTCTATTTTTTTTTTTTCCTCATTTCGACATTTTTTAAATGTATTTTTTTTTTAAAAAAAAAGAAAAGAAAAAAAAAGGGAAATACCAATTTCACAATAAAGCAGATACACCTTGTAAGGAGGCGTTTGAAACACAACCCGAATACTACCACTTTATTTCTCAAATTACATAGATCTCTATCAGTATGATGTATTTGGCATTCAGCACAAATCCGGCTGTTCACGTTCTTGGACTGTGTGATGCGCGTCGATTGATCCTGAAGAAGCAAACCACGATCGACTATTCCATGGTTCTGTGGCCCCGTTTGTCCAACTTGCAGATTGCGTTGAGCGATTCCTCAGGCCGCCTGGGTTCGTCGTCTTACCAGGTAAACGCACTCAAGAATAAGTATCTTCCCTATATCACTCTATACGGTATTGGATCTCGTTTTCCTATCTGCTTCGTCCATCATAGGCTGATCACTTATGCTCGCCGGACTCTTTTTTCAATGCCGCCCTAAGCTCCGCCTCTCGGTTGGTGGCTGTCCCTTTTGCCTTTTACCTTTTGCCGCTGTTATCTGTGAAAACAAGCAATGGTGCTCTGACGTATGCTCCGTATTTGGATTTGGATTTGGATTTGCGGAGCACTGGCATATTTTTATTATTCTCCTTCTTCTTCCTTTAATGCTTACACGACGTACGACGTTCTTCGTACAGCCTCGCGTGACTGCTGATCCCGAGCAAGGCTAAATTTAAAGAGGCTCAACACTGCATCGTATTACATCGTACCTTATGGGGCGCCGTTCATCGTAGTTTGCCTGCCCATATACCGAAAGGCTGAAAGGCTTATTTTGTGGCTGTCTTCGTTGTATTTAGGGAATATATTTCTGGGCTGAATTTTGTGCACCGTCTCGCACCACTATAGAAGATGAATGCCAGCGCTGTAATGCTTTCAATTCGATGTATCTTTCCCGTACTACGGCCTGCCATTTTCAGAAACACTTTAAAAGCCTAGACCGATGGCGATCTGGCGAGGCGCAGTCTGGGGATTTGTGCAAACAAGGCTGTCCACGAAATGCCTTGTTCACCATTGCGATGGCCTTCTTCTCTCCTTTGACCAGAGTCATAGATTTACCATATTTTTACTCCTTTTTACCCCATATTCCATACTTCCCCTCCCTTTCGCCCTGCATGAGGCATGAGACCTGCTGTTTGCTCTCGGTCTAGCCAGGTCTGGGTCGGTCTCGTGCTTGGCCCGGCCTGGCCGTTTTTAAACTCTTCTCTGGCTCTTCTCTAGCTCTTCCTTTTCCTTCTTGCAGTTTTGCCTCCTCCTGACACCAACGTCCGCTATCGCTCAACCGCTGTCAGTAGGGCGGGCACTACGGCCAGCCATCTCGGGCTATTTTGCTAGGGGAAGGCGAGGACAAGACGACGAACAAAAGAAAGGAGAGAAAAGGAAGTGAACGAACAAATAGAAACACTAGAAAGAAGGAAAACAAAAACGACGGTCGCAAAACGCCCAGCACAGCCTCGAGCGGCGACAAGACACTCTATTTGGTGACCGAGATCGGGTCGTAAACAGGGGGAAGAGTGACGACCGCCCTGAATTCACTGCCGCGCGGAGAATAAACCAGACGTTGCGAGCCAGCTGTAACGTCTCGAATAGAGGAAAAAAAAAAAAAAAGAATTCAGTGAAAAAAGGCTTGAGAAGGGAAAAAGCAAAAATAAGTGGAGCACTCTCTTAACAGAGTGGAGAACCCGTTCGCGCTCTCAGACCCTTGACTTGAATTGATGGCCGTTCCTACCTTTTGGATGTCTTTGATGCTCCTTCCTTCCATGTTCCCCTTGCATCGCGACACGTGATTGGGATTTTATCGAATCGACGTCGACAAGAATGCATTGGCTTCTGTCCAGGGCTCGTCTCGCATATGGCGGGCCATCCGTGAAGCGAAAGAGGGCGGCATGGATCTCATATTGGGCACATGGGAGTGAACGCGTGGACGGCACCATCTTGCATTTGAATGGGCGAGGGGCTTCTGTACCGAATGGCCGTTTGTTTGGCTAAGGCGAGACCGTGCCGGGCCCCGGACCGAAGCCGTTGTCCTCTACGTAAGAGAGTGTTTTCGTGAGAAATACAGAGTAGAGACAACAGACTCTCAATTCAATTGCAAACCCCATCTTTCGTTGTCTATCATGTCGAGCGTAAATGTTGACCATTTTCGAGATGGCCCCTTCTCTGTTTTGATTCGCCAACAGCGCCCCACTCACAGCCTGGAAGGAGAAGGGCAGGCTGCTCGGAACCCCCCCCCTTTTCTGCACCTCGCTGCTGCCCCCTCTTGTCCCCTCTTTTCTCTTTCCTTTCTTTGGTTGGGCTCTGTCTCGACAAGGTTGGGAAAGATGGGAAGGGGCCGCCTGGCGCTCGCTGTCCTGCGAGGAAGGTGCAGGTGTGCAGCTGCATTGTTGTGCTACAAATGAGGGAGGTGCGCCGGAGCCCATGAATGGCTGGCACACCTCTTGCCCTTTGATTTCTGCATGTTCTGGGCCCAGGACCTGTAGGATGCCCTCACAGCCTGGTCGGTGTTATGTGCCTGACTCCTACAACCTACGCGTGTGACACGTCTCTGTTCCGTACGCATACGCGAGCAAGACCTCTTTCCGCTTTTGCCTCTTTTTTTTCTCGTTTGCCTTTGCTCTTGATTTCCATATTGACCAGCTTGTCTCCTCGTCTTTTTTCTTGACGACCTCTTGCTCTTTCCCGATTTCTCTTCTCTTCTTCTCGCCCAGCCACCTAAACGCCAGGCCCGCTTTTTTACACGCCTCCAAGGCAGGTGGAAGAAAAACACAAAGGAAAGGCTCCACCCGGCGCTCTTTCCCAATTGTCGTTGAAAACGCTCATCGATATGGAACATCGGATGAGAACCCAATGAGAGATTGTCTTTTGTATTCAATCGAAGCTTGTATTGCAAATGCAGACAATCGTTAATTCATCGAGGCAAGTAATGGAAAAGCTGGTTATCTTGCAAGTCGACTTACTCGAGTGCTTAAATGCGGATATGCGCAAATGGACAAATACGTACCCGTAAATCATAAATTAAACACGGCTGCGATAACCAAGTAAACAACAGGGGCAAAAGGATACGAAAAACGCTTCTTCCAGTCTGCAATCGTCAACAAGCCCCGAAAACAGGTTTCGAGACATCAGATAGGACCCGTATTTTGAATACGGACATAACTGCTGCCGTATCCTGTGCTGAACTCGCCCCGTGGTTGATTGCTGAGATGCGCTCTGACGATTGAGACGGCACAGCATGAATCGACCTCTTAAAATATCTTGCAACATCCTGTATTTCGTGTTTCCTATTTTATCGATTTTATCGCGTACGAGTATGACATACAAAATCAATGTATCTTGTATCTTACTGTCTGGCCCTGTCCGCTATCCACCGTCCTTTCGTCCCTTCCCTTCCCGCATTTTGCTGTGCCCCCTGCTGACCCCATCTTCTTCGTTCTTTCCTCCACTGGATGGACCTGGGCTTGGCTTGCGGCGCACAATGCAGAAATGTTCAGATACGACGTCCAATGTGCGACGTAACTTGCCCGCAACGAACAAGCAAGCAACTGCTCAAATGAGAGATTCGCTGCAGCGCACAAGCCAACAACCTCCGCGGACAGGGCACGAATTGGTGCTGGCTCTCCCTATCTCCCTGTGTTCCAAGATTGAGATGGAGATTGGGAGCTGGAGGGATTGAGCTTGACTTGCTTGACTCGGCCGTCCTAGCTTTGTTTTCGTTCGCTCTTTCCCAATGCTCATTTTTGTCAACACACGCCGTTTCCCCGTCTCCTTCCCGATATATCTAAAAGTTATCCTGCATACGGAGTACTCCGTACACCGTCATATCCCGTTTTGAGTATTGTTCGGTCAACTTCAAGTCGCTCCTTCCCTGCTCGTCTCTGGCATTCTCGCAGTGGTCGACCTCGGGACAACCGTTTGGGGAATGCGGATCTGCTCCTGCTGACCGCCCATTCGCCAGGCGCTACTGCGCTGTCTGGGGGGCGCTTTTTTTTTTTGCTGCTGCAGCGTCTCCTCACCCTTTTTTGGCCCATTTTGGCGCTCTTTGTCCTGCAGCCCAGCGCCCTTTTTTCCCTCTCGCCTCTGAGCTGTCGCTGTCCCCAGGGCCCTTATCCACTTCGGTAATAGGACCAGACAAAAAAACGGACGTGCCTCGACCGCCGCCCACCGCCCAGCCCACCAGACCACCAAAAACCTCCACTACTACGTACCCCGGCCGTCCACTCCGTAGGCTAGGCCTGGCCTCGTTGGCTCACAGTGGCCAGCCCCCCAAACTCTGGGAACAGAGCCCCCAATCGCCCATCGCTACTGCCGCATTTTCCCATCAAAATCGTCCCTTTCCCCTTTCCCTGACTGCCCTGGCGGCCAGTCCCTGCCGTTGGTTTCTCGCTGGCCTGGACCGCACTTCCCCCTTTCGTCTTTTCCCTTGCCCACCGCCTGCCTCGCTCATTTCCCTCCAATTTCCTTCACCCTGTGCCTTTCTCTGCCCCCATAGCACATTCCTCCCCCCTTCTTTCCTTCCGCTTCCTCCCCTTCCTTTCCTTTCTCGATTCTTGGTTCTCGATCTCGCCTTCTCTTTTCTCTCCTCCTCTTTCTTCCTCTCCTTCCTCTCTTTCCCCCCTCGTCCTTGCATCGTCGGCACCTTCCTTTCTGTACTGTACGTACCCAACAGAAAATCGCTGCTGCCTCCGCTGCAGCTGCGAAGCTGCCTCTACTCCTTTTCTTTCCGAACCGAAATCGACCGACCTCTCGATCGACCGCCATCGCCGTCACCATCTTTTCTACGCCCTGAGATCGAAAGCATTCATTGCCGGCGATTCCTTTTCATCTCTGGCACCCAACCCACCGGGGCCATCATTCATCGCTTCTCGTCCGCTCGACCGGCTGTTCATTCTTATCCAACACCCACCCACCGCCATTCTCCCACGACTTTCTTCGGTGAGCTGTTGACAGCCGCCGTTTCCTCTCCCCCTCAACCGCCATGGCTTCCTCCTCCTCCAACGTCGTCGGCGTGCACTACCGCGTCGGCAAGAAGATTGGTGAGGGCTCGTTCGGTGTCATTTTCGAGGGCACCAACCTGTTGAACAACCAGCAGGTTGCCATCAAGTTTGTACGTGGATCCGAAAAGTCTTACCATGTGACTTTATTGTCTATTCTGCTTTACCCGACAAACCCCTAACACAATCGCAGGAACCCCGGAAGAGCGATGCCCCCCAGCTACGGGATGAGTACCGGACGTACAAGATCCTTGTCGGTTGCCGTAAGTTCTCCATTGTTCCCGTGTTTCCATCCAGCGTGCCGTTCCGACAAAGCACACCCGAGAGCACGTTTTCTTTCTTTTCTTTCTCATGTCCGCCCGGTGTCTTACCATTGTCTCTTTCTCTCTAGCCGGCATCCCGAACGTGTACTACTTTGGCCAAGAAGGTCTGCACAACATACTGGTTATCGACCTTCTCGGCCCCTCACTAGAGGACTTGTTCGACCACTGCAACCGCCGGTTCAGCATTAAGACCGTTGTTATGGTCGCCAAGCAGATGGTATGTCAAACTGCATTGAATTGCACCGTGTTTATGCTACATTCACGTGCTATTGTCTTATTGGCCCCCCTGTCACCCAAGTCCTCTTTCTTCTAACACACAATAGCTGTCTCGCGTGCAAACGATCCACGAGAAGAACCTCATCTACCGTGATATCAAGCCCGACAACTTCCTCATTGGCCGCCCAGGCACAAAGGCCGCTAATGTCATCCATGTCGTCGACTTCGGCATGGCCAAGCAATACCGCGACCCCAAGACGAAGCAGCACATCCCCTACCGCGAACGCAAGTCGCTGTCTGGCACGGCCAGATACATGAGCATCAACACTCACTTGGGACGTGAGCAGTCGCGTCGTGACGATCTCGAGGCCCTCGGCCACGTCTTCATGTACTTCCTGCGCGGCGGCCTGCCATGGCAGGGCCTCAAGGCTGCGACTAACAAGCAGAAGTACGAGAAGATTGGTGAGAAGAAGCAGACCACTGTCATCAAGGAGCTGTGCGAGGGCTTCCCTATCCAGTTCGAGAAGTACCTGACCTACGTCCGTAACCTCGGCTTCGAGGACACCCCCGACTACGACTACCTGCGCGACCTCTTCACCCAGGCTCTCAAGGAGACGGGCGGCGTGGAGGACGGCGAGTACGACTGGCTCAAGATTGGCAAGGACTCGTCTAAGAAGACCGACTGGGACCGCCTGCACAACCCCAACCAGCGCCCTGGCCCCTCTAACATGGAACTGCACGCCAACTCCCGCGGTGGCACCGGCACCCCTCATGCAAGCGATCCCCGTGCCCGCCTGACGGTCGACCGTTTAAACGCCGCCCAGCCCCCGCCTCCTTCGCCGATCAAGCAGAACCCCAGGAAAGATCGGCAAAACGCCCCCGTCGCCGCCATGGGCGGGAGGGGCAACGGAGCCGGGGGTCTTCGGGACATGGCAACGCCGACGGGTTCAACGCAGGCTCAGTTCCAGAACAGCTCCCAGAACCTGCCTCGCCCGATGCATAGCCAGCACGGCGGCATGCAGGCCCAACAACAGCAGCAGGCCGCGGCCGCCCGTGGCTCTGAGCCCCAGCCCTCTGGCTTCCAGAAGTTCATGAAGGTCATTTGCTGTGGCTAGACGAAAGATATTCTGCACTTGTCATTTTGTTGTCATTTCATTTTTCATCTTTCCAACTCTCCTTTTCAGCCAGAATCCGCCCTCCTTCCAGCGATAGACAGACCTGCCGACGACGATCTTGTGATCTTGCATAGCGATCTCTGCCAGTCAGTGATGCCGGACCTCAAAACCAACCCTAGACTGCGTCTCTTCTACTCCTTTTCCCACCCACAAGAAGCTCTGTTTATATCTCTTGTCCTCTCCCTCTCCCTCTTTACCGCCTCTTCTTCCGCCCCGCCTTATCATTTTCCGAAGAACATGCCACTTGTCTTCCGTTTTGGAATAGGAAACCCAATGCTTCGACCACGGGGAGGACACCTTTTCTGTCTTTTATTTCTCTCTATTTTGCTTTTGACTGTCTGCGCACCCCCTTCGCGATGACCGACGACGAAGGAAGCGTGTGCGCGACTAGCGACAGAGTGAGCATCTGATGCCCTAACTCAAGGCCCTTTGACCGACAATCTGTCTCTTGAGGCCGGCACCGAAATTCTCAAAACCACAATCCACGATTGTCCCTCGCTCTTACCCGCGAAGAAGTCAGCAAAGGAGATGGAAGAAGATGGCCGGAGGATACGCATTGTGCATTGAAGTGCAGTGCATAACGGCTGTTTCATTGTTTATTTTTTATCATAATGACGAGCTCAGGATCAGTTTCTTTATTGTCTTTTTTTCTCTCTCACTTCTTTCCTTCATTAGTTGTCGTGTCGATCGCGTAGCACGGCGCCAGGGTATTTTAATCTGCTTTTTTCCTGTTTATTCTTCTTCCTCATTTTCTCTCTCCTTTTCTCGTTAAACTGCCATTGTCCTCATCTGCGCCCCTCCTTGTTTGTCTGTTGTCATTTGTCATTACCACTTATCATTTCAGTGATCATTTTATTCATTTTATTCTTTGCTTTTTCAAAACTCCCACATACACTCGCTCTTACTCTCCTTTCTCTGTTAAAAGGATTCTTGCATTGGGACTGGATTTTTCGTGTTCGTTCGCTCATTCTATTTTTTACTGCCGTATTATTAATAGCTGTCTGAGGTTGAAGGGGATATTTGCGTTTCTCGTTTCTTTCTATTTTGTTTGTGTCTCTCTTCTCTTTTTTATATCTGGGAAAGCGAAAAACGTAGCCGATAGCGAGAACAAAAGAATAAAAATATTATATAGAATTCGCTTCTTGTCCGAATGCCTGCTTTATGTTGATATAATTGTGCCTCTGAGTGTATATGTAAGCATGCTTGTGCTACTTTTTCGCTGTGAAAATACTAGATGATCTTGTACATAAAACGGCACCGTCTCTCTCGTGCAGTCATTAAAATGCCAAAAAGACGGAATAATGGAAAACGCCATGCTTGGTACGTTGATTAAAAGATACAAGAATATATAGTAAATGATTAAAAGACCTTTGAAACAAGAACATGAGAAAAAAAAAAGAAAATGAAAGACGCAAGAACCCAGCAAGACCGAGAATCCGAGAACGGAGAAAGAAGCAGTCATGTGTAAAGAGTCGTTCATTCCAGCCCGGCCCAGTTCCAGAGCATCAAGAGTCCAGAGTCCCAGTCTTTTTTATGTATCTCCCTCCCTCGATCTGTGCTGCCCGCCGCTTCTATCGTCACAGCCGTCGTCCCCCCTTTCTTTTTTGTATTTTTGGTATTGAAGATGGTGGTATAGTCGGCGCTGCGATCGTATACACGCTGTTTGTCCCCTGCCACACACCACACCACTCGGATATTTTATGAACAATAAACAACACCTCTCGCACACCCACAAATCTCCTCTCATGTCAGCTTCTGCTTGATGAAGAAAGACCGCAGGTGCGACAGCTGCCAGGCACAGGTGACGCCGAGAACAACCAGCTGGATCAGGATCCAGCGGACGACGCGGGCATTGGTGGACTCGGACTGGTCGCGGAAGTCGGCCTCGCGCTCACGCTGGAAGACCTGCTCGCGGCGGATATCGCTGAGGCGGTTGTTGAGGTCGCGGACACGGCTCTCGAGGTCCTCCAGCTTGTTCTTGTCGGTGCTCTCGAGCTTGCTCGACTCGCCAATAGCCACATCGAGCTCCAGCTTGATGCCGACGTGGCCCCGGTGGCCCTCGTGGCCCGTTGCCGACTGCCAGCCAGAGCGGCCGCTGTTGGACGTCGGCGTGAAGCAGATCTTGTGCTCGCCGGCCTCGGCGGACGTGAATGTGAACTTGCCGTTGGAAGAGCCACGCTGCGAAACCACACGGTGGTCATTGTCGAAAGTTTCCTGATGAGAGTGTGTTAGTAGACGTGGAAGGATCTATCACCCCCAATTACACCCCCGAGCCCTACTTACATCAACAGAGATGTAGATGCTGATGCCGTCGTGTTTCGACCAGGTCTGGACGTGATCGTCCCACTCCTCGGCGTTGTAGTGGCCAACAACGAGCGTGTCCTTTGGCAGCTCCTCGAAGAAGCACTTGGGCTTGGTGCCGTCAATGTACAGGTGCAGCGCGCTGGCAGCGCCGGCCAGACTCAATAAGGGCAAAAAGGACTTCATTGTCGGATGTGTGGATGAAGAAGGGGAAGGAAGATTCAATGAGTCGAGAGATTGAGAATGTCGCGTGGGCGTCGAACGAAGGAAAAGCAATCGTCTGTGTTGTCGTTATCGTGAGAAAAGGGGGCTGCTTCAAGTATCAATTCTGTCCAAAGCCAGAATCAATTGCAGTCTCAAATGCCGTCGCAGGTCGCAGTGCCGAAAGAACGGATGATGCGTGTCTCTTTTGCAGGTGTAAATGCAGAATGTCGTGGGATTTTTGTTCTCCTGTTTTTTGGGGCCAGAAGCTGTTGAATCTCTCCTTTCCAGGTGTCCTCCTTCCCTAGCGAAATTCCCAAGCTGCCACGTCGAAGAATTAAAGGGGGTCTTTGCTCCCTGTAGTCAGTATAGCGCGATCACGTGTTAACTTTACGAGCGCGACTGCCCGTTGAACGCGACTGATTGGGTGGGGCCAAATCGCCCTAGAGCTGCACTCCTGAAAAAGCTCGAAGCTGTGGTGCCCCCTTTTGGCTTGACTGAAGAGAAGACTTAGTCATCCAATCACGTGCGCTTACTTCGCCTGGTGGGCAGCAAGGCTTCCATGGTGGTCATCGCAAACGCGCTTTAGCGACTCTTCACCTCTGATCTAAAAAAAGTCAAAAATCGATTAAACAGCAACTACAGAGCATCACGCACCCATCAATCGTCATCGCCCACGGCTTTCCACGCCATCGATACCCATACACCAATCGACCCGACATGAGCGCATTAGACGCATAGAGCGACACGTCGACATTTTCTTCCGATTTTCGCGAAAACCATCACCGCGCCGAAAGGCGACGTGAATCGAATTCCATTTATTGACAACGTCTCGACGAACCCACACAATGGCGACCTCACTTGATGCACGCGATGTGCTGAACCTGCCCCAAGACAACAGCAGTGGCGCCGGTGGCCGACCGTCTAAGAAGCAGCGGACAGGCGGCCACGCGTTGGGAGCAGGCGCACAACGGAACTTGAAAGGTCTTGCCCGCGAAGTGCAAAGTCTCGGCGGCGAGAGCCCAATTTCAATTGTTCCACAGTTGTCAAACATCAAGAAGCGGCGGTTTGCTAACCGCAAGCCGGCTGCACGATGGGAGATGCGGCCATTCACCAACTCGGCACGCGACGACAAGTCGCTTGTTTTGCGGCACTGGCGGCGAAAGGGACCAGCTGGCGGCCAGGGCAATGCTGCGGCTTCGGCAGAAACTGGCGAGGCGGCAGCGGAGAGCATGGAGACAGACGAGCAGCAGCAGCAGCTACAACAACAGGACCAGCCAATGGACGACTCTGCCTTTGCAAAATTTAACGTCAAGGTGATTGTTCCGCAATACAGCGACGACCAGTACGCGGCGAACCTTCAACACCCAGACTGGACCAAGGAGGAGACGGACTACCTCATGGAGGTGGTCAAGGACTTTGATCTTCGCTGGCCGATTATCTGGGACCGCTACGACTACAAGCCCTCCGACGGCTCGGCCGCTTCACCTGCCGCCGCAGACTCTACGGCCGTTGTTTCAGCGTCCCAACCAACCGACAGCTCGTCGCGGACAATGGAGGACTTGAAGGTGCGCTACTACGAAATTGCAGCCAAGATGATGGCTGTCCAGAAACCAGCACAGTACATGACACAGTCCGAGTATAATTTACACGGCATAATGGCAAACTTCAACCCGGATAAGGAGCGGCAGCGCAAGGCGTTTGTCAACAATGCCCTGATGCGGTCGCGCGAGGAAGTTCGCGAGGAAGAGGCGCTGCTCTTCGAAGTGCGCCGGATCATGGATCGGACTGAGCGCACCAACGACGAGCGCCGCGACCTGTACCAGCGCCTGGAGTTCCCCATCCCCGACGACGATATCAGCAGCTTCAAGACAAGCGCGGGCCTGCAGACCTTGCTTCAGAGCCTGATGTACAGCAACGAAAAGTCCAAGAAGCGCAAGAGTCTAGCAGCAGGCGAGGGATCTGGCGCTGCCGGACCCAGTGGTGCTGCAGGAGCCTCTGGCGCCGCCGGTGCTGACGCTGGTGGCCGCCGTGATAGCATTGCGGCGTCCGGTCCCGGTGGTCAGAACCGCCGCGAGTCTGTCAACCCCAAGGAAGACAAGGCGACCGCGGCTGCCGACGCAGCATCCACACCTGCGGCCGCCGCGGCATCGTCTGCAGCGGCAGCGACACCAGCCACACCCGTCTCTGCTACACCGACCGGCGGCAAGAACAACAAGAAGGGCGCACCGCAGATGGAGCGCCGTAAGCTCACGGACCAAGAACAGGACGTGTACGGTGTTACGTACCACGACCGCCTGGGATCTGGGCCGACGTTCCGGTACGAGAAGATCAACAAGCTTTTCACGCACAAGAGCGGCCAGCAGCAGCTGCGCATTAGCAACATTCTTAACGAGCTTGAGATGCCTGCGCGATTGTTTATGCCGACAGCGTTGGTCACGTCGCAATTTGAGCACCTCGTCAACTCGGTGGTGCAGCTCGTGGACCTGCGCAAGGTCAGCGACAAGCTGGACGGCGAGATCAAGATTGAGGAGCAGAAGAAGGCCGAGCGCGACCGGGCCAAGGGCATTGTGCCTGGACAGACCGACGGCGCTGCGGAAGGTGGTGATGCCGACAAGAAGGCAGGCGACAAGGACAAGAATACCGAGGACAAGGCCGAGGGTGCTGATGGCGACAAGAAGGATGCAAAGGAAGGCGAGGGAGACAAGGCCGCAGATGCCAACGACAAGGCTGCCGATGACGCCGCATCTGCGAAGCAGGATGGCGCTGACGAGAGCGACAAGAAAGCCACCGTCACAAGAACAAAGGATGAGCTTATCCCAACGAAAGAGGAAGACGGCGGCGCCGACGTCACGGAGACTAGGACGACACGGTCAGGCTCGCGGCCAGGAAGCAGCAGTAACAACGCCGGCACCGCACACAAGCGGAGCGCCAGTGTCCTCAGTGTCGCGAGTGACAAGAGCTCGAAGCGGCAAAAGAAGTGAGGCGACTTCACTTTCTCGTCGCCTACTTTGTTTAATTCACTACTTTGTATATTACCCTACTATTTTTTATTCTAATACCAAACACAACCGCAATCACAATCAATATTGGATTTTTGGACATTTTTTGGACACTATGAGAATACATGATTATATTTGTTGATATGTTAAGGGGCAATGTAAACAATGAGCGTTTGCCAAGAAGACTAATGTCAAGGAAATGAAGAAATTTGGCGATCAGAGTCGGCCAAAGATGAGACGTTGGAGCTGAAATTGGCCCCTAAACAAGCCGGCGGCGTTGGTGATGTTTGCTGCCAATGAAAGTTGCTGGCCGAACACAGGTCGGAACGGGCCAGAACGGGGTGACGTCCGAAATAAAGAGGAAACAAGGCTGTCTCGGAGCCTCGTTGCTGTTGACCAAACAAAGCAAGCCGGCCATCACATTTCCCCGACTCTCCACGTTTCTTCTAACAATAGATTTCCAGTCTGGGCCCCGGCCTGGGCTAGATCGAGGCCTCCTTTTCTTTTTTTCTTTCCTTTTCTTCCCCGGCTCTTTTGAGATTGAAACGGGTCAAATTTCGGTAGGATGTACCGGCGTTATTTCATTCTCTTTTACTGCAATTTTGCTACTTTGATGCATGTAGGTCTACATGGCGTCTGTTTTAAAACAGAAGCAATAAGGTTGAAGGGTTCGAGATGGCCAAATGAGCGGCCAAGTGCGCATCTCATGACGGTGGTGGAGGGGGCGTGGGAAACTATGTGGACAATCATCAAAATGAGAAAGGGTTCGTCACTTTATGTCCCCTGCCTGCTATTTCTAATTTAAGAAGCGGGAGTATCCTTGGTGATCTCCGAGTGAGAGGGCCGCAAACGGCAAGACCAGAGAAAAGGAAGGCACGGGTTCTCAGAAGACACGGAGAAGCCGACGGCTGCCTCTCATATTCGCAAACGGAAGGAACGTTGTCTCTGTTGGCCGGAAGGTGAAGATGGAAGGTGGACCTGCAGAGCCGCCCGGATGGAGCGCGCTTCGCGCCTGCCACATGTGATTGCAAAAATAGAATAGGGTTTGTCCCTGCACTTGTAGGAACAAGAGATCTAATCGAGAAGGAACGATGCTGGCCTGACCACCAAATAGACATCCGGGGCGTTTAATCAAAGACGGAAGGAGCCATGACGTCTCTGAGCGGTTTGTTTACTTTATGTAGTCCTTTTTTTCTTTTTTAATTTTGTTACGACTACAGTTTTAGTCTGCAAACCGCTGATTATGACCGCCTGTATGGTTTTTGCTTATAGTCTTTTGCGAACTATTTTCATGATGTATATCTGTAGCTGACATTGTGTGTTTACATACACTAGCTGGGGTTTATGAGTTTATGACTCAAAGGAGACGTTCGTAGTGCACCGGATCGCACCTTCCGCCGTCATTGAACGTTGTCATCCCGGGAAAGGGAATGTCGTTGTATTAAACTCACCGAAGCGAACCATTTTTGGCCCCCGCGCGTAGGTATATAAATAAACACAGCCTAGCAATATCACAGATATATCACACAGGACGTGCGTTGCGTCTCCACGTGCTGTGGTTCCGGCTGGTACAGTGTACGCGAATAGTTCAAGGTGAAGGGCCTGGCCAAGTGATTCATGACAGGCCCATGGGCCAATTGTCAGCGGAATGATATGCACATCACCGAGTGTGACGTTTACTGTGTGTTTTTGGTCGCCGATGAAGGGTCTAGAAATACGTCATGGGCCGGCGTCTCGCGGGATGTCCGTTCTAGAGTCTTCACCAATATGCTTTTCTGGCAAGTGTTGGCATGCATGTGCATTATCACCGAACATGGTGCAGCCTTATGTTTATTTTTACCCCCTTTTAGCTTTTGATTTAGACTGTTGGAGAAGTAGTCGCATGGGTCCTGTCCGAAGACCAGATGGGGCGTGTAAATAGTATTAATAAACTTGGCGAACTTTGACCTCCAGATCGGAAGTGATATCGACATCACCTACCCCGGCAGACAAAAGAGTAAAAATAGCAGCTTGTTCTCTGGATACGGCGGCTAGCCGATGCCAAGTAGTCCCAGATGTTCGGCGGTAGTAGGCCAGCCTTGCCGGACAGATGTGAGGTGAGGTAATAGGTGAGTAGAGGGGCGAAAAGGGAAGGAAAAGAAAGGCGATGGACGCAGGAGCGTGACGCTGGAACCAGCCGTACCTGCATGTGTGATAGCGACAGCTTGTTGTCTTTTGGGATCCTGTGGGACCCTGGCCGCAATGAGATTCGTCCATCCACCTTTTCCCCATTTCCAGAGCGCCGGGAGGGGTGTGCAAACAGTGTGCTGTGTATGATAGAAAGGATGAATCTGGAATGGTGATGGGCGCGCGTGTATGGAGCTGCGTTCTGGGTGTTCAGGGTGCACGGCGGCTAGCCGCATTGACGTCCACTTGGGCCGATTTGTGTTGTTCTGGCTCACTTGTCGTCTGTTTTCTGCATTGTGATTCGTGGATGGTGAAAGAGTGGCAAAATGGTAGATGGATAGGGGTGCCGTATGGGTGTCGACTTACACAGTACAGGATCATCTTGACCGAGTGGTGGGTAGCCTTGCCAGCACTTGGGGTCAAAGTGTATCCTCTGCATCGGGCTTCATATGACGGCGCTTGCGTCAATGTTTTCATTCCATCTCTTCCACTCAAGCCCCGGACCTTGACTCCCGGTGGATAACCAAGATAGGTAGTGGCCAAGAATACCAAAAAAAAAATAATAATAGAAAGAATGCTCTCCCCAGAGTCGACTGTTGACCTGCCATGTGCGATTGTGTCGTCACCGCAGGTTGTTGGGGGCCGTTGAAGCTCCAAAAATAGACGGCCATGGCCTTGCCAGTGGGTCTGAACCTGCAGGCGCCGAGAACTACTTTTACTCGACAACGACCTGCCAGTTGAGAGGTTTGGATTTCTTCAATTTTTGTTCATGCCTTCTCACTTTTTCTCTCTCCCATTTTTGCCTTGTATATTGGAGACGCGTCTGGTGTAGCGTTGTCATGAACCACGGTATGATGCTTTTCGCCGATGAGAGATGCGTAAAAAGACTGTTCTCTGTATCATTTTGGAACGGGATACAACAAGTGGTATTGTCAAGCAACCCGTTGAAAACCCGTTGATTCTCCAGATATTAACTGGTGGTTCACTCAACTTTGCAACCTTGGAAATCCACTTGGATGCAGCGTCGCAAAACGAAGCGCAACCTGGAACGAAAAGATAAAATTAGAAACGAAAGATCTCGTGAGAAAATCGAAGCTTTAGAATCATAAAAGATGAGAGGCGAGAACCAATCTCGAAAGAAATTCATATAGAACCGGGGTTGAAAGATGAAGGAAGCGAAAAAAGTGGCCGTCCACGTTGTTCATGCAGGTTGTTGTGTTGGGCACATTCTAGTTATTTTTGAGTATTTTCCTCGACGGTGGTTGGCCTGCTGGCTGTCGTTTGATGGACGGACTGGGCCGCTGGGCGCTTAGAGCTGTTGGACGGGCGGCTATTTGCTTTTCGAGGTTATGGCGTTCGCTGATTCGCCGAGACAGCCAAAGTGGGCCCATCTGAGTGTCTAAGTCGAAGCTCTCAACGTCAGTCAACAATGAAAGAGAGCAGACAAGGCAAGATTTTGTCAAGAAGAGGAATTCTCGCAACAACAATGGTATCGTATAGATGGACATGAGATTATTCTGTGGCAAGGTTGTATATCTGTTGATGTTTGCAGTCGTTGATCCGCTTGAATCCTTTCCGTGTCTTTCGGCCCACGTGATCTAACCAGAGTTGACAACCAACTGTCGACGACATCGTCTCAGCTGTCCCCGTTTTCACAGGCGAGCGGGGGCCAAAAGACCGAGAAAGGTGTCGAGAAAGAATAATAAAGTGATTTGAAGGATCAAAGGAGCCTTTCTTTCCTGCAGCGGGCGGCTTCTGTTCCCGGGGAAAGCCTCGGTCGATCTCGCTTTAGCCGTTGTTCTTGTTGGTCAGACACGAAATGAGCCAAAAACGACAGAGAGATAATTATGTGCTGTTGTTTGAGGACAGCCTGTTGGTTGATGGCAAGGCGGATCATCATAAGCGCAAGAAACAAAAGCCTCGCTGGCCCTGCATGAGGACGGGACTGCAATCAACAAGGCCCATGTTGGCGTTGGGGGCCAAAGCCTTGGAGAAATTGCAAAAAAGAAAAGGGGATGAAGGAAAAGGGAAATGGACGGTAAGGAACCAAAGATATCCGAGGCAAGGCCTTGAAAACAACGGCGGAACGCGCAAAAAGACCAATAGAAAGCTTCGGACGGGAGTATGAAAACGTGACAATAAAAAAAGACGGCCGCATTTTGGGCCTCATCTAGGGCCCCGTGCATCGTAGATTATCCGCCCGCAATAAAGAAACGACATCGGTCGAGGAGGGGCACAAATATCGTGGGCGGGTGGTGGAAACGTGGCTGAGAGGTTTTGTATTTTGCAGGGAAAACATAGCATAAAACAAAATAGAGAAAAAAATCGTGGGAGACGGGGTCCCAGGAGGCAAACCAGACTGTTGGGAAAAACGGCCCCCAAAACAATATCTCGACCATATCTCGAGTGGAGAAGGTCGAGGCCAAAATTCTGGCCAAGGTGGCTGACTGGTTGGAAAGGGAGTAAACGCTGAGTACGGAGTACTTGACCAGTGACAGAGACGCAAGGAAATAGGGAAAGCTGACAAAGAGTTCATACCAAGGGACTTCCCCAGACTGGCCAGGTCTCAACACAAATTCTAACAGACCCGGACAACATAGAAAATTAACGAGATAGGCACAAAGGACAGGAGCCAGAGACTGTCATAGCTGAACAAAGCGCGGCACCGAGAACAATGCAACGCCGCAGGCAGCCATTCGAGCCGTACGTTTGTAAAGCGTGGACGTCGAAACATCTAAAAATACCCCCAACGTCGCTTTCTCTGCCAACCGCGAAGGGAAAGGACATTGTACGTCGTACTGTCGTCGTCGTTTGCGCCTTTTGCGTTGTCTCCCCGCATGCGCCTCTGTGGTGCCGAATCTGTTGGCCGGGGAAGATGAGGAATATGGGGCTGCTGGAGGCTTGCGATTTAAGCTGCCTTTTCTCTTTCAACCGGTCGCCGTGGCGTTGTCGGTTTTATTTTCTCTCTCAGATCTCGCAGCTTCAACTGTTTGTCGTTTCATTTCCTCCCGTCTGGCCAGCGCAGAAGCAGACACACGAGACATAAATTAGATGACAAGATGCACTGCATCTGGCTTGGACTGTGTCCCAATTTTGTCCATGCGACGAATTGACGGGACAGGCAGAGATACAATATGTGTGTGTCTCTCTCGCTGTGTGTGTGTGGACTCATATGGGGAGGGTGAAATAAAAAGCCAGAAAGGAGGGGCGGCTGGATAGTAGACAGCAACAACAGACGCCGTGTTCATCTCTGCCTCAATTAATATGGCGGAAAAGCAAAACGGGCGTGTTGGTGCGAAAACTGCCGGGTCAACATGGGCTTTTCTTCTTTTGCGCCCCTCGCCCTTCTATCGAGACTTGAGAGCGACAGAAAACGAGATACAGGGAAAGTAAGGCGGGAGGGCGAAACAGGAAAGAAAGCCGTATTGCTCTTTGCTGTTGCGGCTGTTGTTGCGGATGCTGCGGGTATAGCGGGTGTTGCGTCTGTCGATTGTTTCTATTTTTTTCTTTTCCTTTTTGTTGTGCTGCATTGTTTTCCTTCCTTTTCCTTTCTCTTATCTTTCTTGCCTTCGTTTCTGCAGCATTTGCAAACATCCATCCTGCCACCGACGTTGCATCTTTGGCGAGCTCAATCCTGCTTCTGTCGCTCTCGCTTGTGATGTCTTTTCCTCTTTGCTTTGCTGCTTCCTTTTTGCTGTTTCTATTCTCGTCGTCGGGGCCCGGGTTTGTTTTGTCAGTTTCTATTCAAAGAAATATCAGAGCACCGCGATCGATCCCCTCGTCATTTCCGTCCTTGTTTGAGAGGTGCATGCATGTGGCCAAGGCGACCATCCATCCAACCACCATCCCAGTATCGTCTCTTCCCACTTCATACAGCGGACTAAACACGTTGTATTCTCGATGGCACCCTTTGAAATGTAAATTGTCGCCGGCGTGGGAAATAAGACACAAGGAAGTTGCCGCCACTCCAGCATCTTGTATCGGGATATGCTTGTAATTCGTCCTTCCTTTCCACGCGCATCTCGCTGGGCAACTCGACTTGGCTGTCCTCGACCAGACCAACCCTGTCTTTGATAGAAAGATGGCATAGAGTAAGGACCGAGAGAAAATGAACAAAAAGAAACGACGAGTGTTGAAATGATATCTTGATCGTTAGAGGCTTTCCCCCCTTTTCTTTTCTTTTTCCCCGTCGTGAATGTTAAGATACCATTCGCGTAGTGTTGGCGAGAAGTACGTCGTAGAGTACCCAGGGTTGCTTTTGATGCTTGGCTGTGGCGCTTGTGTTGATGCATGGAACTTGTTACGTGCTGGTTGTTCCCCCATCGCTTGTGCTGGGAGCCCCTCTCGCCCCTGTAAACGGTTCCCCTTTTGTCCCTTATTTGACCACGTTCTGTCCCAGTGTGGTATTTGTTCTTTTCTTTTCGCTTATCCTTTTTTTTTTTTACTTCTTCTTCTTCTTTTTCTTTATTCTTTTTTGTCTGTTCTTTTTGCCTTCCATATTTTCTTTCCCTTTTCTTCCCCTGCCTTGAAAAGCGCGGTCGTATCCTCGACAGTTTCTGCATTCCGCTAGGCTTCTGCAGAAAATGGAAGGCTCTGTGGATGTGATATCAAGCCTGGCTCACCGCCCTGCAGGTACTCCGTAAAGCTGCTTAAATGCGACACCAAATGCAGTTGGATGGCTCCAGATGCAGGTTGAGTTGAATGCCGCTCTGGTATGCTGAGCTGTACGTCTCAAGGTGAAGTCGGAGCCGACGGTTTTGGAGGGTAATTCGACGGATCGTGTCCTGGTTGCCCGAGGCAAGCGCCAGAAAACCCAAAGCTTTGAACGCCGGCAGCTCGAAGTAAATAAAGGGAACATTTGTCTGTCTCTGTCATCGTCGAGTACAGCCGGAAAATGGCATTTGCGCTATTGTCGCTTCATCTCCTTTTCCCCGGTGGTGCCCGGCTTAATTATGAGTGCATCAGAGCATTTGGTCTCATAGTCTTGAAGTCATGACATGGACGAGATGGGATACGTCAAACTGTCAAAGATGAGCACGTATTGCGATACTCTGGGAGAATCCATCTGTCGATAAAAGTCGCTGCTTCACAGTAACAGAAACAGCACAAAGCCGGTTGTCCTGTTGGTCTCGATAACTGTTGGTAAGGCTCTGAGGGGCTTGCTGGCCGAAAAGGGTGGTGGTGAGTGGTTGGCTCTCAACTTTGGCCCCCATTGGAAACAACGGTTGAGCTCCGGCTTCTAAATTTAGGCAATCGACAACCCTTGGTCGGTGCCCATGTTTCGACTGTTGTTTGGAGGCGCTCGCCTCGCCACGAGCACACAATCTCCGACATGTTGCACTCGGCCCTCGTGTATTTCCTTGATCTTTGTCGAGATAAACTTCCGTTTCTGTTAAACCCACTTCGTCCCCTTTGCTTCTTTTCGTCTTTCTGTCTTTCTGCCTCTCCTCGTCTCCCACTTAAACCTGGTTGTTTCGCTATTCCTGCAAAGACACAAGTGGTTTGTTTCGAGGATGCAGAGATGCGGGAGAGCACGGTCGCGAGCACGGCCACGGGTACGAGCGGACAGCGGGCAACGGGCAACGGGCAACGGGCAACGGAAAGGTCTTGTCTTGTCTTGTCTGGCCTGGCCTGGCTTCTGTCTCTTGATAGACCAGGCGGCTTCAAGGAACAAGATCATATCCCGTAGCATATTATTGCCACCAAAGAGTACTTTGTATTGATTCATGAACGGTCTGTTGGTTTGTTTGCCCTGGCTAGGACCGCCTTAAACTGGCCGGTAGACTAACACGATCGGATCAGTTGGTTCGGGCGGGACGAGAAGCCTTGTCTCTTAGGCAAAAAAGGATGGAAAGTGCCAACCGTATTTGTCGATCACTCGCCGGTTGTTGCTTGTTGCCCGCAACCCCCAACTTTTTGTGAAGAGCCTTTGAGTCCCGTGGCTTGAATTCTTTGCGAGAGCACAATGTGTTGATGTCGTTGGTGAGATGTGATCATGACAATGGCTGTATTGACTTTGAACTTGGCTGCACAGTATGGCACCGTCTCGACATACGGACCCAGGCTGCCAGGGACCATCTTGAAAACCTCAAAAAATTATGGCAGGTTGTGAGCTTGTTCCCCATTCGGAAACATTACCCGCCGCGCTACTCAACAGCGTGTTTGTAGTGTGATGGATCAGGCGGCGTCCTAACTACCACCCCGTAGTGCCTTCAGGGTCGGCGCCTCTTGGGCACCGGGTCCACTGTAGCTTGCTTCACCTGTGGTGTTTAGAGGTGTGTTTGGTTCGTCAGCTTCTGTAATACGGAGCTGGCAGAATAGCGCGGTGTCCAAGCGAAAGAGCCTGTCTCGAACTATCCAAACTTTTGGATTGGCGCCGTGGCGGGCACCAAGTGTCACTGTTTAGCGCAAGGCCCGTCTCAACCTGGGCTCCATCAATATCGTAAATAGTCGTAGAGATGCTGGAGAACAAAGGCAGATTCACTGGTGAATTTGCTGGGACGTGTGGAGTGGGGTTGACCTGGGTGTCGTGTTGTGAGATGCATCTCCGTATGATGTGCATTTGTTTTCAAAAGAACAAGACGCAAATGCTATGTTCACCTTGCACACGCTCGCATCTCTCGTGTCGCCCTGCACTGCCGCGATAATATTTCGTTGCCTGTCCTTGTTACAGCTGTTGGATGCTAGCCGGATCCTCTTGCAGTAAGGATCCAAATTCGTCTTGAACGGGTGAGCCGAGCTCTGTGGGCAACAATGCCTGTGGTGGTTTTGGGGCCAATGGGAACAAAATGGACCGCACAACCGCATTTTTGAGAAAACTTTATCCAAGACCATAGTGTGGTGCCTGGCTCCGCTTGCTTCCAGTGAGCTTACACTGTAAGATACTTGTTGATGGTGTAAGACGGTGCCTGGTCGTGGGATGAAGGAAAAGGAGTCCCGTGCATCTCGAGGATCTTGTTTTCTTGTTTGGAATTAAACACCAGGCGGTATGGCTGTCCGAAAGAAGCTGTTTTTTCTTTTCTTTTTCTTTTTGGGTTGCAGAGTGTACAGTAGGATCTCTTGCTGGCATACTGTCCTATTTCTCTTCAACTAGTGATGTCAAGATAAGATTCTTAAGAACCCCCAAAACAGAGTACCGCATCGTTTGGGATTCCGAGCCAACGACTGCTTGAATGGCCAAAGAAACCCAATGGGACTGGACCAACCCTGCTACTTTCCATCCCTGTGGCAGGTACTTGTGCTCGTGGCCGTTGCCATTGTGCCTGGACCTGTACTTGTCTGTGTCTGTGTCTGTGACTGTGACTGTGACTGTGACTGTGACTGTGACTGTGCCCGTACCTGTCTGGTCTTGTACATGTGCTGTATTTGTGCCTGTTATTGTCTCAATGGCGAGTCTTTGGGATGCAGGTAACTTACAGGTAAGATACAGAGGAGCCTGTGGATGGCAGTTGCGGTTGTGGCCAGGCCATTTCTGTGTTGCCATTCTGCGTCACTGATAGACGCGGGTGGAGAAAGCCGTCAGTTGGGGCCGCTGAGACCTGCCGAGGCAAGGAGCTGGACTGGGGCTCCTGCAAATCAGACAAAAGAAAGTCGACCGTGCTCTCAAAGGCCCGTGAAAAGAACTTAGTGAGATACAGGGGAGCAGGGGACAGGCGGGATTCAGACGAGGGTCCAGGCCAGGCCACTGGAACTCGCCGTCCGTTTGGCGCAAGGGCACTTGCACAACATGGCCTACTGGTCTGGCCAGTTCATGGGATCATCGATCTGTGCTTTTGTTTTTCTGTCATATATTCCGTATAGTGCCGTGATCGTGTGGAAAATTGCTCGGGAAGACGGTGTTTCTTTGGGTGCCGTGAAATTGGACAGATGGTGCCATTGTTGATTCTCCATTTTCTTTTTTTTCTTCTTCTTCTTTCTTTGTTGTGATTTTGGTCCGTTCATGTTGATCCAGCCGGCGCGAGGCTATTGAAACAGTTAATTGCCCACCAGGGCGGATGCTGAAGGCAAAGGAAGAAAAAGTGCACTGGAAAAAGGGGGGCCGAGAAGATAGATTGTTTTGCTGGGTCGGCCGATAGCAGAAAAGAGAAGGCGCCGCGCAGGGCAGTTGCTAAAAACGGAAATGAGTTGTAGTAGAAGCGAACGGGAAATAGCAGAAAATAGCAAGAAGGAAAGTGCCACCCACGCCAAATTGCCCTTGGGACACAGTCGAAAGAAAAAGAAAGAAGGAAAAGAGGCAAAACGGAAGACCCATCCATAGCGTGGCTCCATCACGCTCATCATCTCCCTTCGCTCCCTGAAGCCATGTTGTTTTCTCTCCGGTCGAGCCTGTTCGCTGGAACCGATCTCTTGTGCGGGTGGCGGACTCGCTTCGTTCTCGCTCTTTCTGGTTGTGTGGTTTTGTAATAGTCCAGAGTACTACTTTTTCGATTTTGGTTGAAAACGTTCTCCCCGTGCCTGCCGTTCCCTCTTTTTCTTCTTCTTTCTTTTCGTACTTGTATTCCATTTGGTCATGATCGCTCCTTCTCCCTTTGCCTCTCTTTGTTTGTTAGTCCATTAATCCACTCCTTCGCTCCTTCCAAGATCCTCTAATGAGTCTCGATCCATCCTCGCTCTTTCCTGCTCGTCCCACGCCAGCTTTCTTCCATCGCAACCCTCAATGCAATTGCCATTTTTCAGCCAACCAAGCTCGCAAATACTAAAGTGGAGTCAACTCAAGCGAGCACCTGCTTCCAGGGACGCCAACAGACCCAGCACCACCCGGAGCCCGCAAAGGAAGGCACAAGTCACAAACGACGCTTTGCAGAAGGAGCGTTGGGGCATCTCGGTGCTGTGGTTGGCTGACACGGCGAAGGGGCCTAAGCAAAGAGGGACCAGCAGGAGGTGTGAAAGGCGCGCTGGGTGAGCGGCAGGCAACGCTAAAGATGCTGGGCGAATGCAGGGCGACACATCCGCGTGCGCCCGTTGGGCTTCTGCAGCGCTTCACTTCCAATCACACGCGAGCAGCCAGTTGCTGGCGTGCACTGGTCTGTTTCTTCCTCCGAGTCCCTGTCGTTGTGGTTGTGAGCCTGTCTCAAATGGTGCAACATCCGCGGTCCAGTACATATGAAGTACAAAAGGCAGTCTTCTTACGAGTTCCCAGAGAACGTATTAACGATACGCGGTTCTTCTTGTATCTTACATCTCATTATTCCTTCTCTTTTTACTCTGTTATGTCTTGTGGAAGGTGAGCCCCGACGGGGCGGCAGGCCACCGTGCCTGTCTGTCGTTCCTGCCTCGTGCGAGTTTCTACAAAGAGTTGGAATCTGCGCCTGGTGGATGACCTCTTCTTGTCTGGTACTCGTAAATTTGCACACTACGCCGTAATACGGATAAGATTCTTTTCTGGCTATTGATCGGTGAGCGGGAAACTTCCGCTTTGGGCGTAAGCTTCCTTTGGGTTCAGTGGCCTGCCCACAGCACGCGTCGTTTCGCGCCCGTACGAGGTACTTCTTGTCTGCAGAGTTGCTCTCAGAGTTAACTGCGAGCTGCCGCTTAACAGCGAGTACTCGGTACATCCGGCAGACAAAATGGGACACAAAGTTGAAGGGAGACACGTCGCAAGCTTTCAGCGCGGATAGTCTGGTGTGGCAGGAAGTCTGGTTCTCTGCTTGGGCGCATTTCGTTCGCTCCCTGGCCTTTCATACCCGCTCTTGCCGGGGAAATGAGTGGATTTCCTCCCCGGTGCATGCTTTGACGAGGCAAGCGCAGACGGGGGTGTGGGAGGGGCGTGTGTGCGGGTCCTTCACAGGAGGGAAAGAGCGGCTGGAAGAGGGGCGTGAGGCTAGGCAACCAGAACGGGGGAAGGTGGGAAGGTGGGCTTCATTGGACAAAAGTATCACACGGCGGGTGCATTGGTGCACCACTGGACCAAACAAATCAGTGGCACCAGAAGCACTGTAGTTTTGCAGAATATTTGAGGATAAAGAAATCAAGTGGGAAATGTCCTCGAGGTGTCGTGTCTGTGGAACTGTTGTCGAGTTTAGTGTGTATAAGTATGTGAAAGAGGCAAAATAAGTACGGAGTATCTTATCGCTCCATAACTGCTTGGAACGGAGGAAGTGCGAATTAGGAAAGGCCCCTAGTCTATCCATTGTCACACAAATGGCAGATATTCTGGTTCTCGCACGGGCAGCTGATCCTCAGTATGAGGAAGGAGGGAGTATTACACTGTAACTCAATGGCTACTTCGCCTTCAACGAGATGCGAGTGAGAATATAGAGAGCCTTCAAATGAAATGCATTGTGAAATCATATTCAACTTGCTCCTGAAGCTGTAAACCATGGCTGCAAATGCTTACAGCCATCCACAAACTGAACGGTAAATGGAGCGAAACTACATAGGGAGCCAGTAACGAGTCCAGGGCTGGTAATATATTGATATGGACCCAGGTGCTTGATATCGTACTGGGTAAGATACATCGTACAAGTGCGATCGAGACAGAAATAGAAACCCAAGCACAGTCCCAAAACGGCAAGAGCTCGGAAGAATAAGAACACATAGATGAGTCCTTGTACCAACACGGAGCAAGAGCGACCAAGGATTCAGCCAGCGGGGCACTCAATCTGCGAATATTAATTGCACCAGAAAAGCAAAATCTAACTCTGCCCAATCCAATGAGTAGAGACACTGGACACTTTCGATGCTTCAAACATATGTTCAGCCTCTCATGGCGTTAGCCTGCTTTGGCCGAGGGCTTGTTGACTACTGAATATTTGGTCCGTTTCCCAAGAACAATCCCACCTTTTGACCAGTCATTGCTGAGTTGCATTATCCTAACAGGATCTGCCCGATATCTTCTCAGAGAGTGAGAAACAACGACGGAGAACATGTCAGTCATGGCCTTCCTCTTCTGTTGGCTTTATCTTGGGATGCGGCGGGGGCCTGCATGCCCTTGTATTATAGCCTCAGACTAAATCATCAACGATATGAAAAGAGGGATTGAAGAGTCTCCGAGAGTGAAGTTCACGACGATTCATGAACGGCTGGAAACGGCAATCGACGGTCCCAGCGTTCATCATTCAGATGCACAGTGTGGGTTTTCTCAGATTGCAAGGATGCGATATTTTCAGCGATTTTACCTTTTCCCACACACTTGTAGCGTTTTGGGGAACTGTTACGCGCTGTTGGGACCATTTGGCACTAGCGACTGTCCTGGTTAGCAGTCGAGGTAGTTAAAGGCCTGCCTGGCTATTGGGGCTAGTTTGTCTGCCTAGTGTGGCTAGATGCGACACGTCCCGGCCGGCAGCAACAGGCGGCGGGAGGGTGCGTAGGGTTAGCGCAAGCTAAATTATGGCTAGCAGCAACGAGCGAGAACACGCCAAAACCATGCGGCGAGTTTCATTAGACTGCGTGTTGGCGTGTTGGCAAGGGAGATAGCAAAGAACCGGCCTGAAGACAAAGTAAGACAACAACAAAGAAAATTTCAGACAGAAAACGTTGAAAGGGGCGAGAAGCAGAAAAGAAGAAAAGTCTCCTGAAGGGCCATAAATGTCGGCCGTGCTTTGGCGCGTAGACGTTTATTTCTCCAGCAAAGTCTTCAATGGGGAACGCAGTCGAACTCTGGGTGTATATTTGTTATTTACGACTGCGTTTTATTCAAAAAAAAAAGAAAGCATTTTACGCAGTACATGTCGACCCCTATCTACTTATACGCGCAACATGAAATCTCAAATTTTTTGGCATCAAAATGCTCTTGCCCCACTACACACGAAGATTAATACCGACGACTGCAGGTTAGCGCTGGGGGAACCGAAGCGCCCTGCGTCGTGCCTGTCTTAGTGACGCAAGACCTCCCATCTTCTAAGGCAAGACCGGTCTTGTTTACTTGTTGGCGTGGAAAGCGCGATCTCAATGGAAGATTTCCGGCGAGGAAGGCACGATGCAGAACAGACTGGCTTTGCGTGGGGACCAATGTTAGGCATCCTGCATTTGATAAAGCCTTGTGCTTTCGATCTTACTATCTCAGCCTCTTGTGGTTCAAATACGGTTCTACATCGCCGTCTTCCATATTGCTTCTCATGCTCATATTGCCCAGTGCCCCATCCTGTGTATCTTACGCTTGATTGGCGAAAGTGTGTCCTATAATCGTCATCCAGCGCCCAAAATACACCTCTTTCCCCATTGTGCGACCAGGAAGAAGCTGGAAGGCGCGACTGGCGTGACCGAGATGCGAGACAGAAGGGGCGGACGGTGTAGGGGCTATCGGTCCAGACCTGGCCAATCCAGCCGAGAATACATGCTGAGATCAATACTTCGTACAAGATACTTTATTACTGGCCTGAGCATATCAAGATTTGGCTACGCCATGCCACGCCCAGAAGCCCGGACAGAACGCGCAAGGCATCCAAAGTGCAAGCGGGCCAGACGACGACACTTACTGTGTAGACGATACAATGCAGATAGAAACATGGAGATTCTCGGTCCCATCAAGGCAAGCGCACTCTAGCTCCTTCCTGCTGGCGAAATACTTGTATCGGAAGTTGGGGGCCATTTTTACCCTTTCCTCGGGCCCTCGTCTTAATCTTCCTTCCCATCACTCAATCTGCCAATCTGCCAATCTGTGCCCCGAAAATGATCCCCTCAAACAAAATCCGACCTCACCACTTTACGAGGCACTCTGGCACTGGGGCAAATAGCCATAGTTCCCAAGTTCCCAGACCTCAGACACACGCCCCCCCTCCAAGACAGCTGGCGCACTATTAATCGCGCGCCAAAAGTCAAGCGCCCGCCCCTGTGTCGCCCCCTCTTCGTTCTTTCCACAACCACTTGCTTTGCTCCTTCCCTACAAACTCCGCTTCTCTCGCTAAACCCCCTGTTCCCTTGTTTGTGTCAGCGGCGCGGCGTGGTCTGGCCTGCCCAGCCGAGCCAGCTAAGTTCAAATACTGAGGAAGGTGTAGCCCCACTGTACGCATCGCAAACTTATTTTTATTTTTGGCTGGCCAGAGGGCCCGGCCAGGTGAGGCCCGGAATCTGGAAAGAGCGACTGGTCTTGCGGCACGCCCTTCCCTGCCCAAACAATGCTTCGACGATTGGCGATGGACGATGAATTGCGTCCCTTTGTATCTTACGTCGTAAAATAATGCTGCATCGTATATTTGCCGTGACTAGGTCTGGTTGCCTGCGGCCTTGTGAGCATGATATCTTACAATATTGGACTCGATATGCATCGAGTGCATGCGACGTATGCGGACTACGTAAGTATCTCCGTGTATGATGTATCTTATTCTCATCCTACCCTGCATAGTCGACCAGGCCACGCAAAAGGCTGTGTTGACACTGCAAGCGCTGTTGCATTTGCGGCGTCCACTGTAAAACAAATAAAACAATAAAACAAATCTTACTTTGGCCGGTATGCTGAGCCTCCAACAGCGGAGCAGCAAACTGCGAACCTGGGTAGGGAAGAAAGGAGAAGCCGGGGATCATGCAGTGTGCATGATACAGACGCCAGCACGACGCAGGTTGAGGGACCTAAAAGGGGCCATTGGGAAATCACGACTTCTCGATGAGGAAAATGAGTCGAAAACGAGAAAATGAGAAAACGAGAAAACGAAAAAAAGCGAGAACAAGGCAGACAGGATATGAGAATCAGAAATAGGATTCGAGGAAACGGCAAATGCACAGTGCACAGGCAAATCTTCCCTAGCGCCTAGGGGTAATGGGGGAAGGCACCACCCACGTTCTGAAGACGAGCGAAAATAGCTCTCAGGCCTGGCCGGCCTGGCCACCTTTGTCGCTTGCCCAGTGCCGCCCATCCCAACTCAATTTATCCATGCACCCCTCTCCTCGAGCACCCACACCCCCTCCTTTCCCTCCTCAGTTTCCGCTCCTCTCCCACCCCTGACTACCTAATACCACAGGGCAATAGTGCACAGCAGAAGGAGCAGAAGAGGACCAGAAAAGAATGGAAGAATCAAACGAAACGCAACACGACAGAAGGAAAGAACGACCCAGCACACCCACCTCTCTCCCAGTGGAGCGCGCGAGACGCAACGCCCAGATGCACAGCTTCGGCACGCCGTCTCTGGTTCAGCTCTCCTTGCTTCGGCCTTGCGCTCTGCCTTTCTCCCACACGCCCCCTCCTCTCATTTTCACGTCCAGTCCAGGTCGCTTGATTGAATTTTTTTTTTAATCTTTCTGGAGCTTCTCTGCGTGTTTCTGCCTCTGTTTTCTTGTCGTTTTTGCTCTTTTCTCTTTTGCGCTTTCCTCTTCTCTGTCTGGGCCTTTTTTTGGACGAGTCTCGAGACGCAAACGCCAGCGCTTGCTGGCTCCTTCCTTCACTTCTAATACGGCCTACGAGTCCGTACTCGTATCTCACTCGTACTTTCCGCCTTTCGCCTCTCCTGCTTTGCGCCTTCCCTTCCTTCTCACATCGTTCCTCCCCTTTGCATCTTCCTTCCTTCTCTCTTTTCGCCCACCTTTCTTTCTTTCCACGACCTCATCCGCCTTCGTTCCTGCCTCCTTTCACCTCTCACCCTTTCCCATTTTACTTCAATCTCTCCAACTCCTTCCCTGCCCTGCCCGTTTTCTCCAACTGGCCTGGCCAGGTCTCCACTCCTCTCATTCCCTGACCTTTGCTGCCTCACATCACCACTGCTCATACTTTTTCTTCACCCGCTCGTGCAGACATTTGCTTGTCCTTGTATTGACATATCTGCCCCGGCGCTTCTCCGTGCCGCCGCCCTCGCTTTCCGTAAAGTACGTCTGGCCTTTCTACCCCTGACCGCACTTTGCCTCTGACGGAGCTCGCACCCACTTAAGGACTACGACTCGCTCTTCTCTTTCGGAAGCTATTTTTCATTCATATACTCTATCAGGATTGTCCTCGCCAACCTAATTACTTTATCTCTTTACCTCCCCTCTCTCCTCTACCCTCCCCCCTCCTCCTTCTCCTTCTCCTTCCATCCTCGCCTCATAAAACACACTTCATCTTCTCACCAACCAGCGAGCTTTACCGTGTCTTACCGCCATACACATTTGCCATTGCCAGCTCACGACAACGCCTTGAAGAAGAAGATTGTTTAATTCGGCATTCTCGCTCACTCGCCCGCTTGCAATCGCTGGTTCGTTGCAGCTTCGGGCTCAAAATCGTTTCTATTTTTCGCAGACAAGGCAGCGAACTTGCCTGAAAATACGACTATAAGCGAATACGCCTCTTCGCTGGTCACCAAATATCTGATAACACGCCGATCGAAACGCATACAGGATAGGAGCAAAAGCCTTAAACCTGCCCTCGCGCCCACCCAAAGATCTCACCACATCTGGGCTGATATGCCCTTGTCAGCAGCAGCCAAAAGCCGTGTGGCATCGTGGAGGAGGATGACAGATTTATCAAATCACGAGGGCGTCAACTCGCCACCAAGCCCCATGGACGACACAATCGAGGTGCGCCTGCCGCCATCAATCCAAGCGGCGCACGACGAACGGGAGTACAACTTGGACAGAGTCAGCCCCAAAACCGCCGAGCCTCGGACAATGCCCGACGTTCCCGCGGCCACTCGGCGGGAGCGCGACATTTGGGGCACATCACCCTTGGACCCATCGCCACGCCGCTCGCCAGCAACGGCCTACCCGAATCTGGAGAACCCGGAGGAGACGACGCAGAAGCGGAAACGGTCGCCATCTGTAGAGGAAACACCATATCGCCAGGATGCGCAACGGGCTCGGGCGCACGCGCAACAGCACCAGCGCGGCGAATCGGACCTGCCTCGGATTTTGACCGCCACTGAGACCGCGGCCGCGGCAATTGCGGCAGCATCGGCGGCATCACGCACCTCCAAGGACAATGAACAACCCGAACCTGCACGCGCCTCAGCAGAGCCCCGTGATTCGTATGACTTGCCACGTAGCCGCGAGTATACCGCCCGGCCTTACGCGGACGACGAACGTGAGCAGCAGCAGAAGCGCGACCAGGAGCAGCGTGAGCGCCAGCAGCGCGAGCAGTACCATGCAGACATGTGGCTTTCCCGTACCTCGCGCGATGATCGTAATGCAGGTCCTGCCACCGACAATGCGCCGTACCACCAACGTTCCGGCTCTGTCCAGTCTCCGGCCGAGGAGCATTCCGGCAACGACTCCCGCCAACGGGAAAAGTCGGTTCCGCATGCCAGTGCCTCCCCGCAGAGCGAATATGGCGCCAACAGCCCTGATGATGACGAGCGGCCACCCGCATATGGTGCTCCATTTTCTCCGAGCAACCAGAAAATTGGCCCGCCACTCCAGCAAACCGATCCGAAGCGCCGGAAGCGCAACTTCAGCAACCGTACCAAGACTGGCTGTCTCACGTGCCGCAAGCGCAAGAAGAAGTGCGATGAGACGAAGCCTGAGTGTATGTGCTTTTCTCGGCGAATATTTATCAGTAAACCAGATGTGCTTGTGTGTCTGCGTATAACGTACTAACTTTGAGATCATAGGCAGCAACTGCGTCCGCGGTGGCTTCATCTGCGCCGGATATCCTCCGCAAAAGGGCCATTGGGGCAAGCCTGACCCGACAAAGCCGACCGTGCAGATCGAGTCCAAGGATCCGACATATGTGCCGCCTGGAGCGTACGGAATGTCTGGTCCCATTGGTGGTCTCCAGGGTGGTACCTTTCACCAGCAAAGACGCGAGTCTCTGCCCGCATACCGCGGACAGCACCTTCGCATTCAACCACCAGAGTCACGCCCGATCTTGACAGACGATGACCGGCCAACAGCGTCGACCTTGCCCAGCGCCCTGACTAGCTCGGATGGATTTAACAAGCTTTCTGCCCTGTCAGCCTTTTCTGCACCTGCAAATGTTTTCCCGACCCCAGTGAGCGCAGCTACAACCACTCCCTTCCCGGACCGAACCCCGAAGGAGTATCAGCGGGTGCCACCGCTGCTTGACACGAGCCGGCCAGCAGACTCCGATGCCCAGCACCTGACCCCACTGCCGCAGATCAGCATCAACAATGAACGCCCTCCCTTCCGCCAGCCATCACCCCAACAGAACCAGCTGCCTCCACACCAGCTCCAACAGCAGCCCCCGCCGCAGTCGCAGCATCTCCACCACCGCCAGCTCTCACAGAATGAGCCACCCCGGCAAACTCAACAGCGTGAACACGAGCACGACCGCGAGCATGACCACGCTCCTCAGCAACATCACCAAGGCCAGCACTTGCAACAGTCGCCGCAGCAATTCCACCCGCAGCACCCGCAGCATCAACACCCTGCCCAACACCCGAACCAGCCTCTGCGCGATCATCGCTCGCAGCCGCCATTGCACCGCCATCAGCCTCGCCATCCGCCGCTTGAGACGCAATGTGCCCTTCTTCAGCACTGTTCCGGGCCCAAGACGCGAGAGAGACGAGATGAGTGCAGGCCGCCCATTCTACCAGTTTGACAATGAGCTCGTAGACTTGAGAGAGCGCTGTGCAGCCGCTTGCTGGAAGTTCAACAACTCGACGAACCCCAACATTGGCGTCTCCCAGAGCGAGCGTACGCGCCTGTTTAAGGAAATCATCCAGCCGCGAGGCGCCGATCAACAGGGCCCTGTTGGCGATCAGGTTGTCGTGGACGCGCCGTTCCATGCCGACTATGGCTACAACATTACCATTGGTAATGCAGTCCATATTGGCCGCAACTGCCACTTTTCTGACGCCATGCCGATTAGCATTGGTAACCGTGTGACGATTGGCCCGAACGTGTCTTTCTTTACAACAGCTCCTTCCACAGACCCCATGGAGCGCGATGGCGTCCACAGTGCTCTGCAGGGACGTGCCATTGTCATTTCTGACGACGTGTTTATTGGTGGCAATGTCACGATTCTTGCTGGCGTGACCATCGGAAAGGGCGCAGTTGTTGGGGCGGGATCGGTTGTGACTTCGGTATGTTGAGCCTTATTGTCTTTCGCATTTGCTTCACCTGGAGAATCATTCAGTTGCTAACCCTTTCACCAGAATCTTCCTGGCTTCACTGTCAGTCATGGCAGCCCTGCTGCTGTGAAACGGAGCACATCGCAAATCTCCTAATGTGCCCACTCTTAATAACACATATCTATCTGGGCACATCTCCTATTGTTTTCTTTTTATTTTGCTTACATCCTGGCCTTTGCTTTCTTGTACTGTTTTTTTTTTTCTCTGAGAATTTGGCATGATACCCCGCAACAGGTGCTTTGCACTTGCTGCTATGCTTCTCTTCTATAACCAAAAACAAAACAAACAAAAAGTGTCAGAAATGGTATCGAGTGTTGGCTAACGCACTGCCTTCCTCGATAATGGATTGGTTTTGGGTTTCTCGCCAAGTTTCTGTGAAACGGCGAGACTGGAAAAGGGTATACTTGCTTTTTTATGTTGTCTTTTGGTCTCTCTTTACTATTTTCGGGCTCAACCCTAAACGAGAGTTTAGGTTTACATGTACAGTATCTACAAATGGGGAATTGAATATACAGGGACCGGGTACTATCAACCTACCAACCGAACGCAATCATGAACAGTAATGAAGGATGAAATGTCACTTCGCCAGACACCATTTTCAGCCCTATGATCAGCATCAATATAGTCGGATGCCATTTGATTTCTGAGATGAAACTAGCCGCAACATTGACGTTAGTATTAGTGCACTTGCCTCGTGGCACAGGACATTGACAAGGCCCGCACTCGATAGCTCGGAGAAGGGGGCTCAAAAATTGCCGTATGCGGCAGGAGTTTACTCCGTAAGTCCGGCCCAGAAAGGGAGGTGCGCCCCACATATTTCCAACTCAGGAAATCGGTGATCTGGGACATGTCCGCACTCTCGGACTGGATTGCACCTTCTTCCTTTCTTGCTTTTTGTTCTTGGAAAATGTCCATTGCAGTTTCCTTACACAAATAATTTCTTTTATTTACTTTTTCTACGGGCAGGTGCGACTGTAGCACTGCTTTGTGTACCCCTTTATTTTGGTACCCCCCTTTTTGTCGCCGCATTTCATTTGAGACCATTTTGAGACCATCACCATGCCCGACAAGAAGATATCCAATTACACGTCAGTCTTCCGTGTGCGACTTGGAGATGAGAAGGTGACCAACAACAACACCACTGGAGGCAACTGTGCGAATGGAGATGCCAGCCAACAGCAGAGCTCAGGCAACAACAGCAGCTCAGCCGGTCCACCAATTCGCCGTTCACAGCCCAGGACCAAGTCACGCCCGGTTGTCTCCTGTTTGCTGTGCCGCGCCCGCAAGCAAAAGTGCGATAGGCTGCTGCCCTGTGGTACCTGTTCCCGGCGCGGCGATGGATCACTCTGCCGGTATGGCAACGAGGGTGGTGTCACCGGTGCGAACGCAAGCTCATCAGCCGCCTCATCATCAGGCGTTGGAGGAAGCAGTGCATCGGGTACCGGCTCTGCGACCGGCGGTAGCCAAGTGCGACGACAGGCCTCAACGGTATCAGCAAATGCCCGCGCAGGAGCCCGTTCGGGTGCTAATGGCCCCACAGGATCGGCTGTGGGTGTGCGCCAAGAAGCTCAGTTACGGCTTCAGCGCCTCGAAGAGATGGTGAACGGTTTGGTCTCTCGAGCACCCACATCGACTGACGAAGACGGTGCAGCTGCAAGTAAGAGCAATGAAACAGCACCAAAACCACCTACATTGGCTTTTGGAGATCCCGATCCGGAGGTGACGGGCGGTTGGCAAGCCACAGAACAAGGCGACAAACGTGGCCCACGGTATGAATGGATCATGCCTATCGGTCCAGACGCCCCCTCGCCGGCAATTGGACCTGTTGCATCAATGATTGGACAGACGCCATTTTCTGGCGTAACAAACTGGGCTGCTGTCCTCGACAGTATCCGCGATATCCAAAGCTATCTAGGTGAAGCGGCAGCAGCCGACAAGGCCGAAAAGCAGCTCGCAAAGAACAACGAAAGAGATGGGGAACAGGATGACGGTGCCGACGAAGATATGGATGACGATGTGGATGAAGCAGAAGAAGGGGACGCTACCCAAAGCCGTCCCGTGGAAAGCCAAACCAGGAATAAGCCACCAGGACAGGCACCGAACCCATTTCACAGTTTCATCAGCAAGCCAACAATGTACGGCGGCGCGACAGATCCCAAGACTGTTCTCCTCCCAGCATCACTTGCAACTCACTCTTTGAACGGCAAGAGGCCAAGTGCCCCTGAACAAGCCAAAAAGCCACCACCTCTGGCCAAGAGTATCTCCGTGGCCGAGGCCCAAGCATCGCTGCCGCAGTACACCTCATTTCAGCTGGCCGAGCCAGACGGCATCTTTTCGGCTATTGCCGCAGCACCTGGACTGGCCGCCTCGGATCAATCCAACCCCCCCGCGACATCCCATATCGCCCTGAACCCACCGCTCCCAAAGCATTTATCGGACGCCATTGCATGCCTTCCTCCACGGTCTGACTGCGATCGCCTCATGTCTGTCTATTTCCAGACAAGCTACATGACAGGGCCCTTTGTGCATACCGGCCAATTCCAGCGGAGCTATCTGCGGTTTTGGCGAACAGGCAACCCAGCTGCTGCACACCCAATCTCACCACTCTTGTGGCTCAGTATGCTGGCCTCGATTCTGAGCATGGGAGCTATGATCGACGGTGGTCGGCAGCTCGCTTGGATGGCCGACCGAGAACAGGGTGCATCTCATATGGGTGAGCATGGTGATGGCTATGGCATGGAAAGTGGCAATTCCAGTAGTGGAAATGCTACAGGGGGTCAAAAAAAGAACAACGACGGAGAGCCCGAGCTCAGCAACGAAGACCTCATCTTGGCAAGCAAACTTCGCAAGCTATCTACACGCTGTCTTCTGGCTGGTGACTACCTTGCTGGCCGGCCACTTGCCGTCGAGGCCCTCGTTCTGAATGCCCACGTGCGCCTGATGCAAAATCGGGACTCTGACGCTACACAATGGGCAACCTTTGGTGTTATTGTGCGGCTTGCGCAGCGCATGGGCTATCATCAAGTGGACGCAGCCGGCGGTGCTGTGTGTGGGATTGGTGGACGCAGGCTTACGCCCTTTGAGATGGAAATGCGGCGGCGTGTCTGGTACTTTGTTGAGTCATTTGACATGCTGTACAGCTTCCAATACGGCATGCCCACCATAGTCCATGAGGACGAGATTGCTACAGACCCACCAAGCAACCTCAACGATGACGACTTCGACGAGACGACTGCGGAAATGCCGCCAAGCCGGCCCCACACAGACTACACAACCGCTCTCTATTTCAACATCAAGCTGACGCTTATCCGGCTACTACGGCGGGTGATGCGAGTTGCAGTGTGGCGCAACGAAAAGGCAAAGACCGTGGGTGCGCCATCTTACAAAGACACTGTGACCCGGATCACACAAGAGCTCCGTTGGACATACACCACCCTCCCAACACGCCTCCGCATGCCTACCCATATCCGCGACTGCCCCTTTGGCGACGCTAGCCATGACATTATGCACCGGCTGGCGACCGAGCTTATGCACCACAAAGCAATATGTATTCTGTATCGTGAATCACTGAGCCGTGACCCACCGGCAGACGGTGGTGTCGACAGCAGAGGATTCTCGGCCAGTGAAACCCAAATGCAACGGCAGGCGTGTCTGGTCTCCGCGTTGCGGATTCTGGATCTCCACACCGAGTTCGAGTATGAGACACGGCCCGATTCGATGGCTGCCACGGTTGCACGAACGGGCGGTCCCTTGTTTCATTCGACGCCCGACTCTTCAAGTAGCAACAGAGGCGTCGGCCGGCTGGCCACGGACCGGAATATGCTAAGCTCGCTGGCGCTTCACGATTTTTTGCTGGCAGCAACAATTCTGTGTCTGGACCTGATCGAGGGAAGCCGGAATGATCAAAGCGGCAAGGACGAAAACAATAGCAACGATAGAGACCGGACAAACGAAAGCGGCACCCCAGCGCCAAAAGATGCCACGGCCGCACCAGTAGCCACCAGCACCAAGAACATCGAGCTTCCTCCTTCACTTGTGTTTGCTCCCTTCCTCGGAGGCGGCGGCGAGTCCCTCGAAGTGCGCGCAGCCGACCGAGGAGCAAAGATCGAGGCCCTGCGCACGGCATACGCGTTGTGGCACGAACGGCGGCTGACATCACGCGATGCCGCACACGCTGCCCGGATTCTCGGGGCCATTGTGACCAAACTATCAGCGGAAGCAGTCGATATTGCGCAAGGCGAAAGAGAGTACGATGCTAGTGGCAACAAAGTACATCCTTGGCCGGATTCAGAGAGTCCAGGCTGGGGCCGTTGGGATATTGCAGCCCGTGAAAAACGACGAGCACAGTTTGAGGAGGACCAGAGAAAGCAGAGAGCTGAACGCGCCGAGCGTGCAGAACGGAATAAGACCGCATCAGACCCCAGTGGAAGCCAATCAGACACCTCTCGGTCGAGAGACGCAAGCTCTACTCCGTATCAAAGCACTACGCCAGCATCTCATACAACAGACAGTGCATCAACCGGAGCCCAGTCACAAGCACAACCACATATGCAGCCACAGTCACAGTCACTGCCGCAACCTCAACAAACACAACAGCAGCAGCAGCAACAACAACAAACGCAGACACAATACCAAGCACAGCCTCAGATGCCACCACCCCAGCATGCATCGCCATCTCAACCGCCGCCGCCTCCTCCGCATCTCAACTACGCCTACGAGTGGGCAGAACCGGGACCTTTTGACGCGGTTCTCAATGATCCAATGAATGTCGACTGGGTATGTTTTTGGCCTTTCTTTTTTGTGTTTATGCTTATTTTATTTGAACTTTGACTAACAGGGGCAGACCATGGTGGATTGGTTCTTGCTGGACCGACAGCTGGATCTGGACGTGGGAAGCAACGTCTGGTCGTCGGATTTGATGGCCCTCGAGAATTAGGACCGTGGTTTTTGGCTATCTTTTGAAATCTACAACATATCTAATGACATCATTTGCAAATCAAATATATTTACATGGCTATTTATTTTCCACATGATGATTATTCGCATTGCTTTCTATCGTTTATCGTTATTGTCTTACTTCATCGACTAACACCTCAGTTCAATGCCGCCTTTGCTGACGGTCAGGTACTTCACGCCCTTGAACGGTCGCACACCATCTCCCAGTCCCCGGCTGCGTTTTGTGTCGAGAACGATGCTTTCGACTCGGACACCGCTGGCGAGCCAGCCCTTGACAGAGAAGCTAACAGATGCAGAGCTCGGCATCAGGATCTTGTTGCGGGCGATCCTGCGGTTGGCAGCGGCTTCTGCTGCACTCTCAACGGGCGGCAGGGCTTCCAATGGGCTGGGCTCTGTCTTTTTTGCCTTTTTCGGCTTTGTGGACTTTGTCTTTGTTGACCCGTCCTTGTCCTTCTTCTTCTTCTTTTTCTCCTTCTTTTGTGGCGGCTCTGTCTGAGTCTGAGCCTTGTCTTGGTAGGGCTCGTCGTATGTGTACTCGGCAAAGCCGTAGTCGTTGGTCTTCTGCACGCTCTTACGGCTAACGGCAGTAGCCTCACCACCACTGACATTCTCGTCCTCGCTGTTGTCGCTATCGTCGCCATCCAGATCCAAACCACCAGAACGTTGCTGACCGACGACAGTACACCTCAGGCCAAAAGATGTCATGCCACCGGCAATATCCTTGGCCGGGATGTGCCACTCGAGTACACGTTCGCCGGGGCTGTAGACGGCATCACCGCGTGTGGGCCGAATCTCGAGCAAGTTACGCACGTCGGCCGGTAAAGGGACGGTGATGCGCACATCTTCGAGCAGAGGTGCACCGGGCGAGCCCGAATGAGGCCCTCCGAGGCCACGAACGCCGCCTCCACCTCCACCGCCACTGCCGCCACTACTTGACGGGCCGTTAGCCCGGCCAAAGGCGAATGTGCGGTTGACGTTGGCGCGGACCTCGAAATCAGCGCCAACAGGGCCCAAGTTGGTCTTCATCTCAACATTGACCGGCATCCGCAGGCTGCTGTTACTGCTGGCCGCAGATGCAGAAAATGCATCACCATTGCCAGCATCAAACGGCATCAAGTCGACTTCGTATGCAGCCAGCAGGAACCGACCATCGGGCGGGACAAAGCTAAGCTCGCCAGGCCGCTCTTTCCAGCGCGCAAGGCGTACACAGGGGTGGAATACGGGCAGCTCAAGCACGCGGTTCAAATTGTGCTTGCCCGAGGGCCCTGTCAGAGTCAGGAGAATGTCGGGAAGGCCAGAGACCTTGCACGTAAATGCAATCGAGCCCTGGGCGAAAGCGGCCAGGGGACGACCCGATGGTGCCAGTGTCACGGACAGCGACTCGACAACGTCGGCGTACATCTCATTGGACGTGTGGCGGACATTGGCTCGTCGCCATGGCAGTGCAGGGCCACCAGCAGCCGCGTTTGAGCCGTTGCGTGGACCTATGGACGACGAGGAGATAGAAGACATGGAAGAGGAGAGGATAGGGTTTGGCGAGGAGGAGGAGGCGGATGACGTAGCCTGAGCGGCAGCAGACGAAAGGGCGGCAGCGGCCTTGCCCGGCAGAGTGATGCTGCCGAGCAGCTTGCCGACGAGGCCCTCGACCTCGACGAGATCGTGCAGCGCATTGGGTTCTGTGGTGCTGATCGTGCCGGCATCGCACATCTCCGTCAGAAGCTGGGCAACAACCTCATAGCTGCCCTCAATTTTGCCAGCCAACAGCGGGCTGCCCAAAAACTCTTCGAGCGCATCGGCAACGCGGTGCAAGAACTCGAGGGCCAGCAATGGCTCGAGCTCGGACGAGGTTGTCAAAAGAAAGAGGAGGCCGGCGTGGACAATGGTGAAAACGAGCGTGGGCGGGTTTGTGTCGGAGATGTAGACGAGGCTGGCCGGCTGTTTGCGCAAGGAAGCTGGGCCGCCACTGGCAGCCGCAGCGGGAGAAGAGAGTGAGGAGGAAGAGGAGGAAGCTTGTTGTTGCTGTTGTTGACGTTGCTGGTCGAGATACAGAGGCAGGAGCTGAGCCGCCGAGAGAGGTCGCCCTGTGTAGGTGTGCGACAATATGGGGGCACTGTTTGGGTTGAGGATAGAGGTTAGTAGAGGACGTTGATTGGCAATTGGGGAAAAAGAAAGGGCGTTCTTACTTGTGCTCATCGTAGATGTGCAGAGCCTCGATAACCCCGTCCATGGTGGATTGTGGTGGCCAAGACAAGCAAGGACCATGGACTGTGGGGGAAAGAAGGGAAAAGGTGAGGATCCGGAGAGGAAAAGACGGCGGTCGAAGGAAGGAGGCTGGAACTGTGTTGGGAGGCAGGAGCAGTTGCAGGTGGTGACGCGATGTCGTAGTTGGGACGGCAGGCACGAGCACAGTCGCACATGCCCCGCCAATCTGGTAGCTGCTGGGTGGATCAGTAGCGCCAGGTCTGGGCGCTTGGCCAGAGAAGTCTTTATTACATAATACGTAGCACTGAACCGCGCTAGACGACAGCGCTGTTGCGGCAAACTTGGCGCCTGTCATTTTTAACTTCACGTCAGGGAAGTTTTGAACGACGAAACTGTGTCTGTCAAAACCTAAAGTCAACAACAACGCATCTTTTTGTGGCACAACACAACCGGCTACCATGGGCAGCAGCAATATTCCGACTGTCGCGTCGCTTGACCGGCCTGAGAAGTACCAGGACCTGCTCAAGGAAGACCGCGGCGAGGACTGTCTTCCGTGTCGTGTCATTGGTGAGTTTTTCTCTCAAGATTCTAATCGGACTCTCATGCTTTTTCAGTGAATTTGACAGCTTGTTAACATACCTCAGGCGGTGGTGCATTTATCGGCCTTGCAGCATATAGTTATATGTCGGGCACAGCACAGCTCCAGCAGCAACGGCAGGCCATTATCAAGAGCGGCTCGTTCTTTGGCATGCGCAGTCGCCAGGCCGGCATCACCGGCATCTCCATCAGTTTGGCGTTTGCTGGGCTGTGGCGTCTCTTCAACTGAGTGACCAAAGCTATCGAATCAAGGCATACATGCTTCGTCGAGCTATACCTACGGAATAACACCATTGGTCACCATTTACGAGCATCTAACTCCACTCAACCGCCATTCAACACAAGGAGACACTTTATATCTGCTCAATGACACACCGACGAGTCCGAATGTCAAGGAAATAATATTTTGGCCTCGGGTCCTGCCCCCGAGCCGCCATAACGCCTCTCATCATAGCCAAGTCGCGGAACCGAGAAATGACGATTGTCTAGGGACATCAGATCGTATATCTGAGAAAATGCATGAGGACAAAGAAGTGTCTGGCAGAAACTCTGCACATATATCCCCTTTATGTATATACACAATGTATCAATAGAAATGAGAAATGATTCATGCATGTTGAGGTGGTGGTTTGGCAATTCTGCAAAATATGACATGATGGTCACGTGATGCTATTTATCCCACAGCATCGCCAAAATTCTTGTCTCTCTCTTTCAACTTCATCACAAGCTTTGAGTGTTAGGGAGCTTTTGTTGTTTGTGGTGTCTCTCTACTCTATTCTTTTTTGAAGAACAGAGAGACGGAAATAGAATATGCATTTATAATTCAAACAGTAAAAGAAAATCAAAGCAAGCGAAAATGACAAGAAAGGAAACTAAATACACAGAAAGACCCGCCCTATTTTGTTTTGTTTTTCTTTCCGTCTTTTCCCTCTTTCTTTCTCAGACCGTCCTCCAGAGATGTTCCAAGCCCAAAAGAAACAAGTACAAGAAGTGACCAAGAATTGAAAAAGAAGGAAGCAAAAGACGGCAAGAAAGAAACCCCAAATACAAGCCGGGATGCAATATTAGCACCAACCCGCAGAAAAAGAAGAAAGAAAGAAGCAATGGAAATGACAAATGAAAACAAATGAAGATAGGTTGACAAACAATCCCAGACCAAACCCAAAAAAAAAGAGCAGAAAAGACCCAAATGGAACCAATCAGGTGAGATAACGCCAGATGTTCTCTCTCTTCCACATGCCTTCCCCTAACAATCTCTCACTCCGCCCGTCTCCAATGGCGCGGGTCCGGATCCATCTGAAGCTCGTCGATAATAACTTCGGACCACCGGAATCCACCCCCGCGAATTCTTCCCGCTTCGGGGCCCTCTTCCTCTCCCTCCACCACCACCGCCACATCCTCCTCCGACTCCTCCTCCTCTTTGATTCTCATGCGGACGATGCCTTGGCGCTCAAAATCCAACTAAGCATTGCGCGAGCCAAACAGCTTCCACTTAAGCCGGCCGACAGCATCGGATCCCTGGGTCTCGGTCAGACGGTCCATCTCGACCTGAACGGCTTTCTCGGCGCCCTCCTTGGCCGTCTGGCACCAGTCCTCGAGGCGGCTCTTGTCAATGTACTTGCGAAGTGCCGTATCCTCGTGGCGCATGGCGTCAAGCAGCTTCTCGCGGGACGTGTCATCCATATGGCCGAAACGGGCAGCCGTTGCCGGGTCGGCCGCGTCCGTGTACACGCCAAGCGCTTCAGACGGCTTGATCATAGCGAAGACAGCAGACGTGTCAATTTTTTCTACGTTTGTTAGTGAGTGAACGTAATCAAAACTCCGTATTAGAAAGGTATGACTCACGTTGAATGGATAGGGCGTAGATGGTGGTGTACACCGCCGTCTGGCCCATAATCGCCGCCGTGGACTCGTCGTCCTGCAGCTGTGTGTTGTTGATCTGTGTCCAGTCGTCGCGGATGAAGCACCGGCGCCAGATCAGCCGCTGTGCCTGCCGACGGTCCTCGCCGCTAAGGCCAGCTTCGGCCACGAGAAGCGCCAGGTAAAAGACGTCCTCCTCGATCAATGTCTCCTCCTTGCGTGTGTTGATCAGCGTCAAAAGGTCGATCAGCGTGAGCGCATCGAGCGCCTCGTGCTTGATCAGCCGGCTCATGCCGTCCTCAAACACGTGCAGCAGCGTCTTGGGGCGCTTGGGCAGGCGAGTCGCGTGGTTTTCCATGGCCAGTTGCAGCTCGGCGGCCTCGTCGACAGCCGTTGCAATCGACGGAAGCACCCAGCTGTACAGCATGTCCTGGATCTTGATAATGTTGAGCTGGCGGTCGACCCGGTCGATATTGCCCTCGTTGTTGGCTCCCTCGCTGCCCGGCTTGAAGACTGCCGAGACAGGAGACGAGGATTTCGGCGGCGTCAAGAGGCTGGTCGATCCGTTGACCGAGGAGCCCTGCTCAGCAAGCAGTGCCAGCTTGCCCAGACTCAGCTCGATCTTCTTGTTCCAGACCTGCCGCTCGCGGTCGAGGCCCAGGTTAAGCAGTGTGCCAGCAGCGCTCTCCACATCCTTCTCGCGCTCCACGTCGTTGATCCACGAGATCTTGGCCAGCTCGGGCTTCGCCCGCAGGAACCGAGTAGCGTAGCCCTTCTTGTCGCCGGGGAAATCGAGCACAGCCTTGATACCGTCGTCACGCAGCAGAATCTCGTACACGGCAAACGCAAATGGCTCGCCATACGTGTCAAAGTACTCCGCGATCCGCTGTTCTTTGACAAGCGCATCGGCGCGCTTCTCGTTGGCGCGAAGCGTGCCGGCATCGACAGTGATCGCATCGTTGCGCAGCTTGCGCACCTCCTCGACCATGATGCCAGCCAGAGCATCGATCGAGCGGTGCTTCTTAGCCACCTCGATCGCGTCGTCCCAGAGGCCGTAGTTCTTGAGCCGGTACACCTTGGAGTACCGGTCCTCGGCATAGGCCTTGGAGCAGCGCTCGCCGTACTCGCGCTCAGAGTCCACGTCGCGCGTCTGCGTCCAGCGGTAGTGCTCAAGAAGGGCGAGCAGGTACCGGTCGGTCAGGTTCGGCAGCGATTCGCGGATCGACTCGATCAGGCCCGGGTCCGGTGCCGACGCAGAGTTGGCCTTGATTGGGTAGAACTGGTCAAGCCAGTTGCAGCACAGATCCACAAGGCGCTTTGCGTTGTTGGTAATAAAGTAAGTCGATGTCCAGGGCTCCGGCAGGCCTTCGTAGCCTTCGACGAGGATGCCCGACTCGAGCTCTTCGCCACCCAGGCCGTAGAACGACAGCTTGTCCTGGCGGTACTCGGTGGCTCCGTTGAGGGCACGGTAGTTGACCTCCACACCCTCGTACAAAAGGCGAGTGACGCCACGGTCGTCGAGGAGATGGTCGCGGTAGACGTACTTGATCACCTCATACGCCCAGGCAATGAAGAGGTCCATGCGCCAGACATCGTTGACGAAGAAATAGCGAACACGGTCGACCTCGCCAACGTCGTGGTTGGGGTTCTTCTTGTCGTCTTCGTGGATGTACTCCACAATCTCCGAAATTATCGTCTTGCGGTCCGACGTCTTACCGTCGGCACGGTCGGCCATAAACTGCTCGTGCAGAAGCCACATGTTGGTGGCTGTGAACATCTTCTCGGCATCGGCCAGCAGGCGCCAGCGAACACGGCGGCTCAGGTTAAGGTGCAGGGCATTAAGATGCGACATCAGACGGTCAAGGTAGCCAGCACGCATACGAAGGTTGCTCTCGAGCGAAGCCGGCACGCTCGGTGTAAAGGCGGTCTTGGAGCCCAGGATATCGCGGCTCAACTCCATGGCCGCCTCACCAATCTCGGCGTCCGAGAATGGCGAGTCGCGCTTGCCCTCAAAGACAAGCGGGTTGTCGTCCTTGATGCCATAGAAAACAGCCTGCTCAAGCTTGCTCTTGGCAGTGACCTCAGGGGGCTGCTCGCCGATAAAGCGCTCGACATCGACTGTAGCAACACGCACCACGCCGACACCGCGCACCATGAGCACTGCGGCCGGGTTCTTGGACTTGTGCCGGTGCACCCTAGACCCGACAGCGCCGGAGCCAGCATCTGCTGCCTCGGGGACCGAACTGGCCGGTTCCTCCACGCCAGAACCAACAATTTCAGAAACACCGTCATTGCGCAGATCCACAATATCCTCGAACGAAGGTGGCAGGTAGCTAGCCTCGCCCTGCAGTTGGGAATCGGGAGTCTCCGGCGGCTGAACGAGAGAGGCAATGACAACGGCGCGGTCGAAAACAACATAGGCAACAACAGCCGGCTTGGGAAGGTAGACACGCGGCCGCTGCTCGGCGCTCTGCTGCCGATGGCCGATGGGCCCTGAAAGAGAGTTGATGGGGCGCACCATACCGACCTGCGTATCGTCGGCTGAGAGCAAAAGTTCGACAAGGTAGTATGGTTTCCGGCGCTTGTTGGGGAGCGACACGAGCACGAGAAGCTGGTGTATTGAGTCGTTGTCGTTCTCGATGGCATTGCTGAGGCGGACAGATTCGGTGTATTTGCGCTCGATGCCCTTGGGCACGTAGGTGAAGTCGATCACCTCGAGGGAGTCGCCCTCCGAGCCATCAGCGCTAAAGTCGAACTGCCGAATGGCACTGAGAATGTCGTCGCGAGTGTCGGTCTCGAGAATTGCGTCGTGGCTGCCGCCGCGGTGGACCTTCCAGCCGCTGAACTTGCCTTTGGACGTCGCAGCAATAATCGAGCGCTCACCAACGCGAAGATGGGGACCGGCACGAACGGCCACGACATCCTCGCGGTGTGCCGAGTTCTTGAGGGCGTGGCGGATGCTGCCAAAGAAACCAGCGGATGACGGGCCGCCGCCTGCTGTGCGGAGGAACTGCACCGAGATAGCAGGGCGGCCGTGGCTATCGCGGACATTCATGTAGGCAAGACGGCCAGTGCTTGTCAGGAGAATAAAGCCGGCGGGCTCTGCGTTGAGGATCTCTGTGACGTGCTCGGCAGAAGAGAGGCCCTGGATGACGTCCTCGACGCCGTTCCGTTGCTGGCGCAAAAAGTCGAGTGTGGCGGCACTTGAGATAGACTCCCAGTAGCTGACTTTTCCGGTGGTGGGCATAACGACGACGAGGCCGGGTTCTTCGGAGGATGCTGCCGGCGCAACAAGAGCACCGAGCGGTAGCGGATCGGAAACATGTCGCGACGGGTAGGGCAGCGTGAATGTGAAGGTTTCGGGAGACGGGCTGTTCGCGGTGTAGGGCCAGACGATGGCGTGTGTGTGGGTGAGGGAGACGGCGTAGCCACTGGACGAGTAGATGGTGCCATTTTGGCGACCTGGTGAAAGGATGTTAGCTCATGAAAAAGGACAGAGGGCCAAAGTTCGATGTGGTGTTGTCGTTTTGAGCTTAAGAGCCCAGGTGAATATCAGAAAAGAACAATGTAAATAGGTTTTGTCTAATCACAATTGTCCAAGGACAAGTTCATAAACAGCCTCTGAAGCTAGGATTTCATCATGGTAACAACCTGGGCTCGGGGAAGGGCTCGATGTGTGAAACACAGTGGAAGGAAAGTGAAAGATTAGGAAAGGGGGGAAAGGGTTCAACGTACCTCCTGGGTCAGTCCGCAGTCTGTCTGGGAGGGCAGGCAGTTTGCTGACGGTGTATGCATTGTTGCTGGCCTGCGAAACGTTAGTATCAACAAAAACAAAAGATGAGGAGTAAAGAAAAGACGGGGAAGGGGTGAGAAAGAAAAGATAGAATATGCAGATTGGGATTGATATCTTACCAGAACAACACTGCCGTCGCCTTTGCTGATCCGCTCGCCAGCTTTTGTTTTCTTTGACCGCACGCTCAGCTCCTTCTTGGGAGCTGAAGCAGACGTTGTGGGTGTTGACACAGCAGCAGCTGCTGCTGCTGCCGCTGCGGCCGTTGAAGCCGAAGTGGTCGAATTGTGTTGGTTTGTGTGGTTCTCGACGCCGTCGCGGCGGGCGCTCAGCATGGCAACTTTATCAGCCTTGACCTGGAACATCTCGGGCGGCACGTCGGGATTGACAAAAGTCTGTTCGGTGAGCGGGAGACGTTGGCGCTTAGCCTTGGGCTGCTGGGCCAGACTGTCGGACGACATGGGACGTTGGCGGCGACGGCTCCGCGTGGCGGTGGCCGGGCCTCCTTCGTGCGGCGAGAACATGGTGGGCTTTGTTGTTGTTTGTTATTGTTGTCGCCGGGAGGTACGGAAAGGGCGTGAAAGAGAAAAGGAGAGGGCTATGGTTGGTCGGTCGAGCGTTGGCAAATCATCGAGCAACGGGGTTCTTCGTCGATTTTTGGCTTTTGGGGGTGTCGTTGACTAGTTCACGATGTATCGTGTCGCTGGATGTTGGCGCTTAGATGAACGTGGCGAAAAATATCGTCGACGAAGTCGCCAGCGTCGAGAGATGCGTCGAGGGAGAAGATTGTGTTGATTGAGGCAGTTGTTTGTTGGGGGCAACAACTGGCGATGCGAAATGCAGTCGATGCGAGATGGCAGAAAAAAGGCAGGTGCGAAATGGAAAGAGCAATGGGGATGTCGAGATGGGCGATAACAAAGGAAAGAGCGATGGCGCAGAGTCGGCGCGCGATGCTTGACAGATGGCCGACTGTTGGATGTCGTGAGGGCGACGTTGTGAAGAACGTTGGGGCCTGAAAGGATTGTTTGGTGAACGTTGGGTCCCTTTTTTTTTGTCTTGCTTCCTTTCGGCCTCAGCGTGCAGATTCTCTTGTTCGTTTTTGGCTGTCGCTTTTTCATGCAGCCTGCAGTCAAGGCCAAAATGTTAGGGGCTTGTATTTTCTGGTATTTATTTTTGTATTTATTTTTATTTCCAGGGCGGTCGTTCTTTCCATTCTCTCATGTTCTCCACCTTCTTTCCTCCCAACGGTCGACGCTGATTGGCTGGTCTGTGCTATGTTGAGCTTGGTTGCGCTGTCCACGACAACGCACAGGTGGAGACCCACACCCACCTCTGCACCTTCCTGCCTGCGACGGTGAGAGGCTAGCTGCAGAGCTATTCCCTGTCCGGCCAGCCACGTGAGCCGTCCACCGCCAATTGGCAGGAAGCCTTCAGGCAACATACAGGTACATCTGCACTGAATGGAGCTCTGTTCCAGCAGGTTTGGGGGCAATTGCAACAATAACCGTGAATGGCATACAGCGATTGTTCACATTAAAGTGAGGCCTCGTTGGACTCGAAGAATTGACAGATGTGGCCACGAAGTGAGGTTATTTCTACAAAGCATCGGAAATCGAGATCGAAAAAGAAAAACAGTCGGTTCGAAGCTATTGCAAGCTGTCAAAAGACATTGTCAAGTCAAATCACGGCTTTCTGACAGCTTTTCAATCAAGTATTCAGAACAGCTCCAAAGCACATTGTTGGGCGAGTTTTGTGCCTGACGAGAATAAATGCCTGGCCATTTGGATATTTTGGTACTTAAATTGTCGAACTGCGACCTGTTTCGTGTAAGCGGCCAGGTCAACCAGCAAACTCGTTCCTGTCCGTTGCGTCTAGAATTTGACGCCGCCAGGAACCAGTGACATCATTTGGCGGAGAGCTTCACATGAGGCAGTTGTATTATGTCAGCATTTTGGTCACCGCCAAAGCACGACTCAACGATGAATCTACGAAGAATTTATCCGCTTTATTTACTTATCCAATAACGGTTTTGCCTAGGTTTGTATTTTGCTCATTTTTCCAGGGCAGTTTTGTTTTGTTTTCACATTCGGTGTGTCATTTTCTTGTGAAAGATTTTGTGAATGGGAGTAAGGTTTTCAATAAACAGGACCATGGAAGTAGTATTTCTGCTCTGGTCTTTCTTTTCTGTCTTTTCTACTTATTTATTTGTTGTTTTATTTTTATCATTTTTCATACTTTTTTGGGTGAAAAATCTCCCCTTTAAATATTTTCAAACCAACATGTTGAAGTTCACCTTTTTTGCATAACCCACATGATGGGTCATAAAATGCAGCATCCTGAATGAAGTTTTCTTTCTTTCTTTTTCGTCACAACAACGTCGCTATGCTCTTGGGTCCAGACGAGCATTTATGAACATAAAATATCCGAGTTAGAATTATTTCTGACTGAAAAACGATATGGATCGATTTGATGTATAGTTATAGACATAAATACATGGATAGAAAGATGAAAAGGGCACGAAGCCCTGTCCTCTGTGGATCCTCTTCTCACCACATATGTAAAAAGACATCACAACGACACGACAGACTTTATAATCGCATTGGACCGCAGAAAACAATTGAAAAGACATGTTGATTATAATTCTGTGCTTATTTACTACCAAAAAAATCACACATAATATCTTGTAATGGTACACGAAATAGCTTTGCATTGGTTGAGAGTTGTGAACCTTAACACACGATGTCTGCTCTATTTGGGTATTTCTTGGAAGTCTCTCGATATTCAATAAACAGGTTGAATTCATGCTAACATCGATGAACCGGTAGTGAATCGGCCGACAATATGTCTGTCCTTATCCAAGCTTTTTCTAAGCGAAAGGTTACCACTAGAGCAAAGCACCTGAGATCTGGGGAAACTGCAATTATATGCCCCTTTCGATAACTCAATACTTGGACATTGCCATTTATTAGTGTTTCAACAAGACGTTAGACGGTGATCTCTGCATTGGCTCACATCGAGTCCCATAGTATATAATTCTGGCTGTTATTCTGCTCTCCCCATAATTTTTGCCGGTTTTACCGGAAAGGCACTCTGCCTCCCCCGCCCCTCATAGAGTTTTTGGGAAAGAAACAGGGAAGATATATGGGAGACAATGTCCTATTTTTGTTGTTTGGCCACTGTCATGTTGGTCTTAATGCTTGTTTTACGATGTTGTCGTCTTCTTGTGGAGCCACTGTATTTTCTGTGCTTCCTCTTCATTTCGCGTCGTTACTGGACGGGACCTTGGCTCGCTAGCCAAGGGAGCAATCTATCAAGAGGGGCCAGTTGTGCCGCGGAGAGTGTCCTGCCGCGTTGCCCCAGACGGTGGAAGGTGAGCGATGAAAAGGAAGCAAAGAAGCAAATGGAAGTAGAGTGCGAGTGCCCACAAAAGCCACAAAACAGAGAGACTTGGCCTTTGCTGGGCAAGGACCACTTCCCGAGCAGCAGAACCGAGAAAAGGGAAGAGTGGATATGTGTATTGTGGATGCAGAAGTGGAGAGGAAAGGGAAGCGAGCAAGTGCAGATGATGGAATTCAAGATGCACATCAAGATGCATCTTGAAGTGTTGATGCTGGACATAATTCAAACCAAAGAAAGAGAAGGTTTCAAGGCGTACAATTCTCAGCTCATCTTCGCGAATGGACGGGGCAGAATGTAGGGGACACAATACGATAGGATACAAAAGGATAGATTAGTATCTGGCTGTCAGAATCGGAGAAATTCCCACCAACAGAGTGACCAAATCAGCCATCCAAATCGACTTTCCTCCATCATCTCTTTTATTACCGTGTAGCACAGTTTATTGGCTGTTATATTCTCTGGGATCAGAAGGGGATATGTACCAAAAGCCTTGTATCCTTGCTTGTAAAATGTATACATGGTGGCCTTCGGTTCTCTGAACTCATGTATGCCACCTTTATATGCATTCGCCATTCCCATTTTTTATCCCTTTCAAAGTCAGCTGCTGTACGTGAGCTTTGCTACTAAATCCCTTCGTTCAACCTTGGTCCCATCATTTGATTTTTGGGCCACCCAATGTGATATTTGATCAGTCCTCCAAGAGGCTCTTCCATGGCGATGAATTCCAGAGCCACTCCTCGACACCGGCCGTTACGACCTTTGGTCATCGGCATCGGCTTGTGTCTCGTCCTCTTTTGCTTTTATTTTGTCAGTCGCGAGCCACAGGACGCTGTCAAGTGGAAACAGCAACTGCAACACGATCGCCAGAAAGAAGACCGGCAACTGCTGCAACAGCAGCACCAGTTAAAGCCGCAACACCAGACGAAGCACCGTCCTTCTCCAGCCGTTCTGCGCTCCTTGTCGCTCACTGAGAAGCAATGCCAGGCGGAGTTTCCCGGCCTCACAAAGTCTATTGATGAGATCGTCGGCGAGGGTCCCTTTCGGCTCAAGAACACGGGCGATATGGGCGCTCTCCAAGGGCGGATAAAGAATGGAAAGGTAGGCCCAGAAGTGGGAGAGCCAAAAAAAAAATCAATGTGACTAACAAGCTTCCTTTACACAGATGTACATCATCAACGCGCAGAGACGATCTGACTTGTCGGAGCAGATGCTAAATGTAGGTCACCCCGCCGATAAAAGCAAGAAAGAAAAGTGGACGGGGCCACAATATTGACATTGTTCTTTTTCTGTCTGTCTGTAGTCGCGCACTGCGGCCATTCACCAGCTACACCGCGCCCTTGTCACGTCCCCCGAGCCAGTTCCCGACACGTACTTTTCCATCAACTTCCAAGACCAGCCCTTTGGCACCTCGTGGGGGTACAGCCGCGCCATTAACCCGGCCTTTCGCAGCAAGGAGCGCGACGAGCGCAATTTTCTCATGCCACACTTTTCCTTTTGGGCGTGGAAGCTGCCGTTTGTCGGGTCCATTGCTCGCGCGGCGGCCGCCATCGACAAACTCGAGCACGAAAAGTATCCGTCCTTTCAAAGCAAGATAGCACGGGCCGTGTGGCGTGGGACCACGTGGTTCAACTCGGTGCACAATCCTCGTCTGCGGCAGAACCTGTTAGCTGTAGCCAAGGGCCAGAACTGGGCCGATGTCGAGGCGCTGGATTGGGTTGGTGGAGGAGGCAGTGGAGGCGGAGGCCAGGCCAGTGGGCAGAATGCGACAAACGCGCTGGCCATTGAAGATTTTTGCAAGTACCGATATGTGCTGCACACAGAGGGCGTTGCATACAGTGGCCGTTTCCAGTTTCTGCAAATGTGCAACAGCGTGACTGTCACGCCGCCCATTGTTTGGATGCAGCACACGACACACTTGGTCAAGCCCGTTTTTAGCAGTCATCTACTCTCGCTGACAGCAGCGGAGACAAAAGCAAGCCAGCCGCACAAGAGCCAAGCACCCAAAAAGGCCACACAAAAGTTTGCGCACACCGTCAAAAAGATTGGCAAGAGAAGCACAGACAAATCAACGTCCAATGCGCCCCTGAACACTGGCAAACAGTCATCAGGACAACGTGAATCTGGACACAAAAGCTGGCCTATATCTTATGCGCCCGAGGAAGCAAACAATGTTTTTGTTGCCTCCGACTGGTCAGACCTCAAAGACACCGTTGCTTGGTTGGAGGCACACCCAGACACTGCTGCAAACATCGCCCGGAACCAGCACGATTTGTTTGTTGGCGGCGGCTACTTCAGTCCAGCTGCCGAAGTGTGCTACTGGAGATCGCTGGTTCGGGGTTGGGCCAAGGTTGCCAAAGTTGACCCAAAGGAGTGGGCAGGCCACGAGGAGGTGTCGTATGAATCCTTTACCCTCAACAATGGAAACTGACGATGATGAGTGGGCTGGAATTTTGGTCAAGACCTGCTGGGTCGGGTGGTATTGTCTCGGTGTTTCTTCATGGCGTTTTCCATGGGCGTCTTGGTATTTTTGAGCGTTTTCGTTTTCGCCTGTGTGTAGCCGGCAATTTTGACAGTATAAGGCTAAGTGTAGTGTCTGCTCTCCAGTGTTTAAACAATGCCGTTGTCATGGTTCGGATGTCGCTTAAAAGTTTGTGATTCCCGGCATCCAGGCCTCGCCAATCCGCTGCATATCGGCAGTGAACTTGCGGCTGACAATCTTCTTGCCGCCATGGCCAGTCGGCGGCGAGTGCTCATCGGGGTCGTAAAAGGGGTTCTGCAGCAATCGAATGTACGCCGCCTGCATTGCCTTGAAGACAGGCTTCAACTCTGCCTCTCGCAGGCCGACAACGCTGCCACCTAAAGCACCGCGGCTTCCAGAAGATGTTGATCCGCCACCAGCACCGCCGCTGCCGCCTTGTGCACCACTGCCAACACTGCCTCCACGGCGGCCACGCATGTCCACTACCGCCACCAGCTTGACGCCCGTGTTCGTTTCGTAGCCGTAGACGGCAAGGTGGTCGTCGAGGGCATGCAGGAGCAAGAGGCCCGCAGCATCGCTTGCCCCGCTAAGACTGGCTCCGCTGGCTGCTGCTCCCGAGGCGACAGAGCCACTCGCTGTCCCAGACGGCCGCTGGGCGAAAATGTCAAGCGTGCCACAGAGGATCAGCGAGAACTGGAGTGGCGTACGGACCGGCAGCAGGCTGTTGGTGGCCGCATCGTAGGAGGGGAAGATGGAGATGTGGAGGGGATTGTCCTGAGAGAGAAGGTTGGGTTAGCTTTGGTTGGATGTCAACAGTTTCTGGACAACTTCTTTCAAGCACGTACATTGCGGCCAATGACGCCGAGACAGGCTATTGAGGGTATTGTCGAAGCCATGGCGGGTGTGGTGAAAAGTGAATCGGATCGTGTGTCGCGTGATGATCGCTGGAAGATGTCAGGAGTAACGAGAGGGAAACACAGGAGGTTGAGGTAAGGTGTGGTTGAGTAGACCGCTTTGGGTGGAGAGCTGTTCGTTCGCACTTTCCCCACCAAGCTGTCAGCAAAGTGGAGACGACCCTTTGGTGAGGAAAGCACCTCGAGAGCACGCTCGGCACCCTGAACGGCAGGCACTAGTTTCAGCACCTTCCTTCTCACATTGTGGCCCCTGAACCTGCCTGAACATTTTAGCGTTAAGCTGGCTTTGGTCGCACTTGCGGTTTTGCGCGTGTGAGCCGATGCTGCACCGTGGTTGGCTGCAGCTTCCTGTTTTCACTGTTAACACGAGGCTGTCGCAACTTCACTAAGAAAAGTTTTGTAGCGGCCAACGGCGGATCGTCAACTCGCCCAAAATTATTTCTTTTTTGTCTGTTCCGAACTTGACCCTGACAACAGCACAGCACACCTTGACTTTTTTGCCGTTTAAGGGGAGCTGCCGGCCGGAGGAGTTGTGTGTATAAGAAATTGGAACCAGGTCGAAATAACCAGTCTTCCGGACACTTGTTTGGCCTCAATCGGCTTTGCGCCGACTTCTACCTCATCTCACGATCTCATCTCACAACCTCGTCTCACTCTCACGCCCGCCATGTCTGTCGCCAATGTCCAGCCACGGCAGCCGGGCGCTCTCTGGCGGGCCACCTCCACCTTCGTCATGGCCACGACAGGCATGATCTGCCGGTCATTTCTTTACGGCCTCAACGACGTCGAAGTCATCGGCCGCGACAATTTCTTGAAGCTTCTCGACTCGCGCAAGAACGTCGAGGCCCGGAAACGGGGGTTGATCACTGGTGCGTTGTGCCACAAAGTGCTTCTTATTACACGAGTCTTTATTCGCTGCTAACAATTTTTTTTCTTTTCATAAAAATAGTGAGCAACCATATTTCAGTGTAAGTGCCCATGTTTCCTTGGCAGGCATAAGCATTTTTGCAAACAAAAAAAACAACAAAATTATGCCCTCCTCCCCTGAGGAATAAACACATCTAACCATCCAGACTCGATGATCCATTGCTATGGGGCGTTCTGCCGTTCAAGTATGCCGCTGACCACCGCAATTTGCGCTGGGGGCTGGGGTCTCATGATATTTGCTATAAGAGCAGGTTCGTTGCATCACAAATCCTTCTTTTTTTATGTTTATGCCGTCTATTGACATTTTCCAAGCCTCGCCGGCCACTTCTTCTGCTCCGGACAGACGCTGCCTACCCACCGGCTGCGTCACTCGCCATGGGGTGGTCTCTTCCAGCCAACCATGAACCAGGCCGTGCGTCTTCTTTCTGCCCAGCCATTGCCGGCAGACCACACCAAGCTGGGATCTCCCATTGAAACTCTTTCCTCCCCTTCTTTCTCGTCTTCCTCGTCCTCATCAACCCCATCCCTTTCTACTTCACCACCACCTGCATCAACACCACCACAATCCTCCAAGACACCAGCAAACCACGTTTTTGCCTCGTCCTTCTCGCCGTCGCTCTACTACTCCACAAACGAGGTCGACAGCTGGCCTGCACCCTCTGCGTTTGCCTCCAACCGCCATGCCTGGGTCCATATCTTTCCCGAAGGCCTCGTCCACCAGCACCGCGACCGTGGTCTGCGGTACTTCAAGTGGGGCGTGGCTCGTCTGATTCTTGAGAGCGAACCCACGCCGGACATTGTGCCCATGTTCATCGACGGCCTGGATCGGGTCATGCACGAGGAGCGCAAGTTCCCGCGGTTCTTGCCGCGCATTGGCCAAAAGATCCGGATTGTCTTTGGCGACATCCTCGACCCGGAGGTGTTTGCCGACCTGCGTGACCGGTGGCAGCAGCTGGTGACCCATAGTCGACGAAGTGCCCGTGGTGGCGGGGGGGCCGACAGAAGTGGCAACGGCACCGACGTGGAAAAGGAGATCGACCTCAAGTACGGTGAAGAGGCTCAGGAGCTGCGCAAGGAGACCGCACACCGCATGCGTGAGGAGGTCTTGAAGCTTCGCCGCCGCTTTGGCTACCCAGAAGAAGATCCAAGCCTGGGCCTGGCTGAAACTTGGGCCGACGAGCCGAACAAGAAGCGGTATCGCAGCCAGGTTGATGAAAGCATGGTATACCGCGACTGAGGGTGAAAAGAAAGCAAAGCGGGCACAGTAGAATCAAATAGACAAAAGGAACTAGATGGATATTCGTGTAACCATAAATGTATATAAATAGCAGAATAGATGGCGGCGCTTGCATTAAACAAAATAGATAGATATCCAAAAAGGGGGCTGATGTCCAAAAATAAACAAAAAATAAACAAAAAAATAAACAAAATGAATTATCCAATGCTTACACCGCCCAAGATACAAATGTAAACCCAAATCCCATACGCCGACACTCGTCAGACGCATAACCCGTTTAGTGCTGGCCGTTTCCATGTCATAATTTTCAACTAAATATCAGAACAATAAGTCCTGTGCGCGTGATCTTCCGCCAATTATGTCCCATAAGATCCTTCCCAAACAATATTTTGTGTTCCATAACTTTATATCACCTTTGTTTCTGGGGCTCTCATCAAGCAGCTGCTCCCACGCCCCCGTCTGCTGTTAAGAGCAGCACTCCACCTAAACCCAACTCGCGTCTTTTCATAGTGTCGCGATGCAACCGCATCCTGTCGGCCAGTGACCGCGCCTGGCGAAGACCCAGGTACGCCCACACCGTATCAATCACTGCCAGCGTCCAATCAAAGTCTTCGTCCGGAACACCGGGCGCACATGCTGCCACATGAAGGTGGAACAGCGTCGGCATCAATCCGGCAACACCCGTGCCGCCGTTGGCTCCGTAAATTGGCGCAGGCGTCGCCACCGTCTCGTAATCTTCAAGGGGGATGCTCGGGTGCCGCCAATAGACCGGTGTGCTGATAAACGTGTCCTCGGCACACTTTCGTATCGTCTTCATCGCTTTACGGCGAAGCTTTTCCGTCGATTCGGCGTCAGTGTCGCGTATATCGGCACCCGAAGCGTCTGATATCACAGCACTGCTTATCTTGGCTGAAAAGGCGCTTCCACTGTCCATCTTGAGACGATTGAGGCCGGTCGCCACCGAGTTGGGGCACTTCTCAATGAATTCAAGAAGCATTTCGTTGAGCAGAATGCGTGCCCATCGGTAATAGCCCCAGATTCGGGCAGTAGAAATATCCGAGTAGCGATGGTACTTGCCCTTGTAAACCGCCTCTGGTGGCAGTTTTGTTGTGCTGCACACATCATAATGCCACAGACCCTTCTTCTCTGTGATGCCATGCTCCCATGCAATCAAGCGCGCTTCCAGCTGCAACGCCTGAACCACGTGGTCCACCGTATCTGGTCGGCCGTCAACAAGAACTTGATGGTGGACAAACGAGGACAAGTTGACAAAGTCGATCAACGTCAGAAGCAGCTTGGACTGGATCTGGTCGTCTGCTGGCTTTTCCGGATACGTCTTGGCGACGTACTCGGCAACCACTGGTGGCACAGCGATATTACCTGCATGGCAGGAGATTAACTATCTCTGGTGTTAGCAATGTCTCTGGGCAGGTCAAGAATTGTGTATAACGAGTTGGGATCAAAGTAGAAGAGTCAGACTTACCAGAGAGCACGATATTTGAATCAGGCCCCGGTAGGGATGTAATTGGGGAGGCAGCATGGGAAGAAAGTGGCGCATAAGGGCTGCCGCTCCCATGACGTGGACATTGGCACTGCCGAAAGATTGATTGGCGCCTCGGACAATCTCAAACATGGCCATCAAAATGATGCTGCGCATGACGTTGTTGATCGTATCCAGTCCTGGTGTAGCAAGCGTACGTGCCGTCATCTGAAGACCGGTCACGTAGTTTTGCCAGGCCGATATCTGAATTTGGTCATCGCCGTTCAGATTTGCTATGCCAGCCATTCCCACTGCTGAGGCGATTGTGCGTGCAGCCGGATCGAGGATCCACGGCGTGTCCACCTCGATGACACCCGTTTTTGTTGGTGATTCGGGGTGGCCATAAAGGTAGTGGTCCATGTAAAATTGCAGGCCACGCTCAGCAAGGGTCACCCCAGGCCCGTAAAGCATAGCCTTCACTAGAGCAGACTGTGCTTCAGCCGACAAGTCAACTGTTCCCGTCGGAGGAGCCGACATGTCGGGCGCTGCCAGAGTTGTGGCGCCCCCTTGGCGCCTCCGTTGTTGTTTCCGAGCCAAAGAAAGAGGACTGCCTTTGCTGGAAGTAACCGAGCCGCCATTGTTTCCAAGTGTCCCGCCAAACGCTGCCAGCGCCTCACTGAGTGAGAACGACCCATCTGCATTGGATCCCCGTATTGTTGTTAATTCATTGTGTCCTTGTGATGTGGCGTATTGGCCTGCATTGTCGCCGCCGTGATCTGTGGCAGCTGATGCCTCGTCTGTTGCTTCTGGAGCTGCCTCGGCTTTGATGAAGGCAGGTGCTGCCTCTGGTGATGTAGACGCGGATTTTGGGGCGGCGGGTGTGGAAATAGTGGCCGACGACGAACTGGCTGTAGCACTCGGGCCTTCTCCACCACTTTCTTCGAACTTTTTCCGGACCTTGACTGTCTCATCTCGGAACATCAACGATAGTTGGTCCCGATAGCCAGGGCACTTCTTGCCGGCGCGGATGCATTGTGAGCATTCTGGTTCAAGTTTGTTGCACTAGACAAACAGTTAGCCAACGGTCGTGCCACAAAACCGCGTTCGTGAAAACGCACGTGCCGTGAAGCGGCCGTGGTGTGACGCAGGCAAGAGAAACCTCGCCCCCAACGTCACGTTTGTGCCGCACGAATGAGGTGCAGACAAGCGTTACACAGAGGGGTATCTGTTTCTCAGATCTCCGGTACAGCCGCATATCTGGTCGCATATCATATATAGCCATGAGCAAAGCCGGTGCATGGATATAAAAGACAGAGACACAGGCGACAAACGGCCACACGTGCTTGTCTCGCAAGCGAGCCAGGCAAAATATCTTGCATTCCAACGTACCTTGATGCGCCGAATCCGGCAGTTTTTGCAACTTAGCGAAGCTTTTCCGCAGAACACCATGACGGGCAATCGAGAAGATCAATCTAGGGTCCAAACAGCGCCGTGTTGTCGTGCCAATGCGCGGTTCAACATGGGAAAGTTGCCGCAGTCGTCGAGAGCCCAAGGGCCGGGCGAGGACGGAAATTGGTGCTCCAGATCCTGATAGACCGGTCTTGCCAGGTGGCCTAGAGCAGGTCGTGTTGTGGTTCTCTGGGTTCTCTGGCTGCTCCTGTGGCTCGCGGACAACAAGGAAAAGGCTGCGCGAGCAAGATGCGATGTCGTTCGGTCCAAATAGATGCTTGGCTTCGTCGGTTCTGCGCTTGCTGGCGCGGCAAGTGTCCCAAAGAATGAGCAGAAGCGTGGAAGCTTGCAAAGAGAGCGGGTCGTGTATGTAGGAAGAGTGGTGAAGACGTTTGAAACGTAAAGAGAGCTGGTGTCAAGCAAGACAAGACGAAAATACGAAAATGGTAAGTCGTGGCGCTGCAGGATGAAGGGTCTGGAGTGGAAATAAAGAGGTGGGTTTGTTAGAGGCTAATATAGAGCGTGTAGGGCGTTGTGGGTGATTTATCATACGGGGTCATAGGCGCGCGATCGGGGAACCTGGGGCTAGCAAGAGAAGGAGCACACGAACGACGACAGAAGGGGGAAGGAGGGATGGAGGGGGAGGGGAGAAAAAGAAAAACACAATGGGGAAACTATGAGAGGTCCAGAGGGAAAGAGGACACTAGCCCCTAGCCTCTGGTGGTCGAAGTGCGGGTGGGTGCTGCAGACTACGGCGGGCGAGAGAAGGCGCGGTGGGAAAGGGTGGGAGAACGCTGAGAGACGGTGGGCGGATCCTTCCTCTTGATGTTTCTTGGCCGGAATCTCTGGGGGCTTTCCTGCCTGGACGGAGTTCAAAAGGCGCCCCACAGACAAAGGGCGGGGATCGAGGAAGGTGGCGGCCGGCGTCAGTGGTGTGAAGTTCTGTTATGTTTGACCACAAAGCCTGTTGACGGGAAGCAACGATTGTGCAAGGCCCCCTTTTTGGCAAGTGTACAACGGCAGGTGCGGTGTCTGTGTGCTAAGTAGCCGCGATCTGTGGAGGTGGACAGCGGCTGTCGGGCAGGAGCGAACGGCCAGTCGCCGCCGGCATCTACAAGTACTTACATCGTATTACATCCCTAGATAACTTACCAAGGGAAACGAGCAAGTCTGATTTTGCATGTGGCCTTCCATTTTTGTGATTTGCGACTGCCGTCCTTGCCCACCCAAATGACAAACATGTCAAGTGCGAACCAGCATGGAAGATACAGGTGCAAGTATTCCGTACGACATATCGCATGTCGGTCGTAGCTGCCCAATGACGGGCTCAAATGACAAAACCGTCCAAACCTTACTTTTACTTGCTGAGACCGAAGCCCCCCTGTTTTTTTTTCAATTTCACCAGTCGCACCCACATCACGAAATGGCGCTCTGTTTGGTTGACCTGGCCTCTTCACTCCTGTGCCCTTGACAAGCGCGCCCACTTTTCGAACACAGACCCTGCGATGCATGGCCCGACAAAATGCAACCAAAGCAGCCCCCCGTCAGCAAGTCTCGAGCGTCTTCCGCCTTTCTCCGTCGTCCGGCGCCGACAGGGGGTGGGTCTGAGCCAGCAAATATACGTTGCAGTCGATCTCAGCACTTTGAAGAGTCAAGACACTGGCGCTGGCTGGGCAAGGCGGCCGAGCCAGACCAGGCAGGGACAAGCCTGAGAGATCACCAGCACCCTCTTTTCTTTCCAGCTTCCCTCGGCCGACAGAAGTGGGTGGGATTTACGGTCTCCGTTCTCACCTCTGGATCTCTGGCGCACATCCCACAGACGATGGGCAGCCTGTAAGATAAGTCTTGTGAGTGGTCAGCTTTCTGCTTCTTGGAGACGTTCGTTTATCTGTGTTTTCTTTTTTCCCCGAGCCTCCTCCGTTCTTTCAGGGATACGCCATATTTGTGTTTCTTTTGTTGCCTTCGCATTTCTCCTTTGTTTCTTCTTCTCTTTCTTTCTCTCAAATTACGCTTCACTTGTCAATCCTGCTGCTCTTTTCCTGTCTTTCTGCTCCGTGCGTCGTCACTTCCAGGGCATTATTTTACTTTGCTGTCGGGTTTCCCATTTCGTTTCTTAAACCCTTTTCGTTCTTGTCTTGGTACGCCCCGCCCAGCGCGCATTTCGCATTTGCTGTCACCCAAGACCTTTTTGCAAGACAAAAAAACAAGCGTCTCGGAGGTTGAGCCCACAATCCACTTCGTTTACCTCTGGAGGGGACGCACTAAAACGAAACAGGCGGCGCCAGACCAGTGAATGGCGCAGAAGCGTTGAACAATTTCAAAAGTCGTCGCCAAAGCCCCGGTTTTTTCCTGCATTTGCTTGCAAGGCCACCCCGGATGCGCGACTGGTGCGTCTACTAGCTCGCGGACTATATCCCGAATTGTGGACGGGCATTTGAAAATACGTCGTACTGAGCACGTCGTATCTTTCTTGTACAAGTATGTACCGTTTTGACAGGACGAGACAGATGCAATGTGCCCGTTTATGGGCAACAAATCCGTGCTTCGAGGCACCTCGCAGCAAAATGTCCGTCCGACAGAACGAGGGAGACAGAAAGAAGTCAGAGAAAAGGGACTTTTAAATGGCAACGCATGGAGATGCATGGACATAAAACAGCAGGGCCTTGGCCCATCCTTCCTGCATACTCTCAGTACGACATACGACAACGAAGCACAGACAGACAGCAACCTTACTAGTCCAGCCAATCCGGCAGGCTTCCGGCGCCCCGGCATTGGTGGAAGGCTCCCACTTTGGATCGCTTTGCCTCCTTTTCCACCCCTGTCGCAAGAAAATAACGGCATGCTCAGAGAACTTTTCCTCTCCTGTTCTGTTGGTTTCTTTGCCCACACACGGAACGATGGAGCCTTTGCTTTGGGCACGCTATCTTGCGTCGTGGGCTGTTATTGCAAGCCGTTCGGACCCGAGTCCCGTCCTTCAATTGATGCAGTCTTTCACGCCTGAAGAGTGGCCACTGTCGTCTCATTGTGTTGCTTTGTATCTTGCAAGTACCCAACTCCCTTGACGCAAATGCAAGTGCAGCCATCTGATGACGAGGAACCTAACTTTGAGGTTAAAGCCCCTCGCTAGTTCCGCGGACTGAGAACTAACTAACAAAGCAGCCGTGCCAGCTAGTATGAGCTTGGAAGGCGAAAGGATGCATTCTGGCGCTTATCTTGATGTTTTGCGGAGTACGGGTGGTCTGTGACAAGCACCAAGTGGCAAGTGTTAGCAAAAGGCTGGCGCAGGTGTGGGCAAATGCATGGCCCGAAAATAAAATAGGAAAGAGTGCTCTCGAGAGGATTTGGAGGTCGTGAAATGTGGTTTTGCGAGAAAGCTGTGCAAAACAGATGGCTTTCTTCGATCGCGGCCACACCTCTTGGTCGGCTCCGACGTCGACGAAAAGAGTATTTTTCAGCTTTTCTCAGAACCGTAACCAGATCGGAATACCGTCCGACAAATTCATTTCTGTGTCCCAAACAGGTCAAAATGTCGGGAGGGCTGGAGACCAACAGACGAGTGGCAGTGTGACACCGCAAACACAAACATCTGCGAGTATTCTGTACCTGACCAGTTACAAAGTATCAAAGTACAACGTATCTTGCAGGGCATCGGCGCAACCAACACCACGAATACGAAGCAGATAAATCAGCAAAGCAAGCCGCAAGCCTCCGTCATTTTACTTTGATGAGGTCGAAACTTTTCTTGGCTCGAATCGGGACAAATGAGACCCGGCAATGCCAGAGCACGCAAACTTGACTTAGTCTCAAGGAATGATTCATACAGACGATTTCCACAGACCTTGGAGTCTGCCAGCATACACTTTAACTCGGAACCAGTGCCTGCAACAACAAAATACAGACCCTATGCATCCTACCTGCCTCCACCTCCATCGTCGGATTGGCTCTACGAAGGAGTGGAGGTCCGTCGTTCGCAGTAGTGTACCAGGCCAGAGTCAACAAGGGATAGACGAGGGGCAGTCAGGAAAGGATCGACACCAAGCCGTGGAACTTGGGCTTGTACCAGGTACAGGCCAAACAGAAACAAGTGATCGTCTTGTTATTCCTCTATTCACAGCAAAGTGTACTCCGTACCCCGAACAAAACCGCGCATCCCATATGCATTGTCGCCGCTTATCGTCAACACTTCACCGGAAGAAACCTATCTCCTCATTTCAGCAGCTTCGTTCTGTCCGTGGGTTCAGCACACCGCCCTGTGAGGGCGAGGACGCCTTCATGTGCATCCAAGGAATAGAATATGATGAGGGGCACAAAGGCAGCAAAGGGGCTCAGTACAGCTTGTCTGATGTCCACAGAAACTCTGCACACCGACGCCAGTCTTACGATTGGCCGGTGCCGGCAAAACTGCTTGCATTAGCATATGTGGGCGAGTGCGGTGCTAACCTTCGCTTTCATGCAGCCAGACACAAGCGGTACAGGACGAACAAAAAGAAGAAAAAAAAAACAAGGTTGAGGCCGTGGTCAGGCACGCAAGAGACTGCTGCACAAGTACATACTCCGTACTTGCAGGGTACAATCACGTCTTCCTCCATGTTAAGCCGCGGACTTCGGTGAACAAACACAGCCCATGCGTTAATGTTCCGAGGAAAGGAGGGAGGCTGTCACTGCGCTGACCGGATCCGAAGAAAAGGGGCTTGATAGCATCTGGGGCCAAGTGTAAGATACATCATCCAAGTCAGATACCCGTCCTTGGCCTGATTTGTGCAAGTGCACAGTTGGATCTTGCAACTCTGGTTTTCTCGCTGGCCAAGAAGAGTGCCAACAATCTAGCGACAGGTCTGTCTCTCCAATGCTTCGAGAGGTGTTTGTCCTTCTGTTTCCTCGAAAGAGCTTCGTTTCGAAGTGGTTTGTATGGCGGCATCTTCCTTTGTCTTGACTGCGATTGTGAACTACTTATTTCCCCTTGTCCAGATACAACGACAGGGGCCATTCCTGGGCCACGTCGAGAGGCTGGGGGAAACTATTTTACCATCTCACGCCGATTGTTTTATTTTCCTTTCCTGGCCTGTTAATCCCTCCGCTTTTCACCTCTCATTTCCTGCCCAGCAATGAACGCAAGGGTGTAGGACAGCGGACGGGGCTCACCGTTGAGAATGCAACTTCGCCTGCACAACATGTGCAGGACGCTGTTCTACGTATCCTCTGCATGCTACGCTGCTTGCGTCAGTCGTCTTTGGCGGAAAATACACTTTTCGGGGGCGGCATTACCCTTCCGGGCGCATTCTTACTTTATTCGGCCCCAAATGTCCCCGGATCAGCGAAAAGAATACGGGCTGCAGATTGAGGGGAGTCGAGTTCAGTCTCTTTCTTTGGTACCGACAAATATACTAAGTACGTTATGCTGCGACTGCCTATCTGTGAAAGCCGAGTGCGGATAGCACAACAAGCCGACATTGTCCGCGGGCTGAAATCATTTTGTGCATTCATGGACAAGACAATGAAAAGCAGAGTTGATCCGACCGCCCTTTTACCAACCCGTTGCCAGTGGCTCCTAAGAAGTATGTCCATGTTGATTCAAAGGGAAACAGTTGCAAGAGAAAGATAATAGATTGATGGCCACGCCTTCTATAAACTCGACGTTGCGGTCATTTCTCGGGCTGCTTGATACAGGCCGCATTAAGAGACAGGACATACAAGTAGCTGTATCTCTCAAACCAACCATCACTCATTCATCGTTGCACATCAAGATATACAAGATGGGATGCGCTGCCTTGCAGCTGGTGCATCACAAATGGGGCGAGGGAAAGAGAGGGAAGCAACCCGTTATAGGCCTCGCGGGTATGCAGTCAAAAAGAGAAAACGTAAGGGCCAGAACTGCCCGGTGTCGTGACATTATAAGAAAGCCAAATCAATGACTATGAGCTCCCAAATCATTCCATACAAAGACCATGCACCAAAAACCCAAGAAAAGAGACCAGACCCAAAACTCGAAAGCAAATCCAGACTCCTACGCTTTAATACCAAAATTTTCCAAGCAATAACAGGGCAATAGCAGCCATACAGTTTGACGCCATGAAGTCAAAATACCATTTTGCTGCGACTCTGGTGGCCATCAAGACAAGAAGCGAGTGCTTCTTCCAGCCATGATCCAGTTTCGAGCAAAACCTCCAAAACATAACAAGAAATAGCAACAAAAACGGACCTTGGAGGACAATGCAAGGCAGGAAGGGCCTGCTCGTGCGTGTCCGTCAAGATCGGACAGTGCCAACAGCGCTCGATGTCTTCGGCTCGTCTGGTGTGGAAATCGTCTTTATATCGTCCACATACACCGGCTTCTCATACTGCGTATGGCCTTGTGGTTTGCTTGCCATCCAGCGCAGCATTAGATAGGCGTCCGGCGTGGGCTCGTCGGCGGCCAGATCCAGCAGTCGGGACTGGCGAATAAAGAGGCGGTGGCCATCGTAATGCATCTGTATAATGCGAGCGGCTGTGTCATGCTGGAAGGACAGTAAAAGGACCTATCGTTCCAAGAGGTAAACGAAAAAAAAGGAGGGAAAGTGTTAGCCAGAGCCTCGAAGCACTTGACAAGACAATACAATGACGCAAAATAAGGATTAGTATGCCTTACCGGGAAGATACGGTGTGAGAGGTGCTTGTTGTGGCGCACTTGGTGACGCATCAACAGGACAGCTGCAAGAACATCACCAAGGAGGACATCTGTTTCACCAAAGGTGCACCCTTCGGTAACAAAGGTTCTTGCATGTGGCACCTTGCCGGACAGATCCTCATGGGCACCAAAAGACATCACATGAAGCCGGTGTTCGTTACCTTCGTCACAGGTAAATTTTCGTGATATATGCATCTTTGCCTTGGATACATGAACAGTGTGCCGGCTGTAGAAGAAGAGATAGAGATAGAGGTTAGCATGCCACACGTCAAGCATCAGTAGATGAGGCTAGGAAGGGGGAGGGGGCAAAGGAGAAGGGAAATGCCTTGCAACTCACAGTCGTATCCAGTTTGCCAGTCTGCTAACACCCCGGTTGCGTCGATTCGGTCGACGGTTATGGGGCTGATACAAATGCTCCATCCACTTTGTCCGTCGCACTGCTTCAATCTCGTCACCACACCTTTCGACGCAGTCAAAAATATCTTGCGGTGCGAGTTTGCAAGCACCGTGACAGGGCAAAGTTGCAGGTTCTCCGCAGCGTTTGTCCCACATCAACTGGTATCCGTCGGCACCTCGGCTGGGCTTCAAGTGTCGAGACGATGTTGACAGGAACTTGTCCATGTCGGCCTGTGGCAGCGGCTTAAAGTAAGAGGGCGCAAAGTCGAGGGGCAATTCATCATCGATATTGAGGTCTTCGAGAACACAGATGGACATGGCCGCGAGCTGCTCCCGCGTCAGAGTGGCGGTGTTTCTCTCCAGCTCGTCTTCCAAGTCGAACTTCATGTAGCTGAGTTTGTGAAAGTACTCGTGGTGAGCCTCATACTGCCACGCAGGGGCTTCTTCGGGATGTGCATCGGAAGGCATGTTGTATTGGAAGTTCGCCGAGATTTGAGAATGTTGTGGGAGAAAAGGCGGCCACAATGTCGTTGAGGAAATTGGTCCAGGGAAAATCGTCGTGAGGAAATCGTTGTAAGGAAAATGACGCCAAGAAAGTGTCGCGCGAATTCGTTGAAGGAGTGCGGGCTCGCAAGAGTGATCTTGTTAAGTTGTGTCGTCAGGTCGGTCGGGAAAATAAAGATAAAGGAGGGGTCGTCGCGATGGAAAATAAGGGCTCAAAACAAAGAAGCCATGGGGGTGGACAAACGCAGGTAAAAGAGTGCAATCGACGTCAAAACGGCAGTCACGGTCGCGAGGAAGGCGCGACTGACGACGGCCAATTAAGGAAACCGCGACGCGACTTCGTTCGATTCCTAACTGTGATGCCGTGCTGTGCTCTTTGCTTGTTTCCAGGGCAACCAATTTCGTGTGGAGTTGCCCGTGACCAGTCACGGGATACTATTGACATCATGACTTCCTTCATCCTTTCTCTTACACAACACTCCTCAGCGCTTACAGCGCCCCATGCAATCCAGAGCTCGAGCGTCCGTTTGCTTTAAATATTGGAAGCAGACAAGCGCCAACTTACACAAAAAGAAAATTCAGTCGCTAGTTAAATCCTCAGTCCCGGTTCTTGTATGCCATGCGGGCTTGTAAGACGTGCCCTCTTCCTGATCAGCCTCGCGCATATATCAAGATAACATCTCATGCGACATACAGAACACAGACACTGGACCTTTTTCTCAGCCGCTCAACATAACATGGCCTGTACCAGCTGCTACAATCGACCATTTCATTGATCGCCTGCTTGTACAACCACCACTTTTTATTTCGAGATTTGTATCAATAAGTGTGTGGTTACTTAAACGGGAAGGCTAAAATAGCCCACATTGACAACAACCGCCATGTTGAATGGAACAATAGGTGGGAGTGAGTACAAGCAACCTATGAAGCTCCATACAAGGCCTCCATTCTGTGTTCAATAGCCTGAACCTTCCCGGCCAATACCCATCCTCCAAACGACAACAACGCCAATCTTTTGTCCGGAAGGTTAAGTCCAATGCAGGCAAATGCTCCATACCCATAGATATGAGTTTCTCTCTTAAAATGGACATCGTATAAATATGTTTTATATTTTCTTCTGAGGACTGCCACTTCCTTGTCCATCGTGCTTCTGGTGGCCTTAAAATGTAGCAAAAAAAAAAAAAGAAAGAAAGAAAGAAAGAAGAAAGAAAAAAAGGGGGGGAAACGCGGCTCAAAGACAAACAAAAGACTCAGAGATTCTAATCAAGAAGATATAACGGGCACTGAGAAATAATTCTACGCTCGGTTCTTTCATATATGTGTATTGTAACAGTAAAAGATGCAGATACGAGCGTCATTGTGGTTCCCAGCCCCAAAAACTTTTGAAATCAACTTCACTCTGCGTACACTCTCGTTTCACCTCCGCCTCACTTCTGCCTCGCTTTACCTTGACGCAGCCCTCTAATTGAGGAATAAAATTATGTTCCCACCCGCTGCTCCCACTGTCTTATTTAAGGAATAAATACTGTCCCTCCCTCTTTCTTTCTTCCTCAATCTCGACCTCATCGCTCGTCTTCTATCTCTCAACATTTCGAGGTCACTTTCAAGCCTTTCCCAGTCCGACACGGGAGAGCAGTCTTCCAAGAAAGACCATCATGCCTCCAAGATCTCCAACACCTCCAAGTCTCCCCAGTCACAACCCTGGCAATCAGTCTGAGTGGAGAAATCAGGTAGCAAGAAATGGTCTCGTCGTCGACTCCATTTCGCCTTTTAGGGACAACTACCGGTCAGCATCGAACATGAACTTTAACGAGTTTCTGTGCCTGAAAGTTCTCTGGACAGGGGGTGGCCAAAACCGGAAGATAGAGATAAAAGACTACATCCATGACGACGTCCTCTCGAAAGTCAAAACCGTCAGCTATGAACGGCTGAAGAAGATCGTCAACACTACCAGAGGCCAGGATCCTCACCAGAGTCGTTGGAGCCCGGGCGGAGACCGTGAGCTTGTGATGTCTGCCAATTGTTTTTCTACCTTCCTGTACTTTACGTACCTCGTCACCAAAACTGGAGGAACAGCCACGACCGCATCGCCAAAGGTCTTTCGAGCAAGACAAAATGCTGGGCCGGCTGAGGCAGATGATGGTTTTGTCGCCTTGGTCTCATATCTAAGCATCAGCGAAGGCCCAAGAAGTACACCGTCGTCAGGCTCAGATACTGGCAGCGGGTCTTCGTACAGCGGCGGGCGGCCTTCTCGTACAGAGTATGAAGCAACGGTAAACATGGGCTTGATTGCCCTGCTGTCCGGCATCCATCTGCATTGCTATAACATCGCAGAAGCTCATTGGATTCCTGACCCCAAACCGTTCCGACTCCGTGATCCCAACAAAAAGAACAACAAGGACGAAAAAACCGACGTTGTTCTTGACGCTCGCGTTGACGGCTACCTCGCCAAGGAGGGCCTCGATGGCATCGCATTTGGGATTATCGAGGTCAAGCCTTTCAATCGCATCCCGAAACAGATGAGCATCGAATGGCAGGAAGCTACTCAGATGGCCACATGGATTTCAGAAGTCAAAGACGACGCGAAGGGTACCCTCTCTGCTCCTGCAGGCGTGTTTCGGTAGGTCCCGTTTACCTAATCCTGCTCTTTAATTGTTTTTTTTTATACTTTTCTAGGTCTCAACTAACAAGCTCCCGTATTATTTTACCTTCTCCCTACTAAGACGCTTCATCATATCTCAGGACTACGATGAAGCTTTTATCACAATCGCGGAATATGACCGAGAGTACATTGCGTACATGTGCGGTCAGCCAGCCCCCACCATGAGAGCCCCAGCCATGTCACTAACGCATATGTCGACACGGGCACCGAGCGGCACATCGAATGGCACACCGACAAATATCGTGACACGCAGCAGAACAGAGCGGGTGGGAGGCCTCGATACCTACAATGCTCATAATCAGCAGCAAGCCAGTCTCGGCTTTGCAAGCGCCTCGGCGGGCCCCTCAAATTCAAGATTTGGAGCCTCCAATGCTGGTCAAGGCGGCAGACTCAATTTTCAGCACGGAAGCCAGATGGCTTCAAATCACAATCAGCGGGCCCCGCTCTCATCTCGTCCTACAGGCCATCAAGGCTTTTTGACCATGACAACATACGGGCCATACAACTTAGCGAAAGGTGCACACGTCGAGTTGTTTTGCATGTACGTCACCGCGCTGACTATGGAAGTACTACGTGAGGAGCCTGATTCGAACCCTTTTTGACGTTATGAACGCACTGCGGATGGCAATTTTCTTTGAGGGTGGAAACGAGGGTATTTAGACGGTCAAGGGCTATAGACAACATCAGAATTTAATTTGGAATAGGCCACATGGTCTATGTCCGTTAAGGGGATGGAACTTTGAATGGGATGGCCCCCATAATGTGCAAGAGATTAAGGTAGGGAAACAAAGGAAAATATTCTATTTGATTCTATTTATCTAATAAAGAAACATATTCTCGCCATGATTTCACTAATATAATTTTTTGTGTCAAGACGGAGAAGGGACGCATCTAACAATCCTGTGGTTACGCACATCAGAGTGCTTAATGTCAGCGTCAGTGTAAATGCAATCGAATCAGCTTATTGCCGTTGAGGCATGGTCTCCATTCCGTAAGCCTCAGCATCATTCACATTTCGTGGCAGCGAATTCTGGGCCGTCTTCTTGGACTGCTGGCGGAAGCCCATGGCGACGTAGGCGCCGGGAGGCGTGATGGTGTAGACAATGACGAGGAGGATCATGGGGATGGCATCGAACACGTAGACACACCACTCGTGCTTCTGCGTGTAGCCCTGCTTGCCCATGGCAAAGTCGATCTCGCGGTAGATGGACCGCACAATGATCATGGCGCACGAAAAGTTGATTGCGTACAGCAGCGTCCGCCAGCGCGGCTTGAACTTGCGCTCGCTGCCCTCGAGTGTGACAAACTTGTCGCCGGGCACGGCACGGAAGCGGCGCTCAAGATCGGCGGCGAAACGGCGCGACGTGAAGTGGAAGCGTGCTGCGATAATCGTAAAGAGACCAAAGGCGCCGATCTGAATACTAACACCGGCGAGGGCAATGGTCCTGCCAGTGTGCAGCTTCTTGATGGCATTCGGAGATGTCAGTTCCGTGCCAGAAATAATGACGGCGCCGACAAGTTGGAGAAGCAGAGCGAAAATGTCAAAGCCGACAAAGATCGGGGTCAGCCAGCGGGCTGGAACCCATAGTAGCCGCAAAGTGCGGGCCTCGGGAGGCACAACAAGGAACACAATGCGGCCGAACGCTACGTAAACGATGCCGGCCATGAGCACAGGGGCGAGAATGATGAGACAGAACTGGATGATGTACAGGTTGCGGTTTGTCTCGTGGTTAGCAGAGGCGATCCGGGCACCATAGCCAACGGCCTCCACTGGAAGGAGAGATGGGTGGTCAGTATTTATAAATGGAAAAGAAGCAAGAGCGAGTTGGCACATGATTTTCATTGTGACAAGGAGGGGAGGAAGGAGCAAGCAAGGAGCGAGGGGATGTGATGATAGACGGAAAGAGACATTGCCGCCAACGCATCACTTAAACAAGAAGGAGCGACTTACTAAGTATCGCAAGAAGCATCACAAACCAGATCCATGCCTTGTATCGAATCGACTGATACGTCGATACGAGAAACCCAAGACCGAAGAGACCGCAAAAGACCCCAGCCGCCGCCGCAGACGGCTGGAAGTACGGGTAGTAGGTGACAACAAGTGTAGACATGGTGAATGGGGTGCGGCGATCGTCGTCGCGAATGTCGAGCCCCTTGAAAGTAAAGCAGTCAATATGAGAGAAAACTAGGCGAATGGGCGCGTGGTAGTTGGTGTAAATACAATGAAAATAAGATTGATGGTGGGAAAGTCGAAAAATGTACGGCCAAAAATACAAACGAGAGTGGAAATAATAAAGAAGAAGATGAAGGAAAAGAAAAGAAAATAAATGAATCTGCAGGTACAAGACACGGCATGCGTTTTGACAAAACTCGGAGAAAAAAATAACAACAAAAAAGGGGTGACACGGCGGCAAACACAGATATATACGATTTGGGCAGGGCTGGAGACAAAAGACGGCGGATCGGTCAAAAAACCTCCGACCTTTGCCAAATGCTATAGTGTTTTGGGTTCGTAATTTTTCAGGCGCAGCAGGGCACATGGGCCTCGACAAGTGCCCTACAAAATGCTACGACAAGACAGCAAAATGTTCGGGCGCCAACCCGATTTCCGGGCCTGTCTGTTATTTATGGGGTCGCCGATGAAAGAAATAAAGCCCAGAATTCCTCGTGTGGTTACCAGAATCATGCCACCAAACCCATTCTGGGTTGTAACATGCGAAGGGATGCTGAAAGCACAAAGGAATGTGCAGAGGATGGTTGCAGCCACAGCAAATACGACAAGTGGCTGGCCTAGACACGAGAACAAAAAAAAAGAAGGAAAAATATTTTAGTTAAGAGTACGGAGTACGTCGTAGAGGAAGAGACAATGAAGATAATAAAGTCGCAGCCCACGGTAAGATTTCCACAGCAGTAGGGTTTTTAGAAGCCCGAGAATTTCGTGCAAGATAACGAACCTGCGATGCTGAAGCGGTAATTGGAGCCAGTGTGGACGAAATCCGCCGGGGATTGACCAGGCTCAAAATGTCCGTTTCGCGTGCAATTAAAGAAAGAATCCAGGCGGTCTTTTTTTTATCGCCCTCTATCGCCTTCACAACCAAAGATGAGGACAAAAAGTTTGGCAGACACGTGAAGACAACCCAATATTGGCCCTAAAAGCTTGTTCTAATGTTTAATATGTCCTCCAAGTGGACAAAGTTGACATGTTCGGGACTGCCATACATACTTTCTGAGCATTGATATTTACATTTTGTCAAAACCAAGTCAACCTGCTGTCAAGAAATTATATGCTCTATTTCCAATTGCATCTTTTTGGCATAATCTATCACACGTGGCACGGCCGCAGCCGCGAACCCGGTTTCTCGCACATGAGCCGCAGTGCATATTGAACATAGTTGAGCTGCCCATGCCAGCGGAAAGACAGCCTTAAATGCCGTATTAAATAGAAGAAACACAACAAAGCGTGCCATGTTCAGCACTGTACGACGTAATTATTCGACAGTTTGATTTAAATGGATATCAAAGGTGTCAGATACCTCAGTGCAACACCGGCCTTGTTCCGCTTCATGAAGGGTCAGGGCTCAAATTCTGTCAGAGAATCAGCCGGCCATCAGTCCAATACGGCATTCGGAAACCCCTTTCCTTGCCAATTTCTGTCTTTCGGGCATTTCACTATCTGGTCTTCAGTGGACCACGTAAAGATGAGCCGTTTCCGTTCTGCAACGCAGACACCGTGATTGCATTGAGGCTGTGCCTTACTACGGTATTTTGGTTCGCGATTAGCATCTTCCTCCTCCTTCTTTTCCTGCTCATCCTTATCCCATCGTCCCCACAATAGTTCATCCGTCTGATTTCACGGTAAAATATACGGAGCATCTGCAGAAGGGACGCGTCGTCCGTTTTATATCGGCGTACCGATGTCCGTGTTGTCCGTGTCTCCCTTGACCACCAGTTTTATATCGTCCTTATTATCACCATACTTTTGATATAAAAGCGTCACTCCCCAACGTCAATCTTTGGTCGATTTGTCATTTGACAAGTTGAATAGATTTCACCAGCCCTTCATTTCTCTCACAGCATTCACCCTTTACAGAGTTGCTCCCAAACCACGTCAAATTCGGGCGACAATGGCTGCAAACTAGAATGTCAAAGAAGAATGATAGTTGGAGAGAGATGAAAACCTTCTGGTCCTTCCGAGAACGATACTGACGTTTTTACCTCTCACCTTTAATGCGACTGCCCACAAATCCCATACTCTGTTCAGTTACCCTCCGCACCTCTTTTGGGTTCATACACGCATTTTAGGCAAGTTTAAAGAATTTGAAGACAAAATACACAGATTGAAAACGACAGAGTTTTAAAGGAAGGGGGATAGCTTCAGAAGAAAAAAAAGGGAATAAAATACAAGGTAGCCTCTGTGACTTCCCAGGTTACCAATCGCCAGTTATGCTTAAAAGGTACTACAAAAACCTAATGTGATTTTGACTCTTAGATTTAGAAGGATCACCAGCCACGCGGCAGTCTTTTTCTCGTCGGTGTTGAAGTGTCCGGGCGCCGATGGTAAGATTCAAGATTAGGCCAGCGACTAGTTCTTACACGTGATCTATCATGTGATAACTATGGGTATCTTTGGTGCCTTGCAGGTCAAGCATTCATGATACCCCAGCTCCGCAGGTAGCCGCCTAGGAATCGTCTCGCTCCTGCCGAGACAATTTCCTTCCGGCACCGGGGAGATGTGATCACTGACAGAAGGAATGCGCGACTGGGCCGTACTTCAAGCCATGAGGCAGGTGCGAGACAGACTCTGGAGCCTCATTTCGCTTTCTACCCTGTATCACGTGACTGGCAAATCAGGTTCTTCTTTTATCCTCTGTATTATTGTTGACCTCATGGGCTGCCATTGTTACAAGGAGCCTTTGTTAATTGATATTTTCATTCTAAAAACTCAGCAAAATGTCAACAAACGCTGCGGTTGTGACGTACAGAAAGCTGCAGCACAAGATGTACGTTGACAATTTGGTGGCCTGGCAGCAATTGGGCCCACACTAAGAGACAGGAAAACCCGGTCCCACAATTTCTCCATCGCGCCTGCCGCACACATATTGACACAAGAGACACACAGCGATTCTTTCCCCTTCTTTCGCGGTCCCCAAGTCTCCACTTTTTAGCTGGTCCCCTCGTGCGTCTTTCGTCCTTCCTCTTAGCGACAATATTTTTTCTCGTCGCCTGGAACACATTGAGACCGAACCTAAACCTCACAATACCTCACAACGCCAATCGTGCAAACATCCACACCCCCCTTTTCCTCCTTCTACATCCCTATCCATCAACCTCCCGAAGCCGATCGATCTCTTTTGTCCATCGGAAACTCATCTCTCCTTTTCTGAACGATAATCCCAAAGCTCCTCTTCTTGTTCTCCGTTTCTTTGCCCTCCTTTCTGCTCAATTTTTGTCTTCTTCTCTTTTCTGCCGATTCCCTTCCGCCTCGGCTCTTTTGTTTGCTCCAGTCATCACGATTGTCCGGATTGTTTGGGTCTTTCCTCGGTCCATCATCGAACACCTTTCTTTTGTTGCCACAGCTCTCCATCTCTTTTTTTGAGACCATTGTCAGTCCGACATCGCCTTCGTTGCCTCGCGTCGACCTGTCCTCAACTCTCTTCGATCTAACTCTTCGAGCTATCCTACCGATCCTCCACGACCTCTCCTTCCCATCCCGAAGCTTACGCGTTTCTCTACGTCAAAAACCCTACCTCCACATCACATTCATCTCACACAATGGCTACAAACGGCACCAACCACAACGAGTATGTACTCCACATCATCAAGCTCGAGCATCAAGCTTGAGCTCCAACTCGTGCTCCAGACCGAGCATCCTCCGAGTCATCAAAAAACGCGTTAAACTAACATCGTGCAGGGGCCTGTCCAAGGACGAGGTCGGCTGGTACTTTGTCGAGCAGTACTACACCACCTTGAGCAAGAACCCGAACCGTCTTCACGTGAGCACTAACCCCCAATACACTATGACCTTGCTTTCAGATTCAACTGCTATTGTGTGTACGTGTACTGACCCACGTCTTGTTTTGCATCTATAGCTCTTCTACGGCAAGAAGTCCCAGCTTGTCTACGGCACCGAGACCGAGGTCGCCGATATCTCCGTCGGCCGCCAGGACATCCAGGAGCGCATCGCCAAGCTTGACTTCCAGGACTGCAAGGTCCGCGTCTCCAACGTCGACTCCCAGGCCTCTCTGGAGAACATTCTCATCCAGGTTATTGGTGAGATCTCCAACAAGTCCGAGGACTCGCGCAAATTCGTCCAGACCTTCGTTCTCGCCGAGCAACAGTCCGGCTACTTCGTCCTGAACGACATCTTCCGGTATATCAAGGAGGAGGAGGCTGAGTCCACCGACGCCGCCGCTGCCGCCCCCGTCGAGGAGGAGAAGGCTGCCGCCGTCGAGGAGGCCAAGCCTGAGGAGGCAGAGGCTCCTGCTGCCAAGGTTGAGGAGCCTGTGGTCGCCAAGCCCCAGCTCGATGCTGCCGTCGTTGACAAGAAGCTCGAGCAGGTGAGCACCGAGAAGACCCCTGCCGCCCCCGCTGTCGCCACTCCCGCTGAGCCCGCTCCCGCCAAGGCCGTCGTGCCTGCTATCCCTGCTGTCCCCGCCGTCGCCACGCCGGCTGCTGCCCCTGATGCCACCAAGGTTGCCCAGGAGGTCGCTGAGGAGGAGCAGAAGAAGACTGAGGCTCCCAAGGAGCCTGCCCCGACTCCTGCAGTTGCTCCCGCCGCTGCCCCGGCTGCTGCCCCGGCTGCGGCTCCTGTTGCCGCCCCTGCTCCTGCCGAGCCTGAGAAGCCCAAGGGCCCTCCTAAGCCCATGACCTGGGCTAGCCGCGCTGCCGCCGCTGCCGGCCCTGCCCGTCCCGTCGCCGTTCCCAAGCCTGCTGCCGCTGCTCCTACTCCTGCCGCTGCCGCTCCTGCCAAGCCCGCTGCTGCTGCTGCACCGGCTGCCGTCGCCGCCGCAAAGGCTGCCGATGCCGAGGCCACCAAGGACTCGGGCAGCGAGTGGCAGACTGCTGGCGCTGACTCCAAGCGCCAGAACCGCCCGCAGTCCATCTCTAGCGCTCCCCAGGACAAGGACTCCGCTCTTGGCTACATCAAGTATGTGACCGACAAGGTTGAGGAGGCCGCTCTCCGCAGCCACCTGGAGACGTTCGGCCCCGTCGTCTACTTCGACATTAGCCGCACTAAGAACTGCGCCTTTATCGAATTTGCTTCGCCGGCTGGTTACCAGGCTGCTGTCGCGGCCAACCCCCACACCATCAACGGCGAGACCATTGTTGTCGAGGCCCGCCGCCCCAAGGCCGGCGCCTATGGCGGCTCCAACTACAACCCCAACCGTGGCAACCTTGCCAACCGTGGCCGTGGTGGCTACGAGGGCCGCAACGGCAGCCAGGGTGGCGGCCGTGGTGGCTTCACTGGCCCCAACCGTGGCCGCGGCGGTGCCGGTGCCTCGCGCGGCCGCGGCGGTGCTCAGCTTGCTGCCTAAGCTATCAAATAATATTGTCCCTGCTCTGGAAGTATCTCTACTTCCATGATCATGGCGATACCCCAACTCGACAACTAAAAAAATTAAACCAAGCGACCTCACCCTTTCCAACCTTCTATATTGTCCTTTTTAGCCTTTATTTAATCACCATTTATTACCGAGCTTCTCCCCCGATCCTTGAAAGGGACAGGATGTACCAAAAGAAGATGCACTGATATTTTTTTCTGTCATCTCGGGTGCATCTCTATCTTTCAACACACACTCTACCTCCTCACCATGGCTATTTCTTCCTTAGCTACTCTCCAACATCTCTTCAACCTCTTATCCTCATCCTCACCCTATCCCCCACTACTACCTGTTATTAGTATCGCTCTTACTACATTTCGTGTTTCTTTCTTTCCCGAGCCTTTCGGCCGTTTTGGTTCGCTGTTTAGAGCTAGGATGAGTCGTGCGTTTTCAAAATGAGAAAAGAGGGAAATATCGTTCTTTTTTTTTACTGGATTTCGGTACGGCGCAAGTCATATGATACACAAAAGCTTTCTATTTTTTTTCTTCTATTTTTCCTATCCTTTTTAACTCTGTCTCTGGAATCTTTTATTCGGTCACAGATTGAGCCGCATGTCCTCACCGTGTGTGGTAGAGGATATTAGCAACTAGCGACGGGCGAATTATGTTTGGTTGGTTCTTTTTCATCTCATTTACACCTGAGTTACGGCTGTCTTTTGTTTTGTTTTCCGGCATGTTTGCTGTGGGCGAAGACGAGGACAAGAATGAAAGGTATAAACAGTTTGAGAGAAGAATAAGACGGTGGCGGAAGGGGCACTTTTTGAGCTTGGAGCTATGGATCAGATATGTCTGGTATCAAAGCGAGGCGATATCACAGACAGCCCAGTGTAGGGGAGAGACTGGGTTTCTGATGAGATCCTCCATGTATAATAAACACAAAATACCTTGAGGGACCTCGCTCCCTGTGACGGGCCAAACAAATAAATAAAACAAAATACCAAGAAAGTAAGACTTGTGACCAATTGTGACGTGTTATGAGGAGATCATGCTGTTTCGGAGAATCAATATATCCTGTGATGCTTTCTCTGGCTTTGTCCCTTGGTTTTTATGTCGGTCAAGTATTAAATACTGTATTTTATACGAAAATTTAAACCGTGAACAAAAAAGAATCAAAAAAGAATCAAAATAAAAACTCAAATTATTTTATAATAATAAAACTACATCCTCACAGCCTTATGAAACACATTGTGTCAATTTTAATGTTAGAAGCGAAGACCTCAAGGGTCTATCAGTAGATTTTGGCATCGATAACCAATATGGCGACATAGCTCAACATTATTGACGAGAAATCTACGACATCCTCAAAAACGCCTCGAAAGGCGACACGACGGGCGGAGGCAGAGTGTTCAGCCCGATCCATGCAGTCCAGCAGTCCAGTCCCCACTCCCCACTCCTTCCTTCGCTCTCAGTTTCCCTGCACTCTTTTTTTCGCATTCTTCTCCCCGTTGCGCCTTCCCCCACGATCAATGATAGGTGCACCGTCCTGATAGCTAAAAAGTGGCTTGCAGTAGCATTGCTCGTTGGTTTTTGCAACGTAATTGAATCAATTACGTTATTCCCACAACGGATATGCACCGAAAACCTGGGGAGAACCTGTAACTGCAAGGAAAAAAGAGGGCCAGAACGCAGTATAAAAAGAGGCTGGGCCACAAACAGTGGCACTTGCTTTTATTCACTCAACTTGCCAGGGATTCCGAAGAAGCACATCATACGCCATGTAAGTTACGGGTAAGTCATGTCTTGTCCCCGCCGTTCTTGTCCCCGTCTCGCGTGGGAACCGACACCCGAGAGCGTGGTTGGGCCATTGTCTCTTGGCTCGGCTTGGCTTGGAGTTATTGAGTCCAGACCTGACCTGACACGGCCTGGCCCTGCGTCAGTGGTGGTAAAGAGGCTTGGAAGGGCAGGCACGACAGTTGTCTTGCTCAACAAACGAGTCAGGAAGGCGCTCATTGGCGAGGCATCGTGAAGCGAGCACGGGAAAAACCCGCCCGGTGCACGAGATGCCAGAAGAGGAAAGAGCAAACAATACGTTGGGAAGGCAAGAGGGAGACGTAAGAACAGGGACTGGCAATACTGCTCTCCACATTACAATAACTTCGCCTCACATTCCTTGGTTCCGAACAACACACGTTCCTTGTCGACGGCACCACGATGTAAGATATGATCTGACAATGGCAGCGTATTTGTGCCTCGGTGGCCGGCCACGTAGTTCCTGCCAGCCGTGGTCTTCACCGACAAACAGCTCCCAGTCTTGAGCTGAGTTGATGGCCTGATGCAAAAAAAAGCATACAAGCTTCCGGTCTTGCAAATAACCTTGTATATCCCTATGAGCTCGATCTACAGCACATTGGCCAGGTTGGACCAAATGGCGGGGAAGGATAGATGTTAAAAGTGCGTGAATATCCGTCCCGACTCTCCGCCGCACTGACGGGCGTTTTTGGTGGTTCAACGGGCCCTTGGCACCTGGTTGCGCTGAACTGGACCGTGTGCTCGCTGTTCTTTAACGTTACTGTGCTACTAGTAGCTTGCCATGTTCCGCGCCTTCCAAGTCTTCCGCTTTGCCTTCTCCACAGCGTCGCATTATCTGAACACCCTCCTGCCTTCCACTTATCCCAAAAGAGAAGTTGGAACACGCAGAAGCATTTGGACAACTGAATAGGAAGGCAGGACGGGATCGTCCCTGCGTGTGCAGTTTGTGTGTCTCGCTCCTGCAGTTTCTTTTGTCGGGTTGTACCACAATGTGTACTTTTATTTTGCCTTTCCGACTTTTCAACTCTTTGTTGACTTCTTGTTGACGTTTTTGGCCTTTCTATCGAGGTTATCAATCAAGCTTTATTATGTTGCTCGTTTCTACATCGCCATGGTCTCTCCTGCCCCTCATCTGGTTGTAGGTCTGCCCTCTAGGCCAGCCAACCCCCTCTCTTAAGACTATCGTGACCCTGCATTTATTTGTTTTTAGCGCAGGGGGAAAGGAGCGAGTAAACGGCCAGTGTAGTGTGGCAGAAGGCGGCAGGCCGGCCCAAAAAGAGGCGAGGAAGGAGCGAATGTGAATGTGAAGGGGAGCGAGTCAACGTCAGGGCTCTTGGGAAGGAAGGTACTTACGACGTCCGACCCAGCAAAAGTGTGTCTGCTGCGGACGCAACGGACTGTCGGGCTAGCTGAAGCTACTTTTCACTGGTCTCGACCAAACTCGTAAAAACGAGTCGCAAAGAGTGGGAAGCACCTGTGGAAGGAAGAAAATAGAAACGGCACCAATGGCACCAACAAAGTTGCCAGTTAAAAATCACTTAAAAGTCGCAATGGACCGCGCGTTGGTGGAAACCCGGGGTGGATTTCCGCCCCTCCTCCCGCTCTTTCCTCTACTTTGTCTGCGTGTCTTGCTTGCTCTTTTCTTCTTCGTTCCTCGCTTGGTCTTTCCTCCGCCGCCTCCACACACCTTGACAGACTACTGTTAATAGTTAACTTGTGAGCGTTGACAGCCCCAGGCCGAGCGTACCTTAGCCTTCTTTTTTTGCAGAGAGACGGCGTTCTGTTTTTGTTGTCCTAACGTCTTTTATTTTCCCTCTTGCATTCGGTCTCTGGTGTCACGGAAAACAACGACCTGCCGTGCTGGATTTGACATATTTTGCTGGCTGCTTGCCTTGTAATGCGTCGTAAAGCTGTTGTCTTCGTTCGTTCCTTCCTCCCCACCGGACCGGCCCCCGTTTTCCCTCACCACCCGGTATCGAAAAACCGGAAACGTTTGCCTCTCGTTCGCTCGCGCCTTCTGCGCCGTACGAGCTGGCAAGTGTTAGCCCATGTACTCCATACCTTGCCAGTCGCTCTTCACCTTTTATTCTCTCACCCATTCGTTCCTTCCTTATGGTCCCTGGCTGGGCGATCTACTACCGCTGTCCCGGAAAGGTAATACCTCTCCCCTCCAACCATCTCTTGCATAGCGCCATGAGAAGCAGGAACGCCCGCTTCCCACGCCAACTGTAGCAAACCAGCCAGACCCAGCTCAAAATAAGAAAATAAGCAAGAGAAAACGTGCCAGGACGGATATCGGCGAATGCGACTTTTTATCCTTTTTTCCTTGTATCTTTTTGCGATCCACTCCACCCTCATCCATTCTCCTCCCCTCGGGCAACTCTTCACTGTGGTATTCTGGACTGTCCCCCGTATTGCTTCGTACTCGTTCCTGCCGTCTTGTTTCTGCTTGGATGTTGGTACCGTTTGTTCCTTCCTTCTCTTTTGTCCTGTAGATTTCTCTCCTTCGGTCTTTCCTCCCTTTTCGATTTTCTCCATCCCTCGTAAACAATTGTTTCCAAAGACAACCTTCCTATTTAGCATTTTGTACCAATTGTCTGTTTTGTTGGGGGCTGTTCTTTTTGTCCCGTTTTGTTATTTTCTCTTTCTCCTCTTTTTTGGGATCGATTCTTCCTTGAGTTCTGCCCTGTATCTCACGGCCTCTCACATTCGACGCCATCCATCGCCCGGCGTTCCGTGGACCACTCCACCCCCGCTTACTACGGCAATTGCGATCTTTTTTCCTGATTTTTATCCTGCCAACGACCCGTTCGCTCTCTCTTCTCCTTTTCTCTTATTATTCTTTCCCATTGTTTGACCCTTTCACTTTTACATCGCCCTTCCTTTCACGCCTTTCTCATGATAGTGTCTTGTATTTTGGCATAGCGGCCACAACGAAGACGACTCCGGGCAGGCCGGAGTTGTGTGAGCGACGATCGCGAGGAACGAGGAACAAGGGACGAAAGAAACGCCAAACGGTCCCAGACAAACACCAACATACATCGTACAAACGACCAACAAAGGGCCGGGAGACGGAAGCACACGAGACCAGGGGCAACGACAAACGAAACCGTTGAAAGAAACCCACAAAGCAAGGAGAAAGGACGCAAGAAAGAAAAGCGGACAGACAAAAATAGTAGAAAGAAAGAAAAAGGAAGCCCAGGCACGCAAGGCATAGCGTGCGAGACAAAGACGGCAAACGGCATTGCAATCAGACGGCACAGCCCAACCAAATCCGCTACCATCCTTTTATAAGTGGCTGCAGATTGCCAGCCCGCATACGATTGCACAATTCCACGACGACACACTGACGAGCAATTTCGACGACACACAGTAACGACAATGGCTACGACCGCAGCAGCACCATTAGCCATGGGCACCACGGTTTTCCAATCCCCCACGCAAGATGCGCCGGCCTATTCCGAATCGGCGGCCGCCGCGCCGGGGCAGCCGCTTGCGCAGGTGCCAACAAACTCCTCCCGGCGGTCTTCGTCTTCATCGGTGCCATCCCGGCCATCTCTGACCCGCCGGACATCTCTCGAGGAGGATTACTTTTATCGCGAGGTCATGACTGTCGAGAAGCGGCCTACTGAGCCACCGCCGTCTTATGAGTCGACTATGAAGAAGATTCGTCGCAAGGAGCGGCAGGAAGCTGCGGCGGCAGCGGCAGCCATGGCAGCAGCAACAGCAACAGCGGAAGCAGCAGAGGCTGCAGCGACCAGCAAGAGCAATGTGTCCGAGGAGACACCGGCTTCACCGGCACCAGTCACACCTTCGAAAAAGGGAAAGGAGAAGGCATCGTCTCGTCCCAGGGCCACGACGGCCAAGTCGGCACCGGCTGTTACACGCGTTTCGACCTCTGGATCTGCCCACGCCTCGGCCCTCGATGACGTCCTCCCGCCATACTCCTGCGATATCCACATGGAAGGCGTCTTCCAGCGGAAAATGGAGATCGAGAATGCCACCAAGCGTGCCGAGGATCGTCGCTGGACTACTTCGTATGTTGTTCTGCACGGGACCTCTCTTGAAATCCACGAATGCCGCAAGGATCGGAGCAAGACAAGCCGTATGGCTCGTACAGGCCCTGGTGTCTCGCCGGATCGGCCACCATGGATGCGCGCAGCTGGTCTTGAAAGAAGATACAACCTGTCGTACGCCGACGTCGGCATTGCTGCTGATTATGTGAAGTAGGTCGATTTCATACTTTTGCGTTTTAACCATTTGGCCTTATGGGCCTTTTTTGCATCGTTTTTGTTTCAATTACACCCTGCTGACCTGGCATATGTCTTTTACTAGACGTCGCTATGTGATTCGCGTACGCGCAGAGACAGACCAGTTTTTGTTGTCGTGTGTCGAGCTGGAGACATTTATCCAGTGGCTCGATGCACTTTTCGCTGCTCTCAGCGTTGCTGCGCCTATTGACGAACGTGATTTCCCGCGGGACCAGAGCATCCCCCGGCTTCAGCGCATCCGCTGGTACCACGGCCGTGATCGTGAGGCCGAAGCCATCCGGGACCGTGAGCGGGACGAAGATCGCGAGCGCGAGAGCGAGCGCGAGAGCGAACGAGAGAGCGAGGGGGAGAGTGATCGCGAGAGCAACCGCGAGGTGGACGAGGACGGAAACAGCAGTGCCGACGACGAGGCTGCCGATGTGATCAGCCCGTTGCCTTCACCTTCACTGTCTCGGCCCAGATCACCCATTAATGTGCCATCGAAATCTGTGCGCACAGGACAGTCATTGGCTGCGGCCGCAGCTGCCGTGCTCGAGGAGGAGTCTCGTCGGGAAGATGGGGCAGCTTCGGCAGCGGCCGCTGCCCCTGCCTCCGTTTCCAGCACTCCTGCCGCAGCTGCGCCGTCCAACGCGTCATCTGTTTCATTGGCGACCACGTCATCTGCGTCCACTGTTGCCGGGCCGTCGACTGCCCCGTTGCACAACCTGAGCGCACAGCAGCGGGCCGCGTCTCGGGCCATGCTCTCACCTGGGAACCCAGTGCCAGAAGCCAATGCCAATGGTGCAAAGAACAGCTCCAGTGGCGGCCGGTTCTCTCTCCGCTCGATTCGTTCGCGCCTGAACCTGGGCGGCAGCCAATCCAACAACAGCAACAGCAATAACAACAGCAACAACAACAACAACAACACAACAAACAACCCTAGCCGCACCCTGAACACGCCGACGGTCTACCGCCATGCAGCGGTCAATGCGACGACGGGCAAGTGGCAGCCCAGCCACCGGTGGACCAAGACGCATGACATGGTGTATGCAAAGCTGTGCTACGCGACTCTGCTGTTCCGCAGCCCGCGCAAGTCCAACTACATTGTGATGCGTGGCAAGCAGTGGCTGGTTGACTGGAGCACAGGTAACATGGTGCGTGTGAGCCCGCCGCGCTATGGCGAGATCGAGACGCAGCCCGGTCCGTTCCAGATCCTGCGTACGGAGAACACCAGAATCTAAGCGGATTCTCAACGGACTGCGGTCTGACGATGATGTGATATGTATATGTGGGAACGAAGAAAAGGAAAGGCGTAAAGTGGCCCTTTATTGTCCTTTCCTATGTTTAAATGTTTTGTACGTCGGAGGTGCTTTTTTATTCTTGTTCTTCTCATGTCTTTTTTGTCCTTTTTTGCTTTCCTCATCTTTATGGGGCCATGACTGGCGTTCAAACTTGCTAGGCTTTTTGGTCCATTCATTGTCTCTGTTGTCTTTTATACATTTTCCGCGCGGAGCCAAAAGCATGAGCGCTATCTGATTTGTCCTTCTCTCTCTCTCTCTCTCTCTCTCTCTCTCTCTCTCTCTCTCATCCTTTTCATTTGATTTGATTTGACTTGTGTTTATGTATTTTCCATCACGCTCTCTTGAAGCTATCATTTCCTTTGTCATTTGAAGTTTCTACACATACACGCGCGCCCAGTTGTTGTCCTCTTTGTACATGTTTGCATCGTTCTGTCGGTTCAAAAGAGTTCTTGCCATTTCTGTATATATTTTCACTTGTCATCTGTACATACAAAGAACAAAAAGAAAACACACAAAACAAAAACAAGAGAGCACCGAAATGCATCATATCATGCACATCCAAGCTTCACAATAAAATACAATACGTATGCTATCCAACCAAGACGTTCCCTTCCATTGCCAACGGTGATAAACGCAGCAAAGCGAATCGTAGACCAAACCAAACCAAACCAAACCAAACCATAACGCCGCTCAAAATATCGTAACTGTAAATGCCTCATGCCATTCGTAACCCATATCGTTCCACAAACACAGCCTATCTTCCAGCTAGATACCAGACATCTCGACCTCGGCTGCCCGTGTCTCTCGTGCCAGCTCGGCCACCAGTGTATTGTCGACTGCACCATCGTTGTGGCCGTTTTCGGCTGCTCCTTCGAGCAATGCCGCCGCTCCCTCCGCGTCTGCCAAGGCCCTCTCCAGCGCCGCCACGAGCTGTGTTGCCTCGGTTTGCTGGGCCGTCAGTTTTGCAAACCGCTCTGCATTGGCTGCCTGCACGGCCGCGAGCCGCTCTTCCAGCATCTGCCGCTGGGCCTTGCGCTGTGGCGCCAGGTGTGCTGCCAAGACCGTTTCTGCCGGAAGAGTGTGCGGCGGCGGCGGTGCAGATGTGGTGCCCTCTTTCGCAGCAGCCACGCGCCGCTTCTGTGCGTCGACCGAGAGCGTTTCGAGCTCGTTGAGCCGCCGCACGACGTCGCGGTTGCGCATGACGACGGCAAACTCGGCCGCGCACAACTCTCCAAGACGGTCGACCATGGCGCGATGGACGGTGCGCAGCGCCTGGGGCGATTTGGCGGCGGCGGTCGGGTAGCAGGCGGCAAAGTTGTCCCAGCTGATCTTGGCAAGGGTATGGTCGAGGCTGGACGCGAAAAGCGCCTGGAGACGGCCGGCGCGGGGTCCTGGCGGAGGAGGAGGCGGTGGTTGTTGTTGTTGCTGTTGCTGTTGTTGTTGTTGTGATGCCGATTGACCTGTTGGCTGTGTCTGAGTCTCTGTGTCTGCCACCTCCTGCTCGTCCACATCTGCATCTGCATCGGGCAGGACCTCATCGCTGTCGCCTTCTGGCCGTGGTTGGCCTGCAGAAAGAGAGTCTGCCGTCGTCGTCGCGTCGGCATTTTTGGTCTTGCCGCTGGACGCGGTCGCTTTCGCCTCGTGCGTCGCCATTGCTGGCCGGTGGAGGGCACTCGAGTTTTCGCTTCTGTTTAATATTTGATCGACAGCCTATGACGTGCGATGATTGAGGCGCTTCGATTCGAGGGACGATTGAGAATGTGCTGGTGGGTTATTCATGAAGTTCGGTTTCTTTGGTTGTCGCGACAGGAGAAGGGTCTGGCCTAGTGGTAAAGTGCGCTGGGACGCGTTTTGGCTTATCGATAACGCGCTAGCTGTAGGCATACAGCCGCCTCGCCGTGTTAGTGAGTAGCCCCCTATTTGAACTAAACAAAGCCGCCAATAAATGGGTTGCATTACAGCACTTTCTTTCTACAGTACTAACAGCGTAAATATTGTCAATTTTGTCGAAGAGTAACGTATCCAAATACACAATTTGTAGGCAGAATAATCATAAGAATAATAATTGTAGAAAAGAGAGATAAAAATCAGATAAAACAACGCTGGAAAGATTAACATGCATATAGGGCGAGTCCAAGCCCATTGAAACTCATAAAATAAAACAAGATTCCAAAAGAGATCCAAGAAACTGGAAAATAAAAGAAGGAATTCAAAAAAGAGCAAAATCAAAATCAAACTTGCAAGCTCCTCAGGTCACCACCTACTGGTAGTCGACCTTGGCTTGTGGCCTCCCGTCGTTTCTCTCCAACCGCCGCCTCCTTCTCCGCTCAGCAGCTGCTGATGACGCGACATCTGGGGGCTGTGCGCCACCGCCGACTGGTGACGGGCTCATGGCGCTCCATGTTCCGTGGCTACCGGGGCTGTCAATGCTCGTCATTGTGTGACCGGCCGTTGGGTTGCTGCCCGAGGGCCCTGCTGCTCCTGGCGGGCCCTGTGCGCCCGAGAAGTAAGCCGAGTCCTTGGGTCGCCGACCGCCTGCAAAAGGTGGGTTTGGCGGATTCAGCATCCCACTACTAGATTGTGGTGCACCCTGGTATGGGGGTGCTGGTGGCTGCGACCCTTCTGTCCTCCGCTCGGCCGACAGCTCTGCTGGCCGCACACTCGATTCTCGTCGGTACCGCCGGTTGCTTGGCGAGTCAGTTCCCGACAGGCTGCTCGCGTCGTCACTGGGATGTGGCCGCCGCTGTTGGCTGCTGCCGCGCTCGGCGGCCGCTTCCGCCTCTGTCAGTCTCCGAAGGGTGATGTTACCAGCACGGTCATGAGGCACCTTAACCTTGACACTGAGTGGCGGCTGGTTGGCGGGTGGCGGGTATCCTCCGTAACGGTTGTCTTCGTCTCTCCGCCGGCTGCTGCTTCTGCCTAATGCTCCAGCTGCTGCGCCCCCGACTGCTCCCGCTGCGAGTGCCTCAGCTTCCCTGCGACGGCGTGACTCGGACCGCTGGACACGGCCGTGGGGAAGAATCGAGTCGCTGTCCGACTCAGGCGGCATCTCTGGCATAGTCACTGGCTCGACGTCTTGGCGTGATCTTGACATGGAGTGAGAACGGCGGGGATTGGCGACGGGGGTAACTGGTGGGTATGCGGCTGCACCTGCTGCAGCACCGGCAACGGGTGCATACGGGCGCGAACCACCTTGTTCAATAACCGATTCGGACATTTCGGAGTAACTTTGGGCATGAGACGGTGCGGACGGCGGCGGGCGGTGACTGCGACGGTCTCGGCGGACAGGTGAGCCGTAGCCATCACCAGTATATCGTTGTCCGTGGGCACCAGCACGGCGGTCTTCTTCCTCGCGGCGCATGCGTTCGTTTTCCTGTGCTGCAGCGTCGTTCTTGCGGCCAAACTTGCTAGCAATCCAGCCAAGACCCATGCCACCGAGAAGGCCCTTTCCAGCAGAGGCGACACGCCCACTGGCGGGAGGCGTCCGCCGAGACGGGCTCTGGTACGATGAATAGTCGGAACCATCGATAGGGTCGTGCATCGAGTGCGCGCGTTGGTGGGATGGACGGGGCGTGACGGGGCGGTTGTTGTCGCGATGGTACGAATTGCCAACCGAAGCGGCAGCGGCTCCAGCGGCGGCTCCAGCAGCTGCAGCGCCAGCTGTGCCCATTGAGCCGTGACGATGGTGTCTCATTGGCGATCCAGGCCGATTCGTGCGGCTGTCTTCGGTGAAATAGCTGACATCACTGACAGGTGCCGTGTTGTATCGATGGGGCGGGCGAGTGAGGCGTCCAGTACGGCCGGGGTGGCTGGGAGTGTCTGTGGCAACAGCAGAGTACTCTTCGTCCCGGTTCTTCTTTTTGCGGTTCGAGAAAAAGTTTGTCAACAGGGCAGCTCCTCCGGCTGCGGCACCAGCAGCCAGAAGCTTGCCCATGAACCCGTTGCCGCCTTCCTTGCGACGGTTTGCGTTGAACTTTTCATCTTCGACAAAACTCTCCGAGTTTCTGCGAGACGAGATCACTTCAGCGCGGCTGTAGCTGTGGCTGCGACTACGGCTGCGGCTGTCGACACGAGAACGGCTCTGGCGACGACTACGGTCAGGGGAACGGTCCTTCTTGCGGCCACGCAAAAGTGCCCATGCACCAGCACCGGCGGCCAGAGGACCCAGCCAGCGGAGGGTTCCACCGCCAGACTTGGCCGGAGCATCCGAGCGACCGCCGCCAATGTAGCCATCCCGGTGAAGGCGGCCTTCATGGCGGTAACTGAGAATGAAGTAGATGAACAGCAGGAACGACATCCATAGCGTGTACAGGATGAACAGGGCCTTGGGCGAGCCGTAGAGAGTCAGACCGAGAGGAACCTGGACAATACCGAGAATCGCAATAGCACGGCCAGACCATCTGTGGATAGTGAGACGGAACGAATGGCGACCAGCAAGATGGCGCACAAGGCGGCCACCGATGATCTGCAGCAAGACGAGCGTGTAGATGGCGACACCGATGCCGTGGTGCGGGTTTGTCAGACTTCGGTGAGGACCCACGGCAAACCAACCGGTGACCAAAACGACGGTAGCAAGAAGGACAGCAATGACGTTGAGATAGGCGTGGTAGCGAACGGCCTGGCCGCTGCGATTGCTGTGAAACCGGACGATCATGACGCTGATTGGAATGATGAACAGAAACGTGATGATGCCAATGACGGCATGGCCTTTGATGAGAGTATGGTATTGAGCGACAGTGGAGAAGCGATTGCCCATTCCTGTCTTGTTAGTTTGTTGATCTTTTTTCGCTGGCTTTCTTTCATCCAAATGCCTGGCGGTACATACCATTGTAGCGCATGGTTTCAAAGTTGAGGCCCACGAGGTTGGGCAGAAGGAAGTCATTTTTTGAAAAGTCCCAGGTCCCATCGCCGACATTCATTGTGTCGGACGTATAGGAGCTGGAGCCCGCCGGGGCGAGCTGGTCGGCCGGCGCCATGTCGGCGGCGGCGGAGAGGGTGGTGAAGACTGATGGCGGCACGGACGGGGTGCGCTCCTAGACAAAGGACGAGAAGAAACTCGACAGGACTCGACTCCAAAGGCCCAAAAGGCCGGCGGTGACTTTTTCGTTTGTTTTTGGAATGCGGGTTGATGCGTTGGCGTCGGACTACCGACGAGTCTGTGGAATGTCGACAAAACAATCGACCGAGCGAGTGAACAGGACGATGATATCCGGGGTGACTTTGTTGCCTTCTGATGGTATTCGATGGAATTGGAAGTCTTGTCCTTTTCGTTTGGGTTTTGCTATTTTCGGGCTCAATTTGGAGGCCTCGAGGTGTGCGTGGAATGGCGGGGTATGGCGTAAACAGAGGTATCTGTATTTTGTGAAAGTACTCGACAGCTGAGCAGAGATTCAGGCGCGGCGTATCGTTGGCAATGGAATGGCAGTGTGACGGGCTGCGTGCGAGTTTGTGATGTTTTGAAGATGTCAAGATGGTCTGAGACAGGCCAAAATACTGGAAAGTGCCCAGATTACTATGGAGCGTGGATGTAAATAAAGAAGGAAGGAGCCACCGGGCTAGGTCGTTCGTCCGCAGCACCTAGAAAGAAAGAGAAAAACACTCAAACACACATGTTGCGACAGCAAAAAGCAACCAAAACACAAGAATAAACTCGTCCTCCCCATGCACAATTGATTGGCCTGCCATCGGGGTCCTGCCAGCTGTCCCGGCGGGACCCCAATGAAGTGCGCAGCCAAGGCTCGTCTTGCAGCTTGTGTACACAGCTTTGGTGTGCCCCGTTGGTGGGGAGACGAGGAAGGTGCGCCCCACTGCGACGGCAACGTCAACAGGACGATAGCGATAAGAAAGCTTAGTCATTTTAGACGATCACACACGTGGAGTATCATGTGACCATCTCTGCGAGACCCACCGTTCATCTTCTTTCTCCGCACCATCCGTTTGGCTTGTGATTCTGCGTTTCTCCATCGCCAAAACTGCCCACCATCATCTTGTCGATCCCCCATCAAACAACTAGGAACCGGAGCAAACATGTGTATTTAATGTCCTTGGCGGTGGTTTCATTTCATGCGTTAAGCAAATTCGCAGTAAATACTGCCACGCGACCAGCAACCTCATGACGAAAAACAGCCAAAAAGAAGCCAAAATCAACGCCGGAGATGGCCCATGTCCGATCCAATTCTCTAGCCGCAGATAGTTTGATGAGATTCTTTGTCGCTTCTCGGACACGATGGCACTCCACACGGAGTTCGCAGCAAAGCTGGCTGGGGTCCGCCGTTGTCAGCTGCTGAGAACTGGTCATATTTGGGCTCATACTTGGTCAGCTGTATTTTGTGGTTGAGGAGAGGAGGCCAAAAGAGGAGAAGGAAAGAGAAGGAACTGGAGAGGTACGCGCTAGAACGCTTGGTTGCATGCCCCGGAATGGAGTCACATTGTAGCGCGTTCCGCCAGGAGCTCGCTGTAAATACAGGAGCTTACAGGGCATCCAGCGCGGAAACCAGCCTCCACGCACCCCAGGAGCTTCTCCTCCCGCTAACACGGCCTGTGACCACAAACCGGGGTACTTGGTCCACCACCGAGGGCTGCCGCAAACGGCAAGTACCATGCGCTTGCACGAACCCCACAATGCCCCCAATCCCTACTCTTAGATCAGCTGAATGCCGAGGCAAGAGCGACTGGCTCGACTGGCTGCTGCCGAAAATGCCAACCTTTTTCTGGGCCCAGCATCTGAGGTCAGCCACGCTATTATTCTGCTGGCGAAAAGCGCAGAAACACGCCTGTCGAAGCACCAAAAACGACATGCGGTCCATCACCACCACACATCGCGTTCTCCATGGCTTTTCCTGCTGAGCGAGGCCGATTCCATTAACGCAACGAGCAGACAAGGCTCAAAAGGACAAAAGAGACACGCTCTGCTGTCTCCACTGCCTCTGGCTCCTTTTGTTTTCTCCCTTTGCTCCCTTCTGCCCCCTTTGGTTTCTCGAAGTCTCCTTGGATCTTCTCCTTGATCGAGACGACGGGGCATCGCCGCTTTAGACATTCCGACCTCCCCCTTTTCTTTACCTTTACTGCGTCCCTCTCTCACCCCCTCCCACGCACAACAAAACCCATTGCCGTCTGCAATGGCGTTTCGCAACAACTACGCGGCCGGCTTCAACCCGGCCTTCGGCGGCAGCAATGGCAACGGAAACAGCCACGGCCACGGAAGCCGTGGTGGCCAGTCGCTCTCCTCGTCCATGTCCTCCCTCTCGGCATCGATGAACGCCCGCAGTGGCTACCCGAGCCGTGGCAGCTTGGCCAGCAACAACATCTCCAAGACATATCGCCAGGCATCGACACTATTCTTGACGCGTCGTCTTCCTGAAGCTCTGACGACTCTCCTCCCTCTGATTACGCCGCCGCACACCGAAGACGACGACTCGCACAGCACGAATGGCGGCAACAAGATGAACGGTGCCAACGGGGCCAACGGGGCCAACGGGGCCAACGGAACCAATGGCTCTACGCCAGCAGCTGTCGTTGAACCAGCGCCCGTGGCCTCGGCATCGCGGGCCACTCGGGTCAAAGTGTGGAGCCTGTACCTGACAATCCTCAACGCAATTGTCGAGCTCGAGCCGGACGAGGGCAAGGACGCGTTTGGCCTGCAGGACTGGCGCGTTTTGTGCACCAAAGTGCGCGACGGCGAGGTCTGGGAAGAAGTTGTCCGCAACGGCTACCACGGCGCCGAGGGCGATGTCGACGCTGACGTTGTTATTAACCTGTATGTCTGGCCATGATTCCCATTGTTTCTTTCTTGACAACCCCATACTGACCATCTAGGGCAACACTCCTTCTCGCACATGCCAAGACACAGACTCTCAACCAGAAGCGCCTCGAGAGCTACCTCTCCTTCTCCCAATCCCAAGTCTCGCCCAACCTCGACCTGTCTGGTCGCTTTGACTCCCTACAGCGCCGCTCGCTCTCACGGCACCGCTCACCGGCACGGCGTACGCCTGGCACCGACACACCGCGCGACCTCAACTCGCGCGTCAAGATTCTCGAACTCTACACACTGCACGTGCTGCGGCGCAACGACGAGTGGGACTATGCGCGTGAGTTTATCACAGCCAGCCCCATCCTGGACGAGGAGCGCCGCGAGGCTTTCCTGCAGGCCCTGCAGAGTCTGCAGGACGAGCAGCAGGAGGCCGAGAAGCGCGAGACCGAGGAGAAGCGGCGCCAAGAGGAGCAGGTGCAGCAGGATATCGAGGACGCACGGCGCATCCGGGCCGAGAACGAAGAGCGCGAGCGCAGACGAATAGAAGAGGAGCGAGCACGACGCGAGAGTGGCGGCAGCGGTTATGGCGGCGGCAGCGGTTTAGAAGGCATTGGAGGGAGCGAGGTGGAATATTCTGGCGACGGCATGAGCTCAGCGAGCCAGCCCCGGCGACATAAAGCACCATCGAGCACAGCAGGCAGTACGTCGACACGGGGCGGAGGACGGACGCGGTCCGCCAAAGCCTCAAAGCCTGCACCACCTACCTCGGCCCCTGCCTCGTCAGGCACTGGTTCGGCCAAACCTACCAGAACTTCTGCACCCAAGCCAAAGCCCAAGTCCGCCAAGGGCAAGGGCCGCGCAGTGGCTGCACCTCCGAGTCTGGGCTCACGGACATCTATGCTCTTCTCAAGCCTCAGTGGCTTCATTGAGCAGATCAGCCAGGCATTCCGGACCACGCCCATGGCGCTGATGCGGACTCTGCTTTTTATTGTCGCCCTTCTCATCATGCTGGGACGGCAAGGCAACCGCGAGCGTATTGCACGCATCCTCAGCACCGTGTGGAACAAGGTCAAGGCCACGGCAGGCATGGGCGTCAAGGTCAGCTATATCTAAGCCCTAAACCCATGTCTTACTCTTCTGCAGCTTTTGCATAAAGGGGACTCTTACTGGGGGATTCATTCGTTAACTTTTACTGCTTTCTCTTTGTCATCATTTTAATGTGCATCTACGTCGGCGCCGACGAGGGCGTTTGTATTATATATAATTTTTCAGCATAACGGAACGGGTCATCGAGAGAAGGAAGCAGCAATGATCGAGCTGTGTATACAGATCGGAAACATCCATAGTCGGAGCATTAGGAGAACAAATTGCATATAAAAATCAAGACTTTTGTATAATTATCAAAACGCTATTCTACCGCTGCAAACCATATCGTACATCGGGCGTCAAGGGACAGGAAAAGCAAGCAGTCTGGCCCTTGGTCACCGCCTTTTTGTTTCTTCTTTCTCGTCCAAAGAAAATGTAAGCCTGACGTCCCCCTTTTGGGTATCAAAACAACCATATACCGCCGCCTTTGAAATTCTGTGTCGTCTAATGAAGTAAATGACCATAGAGAGGGCCGTACATTGTAAAACAATGATAAATTAAAACAACCGCAAAACACATTGAGCACACCATACGTAGTCCCGGCCACATTTTACGCCCAAACCCGGGCTGTGCCGGGACTAGTATTGTGTTCGATTCGTTTTCTTTTGGTAGAATAGCTGAGAGAGAAGTCAGTACAAGTCCATGAATGCATTACATGAGACAGAAGAAGGGTAAGAGCACATACATCTGTCCTAGAACTTCCTAGGTTGATAATCTTCGGGCAACCGTCTCTGTCCTTTTCGAGGCGTGTGCACTCAAAGCAGTAGAAGGCGTCCGAGATGCCCTCGCCGCCGCACACAACGCACTTGTTCATGTAGTTGCCGAAGCTGCACTCGTCGCAGATGCGCACCAGCGTCGTTGGCCGCACGTACGAGTCGCACACGGGGCATTTGCCGTCGCACTTGTCGCAGACTCGGCCGACAGCAATGCCGGGCTGCTTGCGGCACATGACGAGATCGGGGTGATGGCGCGACATTGTGGTGTCTGTAAGTAGAGAGCGACCTGTAGAAAAGAGTAGAGGCCGGTAAGAGTCGTCGAACTGCCTGTGTCGTGAGTTGTCGGCGTCGTCGTAAGGTAGAAGTGAGGTGAGGTTGAAGTTGAGTTGAGTAGAGGTTGAACAGTTTAGATTTGGCAGGTGCTGTAAAATAATATCTTAACTGTGCAGTATTAACAAGGCCTGCCTGGTCAGGCCTGCCCAGCTATTTTAGCGGATTTCTCATCTTTTGCCACTGGCATTCCAGCCACTTCTGTGGCAGCTAGCCGCTGTGTTCTGGCGCCATCTAGCGCATTTCCGGCGCATTTTGGCAGAGACAGCTCTCCAGTAGAGGCCAGGCACTGGATGCCAGTCGCGCCTGCCCGTTTACAATTGGTCAGGTTTTGTGCCGTGTCGCGGTGGGGAAGGAGCTACCCTGCATGTTGGTGGCAGCCTTGCATTCATGTGCGCAGAGCTCCAGGTGGTGCTGCTCCTGCTCCTTTCATTTTCATCTGAGCAAACGGTGACCTTTTTGACGACTTCGACATGAATGCAACTTTCACGGCTTCGCTGGCCATAGCCTGAGCTATCCTTGTGCGCCAAATATACTTACATCTCATCACTTTAGCGTGACTTACAGTCGCAGACCACGACCTCGCCCTAGCTCGAACAGTCGCAAATGTCGCCAACCGACAGAGATACAATGCCTTCCGATACAATGTGAGTATTCTCAAGACGCTCTCGGGACTAAGGACTCGATAGATCAGTGATATTAACCTTCCGAAACAGGGATACCACAATGGCCACGGCTCCTGAAGCAGGTACAGAGCCGTCAGCCGCCGAGCAGCCGGCCGTCGCACCGGCCAATGCGCCGTTCCAGCCCGACGAAGAAATGCACATTTCACCGCACCCGCCCAAGCGACCCCTGTATGAAGCTCGGTCGCCTGAGGTGACCTCAGATCATGACATGCCGCCGCCGAAGCGGTCGCGACCCTACGATACTCATCCCGATAGGACCTATCGGCGATCCAGGTCGCCACAACCAAGAAGCTCTCCACGGGACGAATTGCGCCGTGATCGCGATCGAGATCGCAGAACTCGCAGCCGCAGTCGAAGCCGTAGCAGGAGTTGGAGCCGGAGCAGCAGTCGCAGCTTCAGCCGGCGTTCCAGCTACAGCCGGCGCAGCAGGAGCCCCGAGAGGCGTCGCTCGCATAGAGACTCGACCCCTCCTTTCCAGCGCAGACGCTCGTCCGGTGGTTATAGAAACGCGATTACGGAACCTGAGCCTCGCGAGGTACGCCGTAAGACGGATGTGTCACAAGAAGAGCGGAAACGCAGCCAGAGGCTTTTTGGTGGTTTATTTGGCGGCCCTGGCCGACCGGCCAAGAGTAGGCTGGCTGGCAGGCAACAGACACAAAAAGAACGTCGGGCATCGACCGAGGAGGACCGCAGAAGCGATGCTGAGCGTCAGTTGAAGATCGAACGGACTCGGCTTCTTGAGCAGCTGAAGATCGAGGAGAAAAAGGTGCGCTCATACTGAATTTCTCTAAGATTGCCACCCAAATCTAACATGATCTAGATGAACACTTCACATGCTAGCGACCTTATGAGGGCCCGCGCCTTGCAGACAAACTCTAGACCATTTCTGGTATGCGTTACTGTCCTCGTCTTGTGTACTTGCAATAACCTATGGTATCAGTCAATACTGACAATATATAGCACTATCGCCCCGCTAAACTCAGCGAGGAGCAGAAGAAGACTATTGATGATCAAGTCACGGCAACAAAAAGCCGCATCTCCAAGGAGAAGAACGATTTCCAGAAGGAAAAGCAGGCTAGGCTTGCTAAGCTAGACGTGCAGTATCTCCCAAAAGAATCGGCTGATGAGCCGGCCAATCTTCCAGCCAAGATATCTTCGACACAGCCAGACGTTCCGCCAAAAGAGACACCAAGAGAGGCGTCGAAAGATGACACAGACATGGAAACGGCACCACAGCAAGAAGTGCAGCAAAGTCCTAACGCTATGACCGACGAGCCGGCTGCCGGTGGGGAAGTCAAGACGAAAGCAACCGAGCCACCATCGAACGAAACCCATACTGGGCTTGAACCCCACGACGATAAGGATAAGTATGACATGGTCGTACACGAAGAAGACACGGTTATATACTAGAATCTCGGCAAATAAGATCCATCGACGGCAATCTCTCGAGCTCAAAGCAAAAAGGCGGCCAACAAACTAAATCAGGTCTATACGAACGCTCTTGCCTACTGTGAGCAGTCGTAATCACTTCTCTTTGTTCACGATTTATCACTCCACACTATCTTAACGATGACAACAAAACACACAAACAGGGGTACCGGACTCGCTTAAATATGGAACACGCAGCAAGAACTTCAGTCCGTTCGCCGCTTCTTGGACGACCTTTCCCGAAAACAAGCCCCTCGTTTGGCTCTTTGATTTCATCTTATCCCCCGCCTACGCGATCTTGCAGCATCACGATAAGAGTATCCTTAGTGGGTGGGGGAAGGTGAAGATACGAAGAAGATGGGGCAAAAGGCAACAATGGCAGTGGCTAGAGATATTGGGCGGCGATGAGATTGAGACACACTACGACTGGAGTATGGAGGCGTTTTTCTTTTGGGACTACATCGGCATCGTGAAGTATCACTTGCCTGCATCGATTGCGTCGATGGCGTCGACTAGGCCTTGGCCGCTGGATGGCCAAACGCCGTCGACAGTCGTTTTTTAATGCGATGACTTCATACCTCACGATCATAGGGCGTGAGAAACAACAGAACGAGCAAAAATAAAGTACAAAAGCAGATTTAGCGGGAAGGAGGAAGACAGATCGGGACGCCATCGATATGGAAGATGGCCGGGGATAGATAGTGCCCATGACAGGCGCATGATTTTCAGTATGAATGCCGCAGGCGGCGAGATTATGACACAGGGTATTACAGGATGGCTACACTAATACATATTTTTTTCTGCTTCGCGCATCGTGGTGTCGCTGGGTCCCGAGTGTGCGTAGGGCTGGCCTTTCGTCTGAAGGCGTGTCGTCTATATGGAGGCGGGCTGCTCCGGCCGAAAGGTGGTGTAAGTGAGTTTTGGCAGGGCCAGACCAACCAGTGATCGACCATCTTTACAACGTGGGGCGCCGCCTGTCATTCTAGGGACCATAGCGAACTAGGCTAGCTGATAGGGCAGACTATGAACAACCAGCAGACCCCAAAAGTACTACTGACCTGTGCTTCAGGTGCTCCTGCAAGCCAATTACTCTCGTGCCTTTCTGATTCGTCTCGCCCAGTCGGGAAGGCACGCGTCACAGGCAGCCAATACACCCTTCTGTCGTCATTCGCGCTTTCTGAACTTGTCGCACTTCCCGATCACAAGCCAAGCATTGAGACGTGTGGAGCGTTCTTTCTGCTTCTGTCTTGTTTTGCTTTGGCTACTTTCCTTCTTCTTTTGTGACTGCCTTGTCGTTTTCCAAGATCTGCGCTGTTCGTCCCTTCCTCCCTTCCTGACAGAGGGTGAGTGGGGGAAATCCGCCGGACTCAGGGCAAGGGCCAACCAGCACCTTCCGTTGCCGGCCTCTCCGCCTAATTGCCCACGCTTCCATCAAGCCGTATCTTTGGTCATCAACCTTAAACCCTCAATCAGTCACACTACACAACAACTCAACCACACACAACGACACGACAACACGGCGGTGCTGTCCGACCACCACACCTCACGACCGCGTCCACACCGAGTCCTCCTCTTCGAACTAGCAAACTCTTCACAACCATTTCCTTGTTTTCGATCTTTTACTCCCGTTCGACGACGTATGCATCCGTCATCGTTCTCCCTTTCTATTCCCCTCGTCAACGACCAGGCCTCGCTCGACGATCTCGATTCCTCTCCAGCAGCGCCCTGCCCATAAAGGGAGGGCCCAGCTGCTGCTGAGTCTCTACTCCGGTCTCGTTCGCGATAACCCACACGAACCCGACAAGCTCCCAACCATACACCATCACCCAAACTACAGCTCTGTTCACCAGCATAGATAGGGCATGCCTCGTGTCTCCATCATGGACAAGCTCCGCCAAATGTTCGCCAAGAAGGATGCCGGCGACGGCCCGGGCTATGAGCCCGTCAGCGACGAACGCATGCCGCTGGCCCTTGAGGACGATCGACACAGCGGATATGCGTCGTCGCTAATGGAGGGCGAACTGGAAGACGACGATGCCGGCGCCGCACCCTTTTCGTGGTTCGAGTACAGCATATTCGTGCTCATCGGCGTCGCCATGCTGTGGGCATGGAACATGTTCATGGCCGCTGCGCCTTACTTCCAGATGCGCTTTTCCGAAGACGAGTCCATTCTGGCCATCTTCCAGTCCACAATCATCTCCGTCTCGACATGTACGAACCTTGCCGCGATGCTTATCCTGACCAACATCCAGTACTCGGCCTCCTACCCTTTCCGCATTAATACCGCCCTTATCATCAACGTCATCGTCTTTAGCTTGTTGACTGCATCCACCTCCGTTTTCCTTAATGTCTACACCGATGTGTATCTGCTATTCTTGGTCGTTATGGTGGCCGGTTCTGCTTGGGCCTGCGGTCTCCTCCAGAACGGTGCCTTCGCATATGCTGCCTCGTTTGGCCGGCCCGAGTACACCCAGGCTATCATGGCCGGCCAGGGTGTTGCCGGCGTTCTGCCACCACTGGCACAGATGGTCACAGTGCTTGTTTGGCCTCCGCCGCCGCCACCAGGCGCGACAACTGTCGATCCGAGATCTGCCGCTCCCAACCACGATGCAGTGGCTAGCGCTGGCACGTCGGCCTTTTACTACTTTATGACGGCCGTCGTCATCTCTGTTGTGGCTCTTGCAGCTTTTCAACCCCTAATGCGGCGCCATGACCGCATCGTCGAGAACCGCATGGCCCAGGCCCTGTCCGAGAGCTTGGCTTCCATCGAAGACGCCGAGCGTGCGGCCCGCAAGGTTGTCAGCCTCAAGACGCTCTTCTTCAAGCTGCACTGGGTGGCCTTGTCTGTCTTTATCTGCTTCGTCATCACAATGTTCTTCCCCGTCTTCACGCCAAAGGTCCTGTCTGTGCGGACAGTGCAAGGAGATCCTGCGGGCGGTGATGGCGGCCCAGTACCGGCCATCCTGCAGCCACCAGCATTCATCCCGCTCGCTTTCTTCTTCTGGAACCTGGGCGACCTTCTCGGCCGCATGTTTACTATGCTGCCCGTCCCCGAAGTGCTGCAGCGCCGCCCTGTTCTGCTGTTTGCCTTTGGCATCGCCCGCCTGGTGTTCTTGCCGCTGTACTTTTTGTGCAATATTGGCGGCCGTGGCGCCGTGATCAACAGCGACCTGTTCTACTTGTTGCTGGTGCAGTTGCCCTTTGGCCTCAGCAGCGGCTGGTTGAGCTCGACATCCATGATGACCGCAGGCGAATGGGTCGAGGATGGCGAACGTGAGGCTGCAGGCGGCTTTATGGGCTTGTGCCTTGTGGCTGGCCTGACTGTCGGCAGCTTCCTGAGTTTCTCCGTGGCGAGCATATAATGGCTTCCCAGTTGTCTTCCCTCTTTTCGTCTTTTCGTTTTTCTTTGATATTTTGTCGCATTTGCATGAGGATATGAAGTCGATTTTTTAGTTCTACATATTTGGGTCATTTTGTTTGGCGTTGTATTCACGTTTTGTCCATGGTTCTATCTCTTATTTCAGCGCTTTTCTTCATGTTGGCTTTTGTTCTGATAAGGGTCCTGATACCCTGGTAGCACCGTGTGCACCTTTTACATACTCAGTTTTCACATAGATTTTTTTTATATAAATCACATGTCCCACCATCACATGTTTTTCTCATGTCGTGAATTAATTCTTCCGCTTACGAAAATATCGCACGTCTTGTGAAACATTTGCCTCATTACATGGAATATTCTTGTAATACAGAATGTACGTTGAGACTGGTTATGCCATATTGACACCACGATAAAATTAATGATGCAAGAGAATACGCGAGACGGACCTGTTCACACCCGGTGAACAGTAAAATGGCTCATTGAATTATGGCCCAAAATGCCCTCCCAAAATGCCCTTCCAGATGTAAGATGCCTTCGACCTTCCATGGAACCCGATACCAGACCCAATTCCGCCAAAATGTATAAAGGTAAAGCCGATCCTATTACCATTATGATGCCTGCCGACCTCCAAAGTCGAAATTCTCCCGCTCCGTGCAGGGAAGTGATGCAAGATATGACAGTAGGAAATCCCGAGACCCAGAATACATTATGATACACAAAGATACAAGTAAGAGAGACAGAGATGGAGACACACAGACAAGGAAATGAAAGAGAGATAAAGAGAGAAAGATAGAGAAAGATGAAAAAGGTCAGCAAGAGACATATGAAAGACTAATGAGACATGCTAGGAAAGGCATTAAATCATGTATGGTACAGACAGGCAAGGAAAGAAAGACAAAGGAAATCAATAGATTTGTGAGATCAGGGTGGCCTAATAAAATAGATCAGCCCCGCCGACGCTCTAACCAGCAGTGTGTCTGTTGCCGCGGCTCTTCGGTGCCGAGATAGAAGCCGCCTTCTATGAGAGTGCGCTCCTGTGCCTGCCACCGGGCCAGTTTGCGGCGGCCGTCTTTGCGGTCGAGGTCGCCCAGTTTCGCCGAGACCGAGATAGGCGTGCCACCTGAAGCGGCAGTAGTTGACGAAACCTCGGCGGTTGCCACCCGCAAGAAGCAAGTACAGTCGCGCAGCGTCATGGCGGTCTGCAAGTGATCAAGAGCAAGAGATGCGGATGCTCCCGCTGAAGGGACTGGGGCGACGCCATCGTCTGGCTCCAGCCCCACGGATATGGCGCCATGCGGGTCGAACTGTGCCTGTATAGCGGCCATACGGTTAAAGAGGTCTGTTGTACGCAGCCACCGGATAATCACTGGTCTGGCCTTGAGAAGAGCGACGGGTGGAGATGACGCATTGAGCGGCGATGGAGTTGGCGATGCCGGAGAGGAAGCCACGGCTGAGCCTAGGTTTTTGCAGACATAGTCCCAGAGCGCGGCCTCGAGCTCAGCCTCTTCTTGGGGTGTAGATGGAGGGTCTGCAACCAGAACCATGGGACACGGCTTGATTTTGTGCACCTTTGCCGACTTAGCACGACCGGCGTGTCCGTTTGCGGAGGACCCAGACGAGCGTGACGGCGCTGCCGATGCCGCAGAGAGCGCACAAGTACGGCAACGGCGCGCCCCCGCCGGGGCGCTTGGCGATTGGACCAGCCACTTGGGCTTGCACTGGATGGTTGTGGTGGTCGAGGGATAAGAGGCGCCAGTACTCGCTGACGTCATGTCTTCGACAAGCAGGGCCACATCGACATTGGAAGCCAAGCGTGCACCAACCCAGTCCGGACGACGGCGGTGATTGAGATCCAAGTCGGCCAGCAAGCCATCGAGGACCGCATTCACGCCCGTCGAAACAACACCCTGTACAAGATGCTGCCCGACAAGCCACTCGGCGCCGAGCAAGGGGCGCAAGACTGAAGAGTAAAAGGCGTGGTGCTCGAGGCACGTGGTGGGGCTGACGCCCGGGCCAGCCTTGGGAATGCGGAGGAGATGCGTCGACAGGGGCCCTGCACCTGCATCTGCCTTCGTGGGGTTGGCATCCTTTACAGCCTGTGCATCCCCAGTACTCGTGGCATTCCCAAGACCCTGGAAGTCTCTGCTGTCCCTTCTGGCATTGTCGACGTCATTGGCCGGGGCCACGGAAAACACAACATTGGCCGACCCTTCGCCGACAAACTTGCACGTCACAGCAGACGGCATGCTGGTGATCAACGGTGGGGAGGGCGGGCCCGGTGCATGACGAGGCTCTATCGGCGATTGCGGTAGAGACTCCACGACAGCCGCGGCCGAGGCAGCGGCAGCAAAATAGTGGCCATTGAGAGTGTCGTCGGCGACAGTATCCGCTTCGGCGGCCATAGGACGGAGATTGGAGGCGGGGAGAGGAGGTATGGTGAAAAGAGAGAGCGTGGGGGGAGGAGCGGGTTAGAGACAGAATGAGGTAAGGGGGACGAGGGGGAAAATAGAAAGTAAAAGAAAGGGTCAAGGGGGTCAAGGAGATCAGAGGATTTGCAGACAAGCAAGACAAGGCTGCCAAGAGAAAACGCCGATGAGTGTGGGGAGGAGGGGAGGAAAAAAAGGCAAACGAAAGGAAGTTCGCAAGGGTTGTGGTGCGACGATAGCCGCTTTTAAGAGGTGACTGTCATGAGGTTGGAAGAGGAAGACGAGGAGAGGAGAGGAGAAAGAGAAGAGACGGAATTGAGGCATTGGAAAGTGCAAAGGTGACAAAAGTGACGGAGTGACAGTCAACAATATTTTGCACTTTGCTCACAAGGAAGGAGCTGGTAGCGAAGTCGGCTGAGAAGGCAGGCGCAATCGAGGGGAGGCGCGACCGAGAAAGGACGAAAAGAGGGCCCATTACGTGAGAGCTTGTCGCGGCTAGCATATATTAAAGAGAGGAGGCAAACGACAAGTACACTGGCAGTTTCCGTTTTAGGAAATGCCACTTAAGACACAAACGACTGCTTTGCTCAAATATTGGCCAGTTATTCCCCGACGTCTGTTCGTCTGTGTCCGTTTGCTCAATTGCGATTTCTCGGGGCGACATGTCTTGTTCATGTCCCGACGAATGTATTGTTGACTTGGCGACTCTGGCGACTTATTGGTTCGCCTCTGTTCGCCTGCCAAGGCAGCCCGAGAGGCTGGGGCAGACTTCAATCCTTACGATCTCATCTCTCATCTCTCATCTTCCATCTGTCACATCTCACGTCTTCTTGTGGCATATGACAGTGCACAGAGAAGCATACAGCGTATATATTGAGTGTACAAGATATCTGTATGCAGCATTTTATATAGGTTGTGTGGCTCTGCGGGTGGCCGAAAGGGGCAAAGCGAGGGGCATGAGGAAAGAGCGACGGGCAGCTGCGTCATAGGCGCTGAAGACGCAAATTGACCAGAGACAGGAAAGGAGAGGCCGATAAAAAACAAACGAGGCATGCAAGACAGAAACAATTAATATGATAAAGGAAGCAGTGGCCCAACGGCGACCCGCTGATTTAATATGGACATCGGTACAAAATGGGAAAGCGCGTACGATACGGACTGCATTCAATACAGGCGCGCGGAAAGAGCGATAGACAGCAGAAACAGACGAGAAGGAAGGAGATACGGAGAGACACAGAACACAGAGCACAAAAAAGGAAAGACAACGCATCGCGAGGAAACAGCCCTGTGTCTGACATAAAGAAAAGCGACGTCGTCACGAGATAAATATAGCGACGGCGTCTCCAGCACAAGAAAAGAGTGTGTGCTCACACACGGCTGCAGGCCCAGCTCGTCATGCAGGGCCATCTCGTCATCGGCGCGGCCTCCCACCCTGCACATCCTCTGAAATACGGCCTTCCTACTCGCTGCGGTCTCGGCAGAAGCTGCAGGTTCTTCTGGAGACAATATGCACGAGCCAGGCTGGCGAATCGCAGCAAAGCTGCAAGACAGCCGCCAGCCAGCCTGGTCAGTGGTATCTGTGCGTGACGCCAGCTGAGCATCGTGGTTGGTCTTTCGGCTACCGAGTTGGTGTTTCGTCTTCGCTGTTCGTCTCGATCCGTCCCATTGACACATTATTTTCCCTCTTTATTTTGTGTCATCTCCTTTTGTTTCTTCAGTTTTTATTTGTGCCTTTCCTCGCTGCCGCCCGTCTTCGCCTTCCCGCCAGCCTCGCAGCTGCCGGTCCGGTCCGCGGCAAGATGCTGCTGCATCGTCAGATTCGCCCCTCTTCCGTCAACGGATGATTGACCGTGCATCGGGGCCTTGTCCTTTTTCTGCTCCTTTTCTCGCCGTCAACTTGTCCCTCGCCAGTTTCTTCAGTCTTTTCGACGGCGCTTCGAATGCAGAGTCGACATCGGCGCACGCTTACTGCTCCTCTGCCCCTCTTCTCTTCTTTTTTCAGACGCCGTGCCCCTCTGTATCTCTGCATGCCTCTCTTCTTCCCTTTTCGGCCTCGGCGCTGCAGCCATGCTTTGGACCTTTAGCCATTGGCCTTTGGGCCTCTGGACCCTCACCCTGTTGCATTGTGAGTTGTCTCCCTGGCTCTTGTTTCTGGTTCTCGTGGAGTTGTCTGCCCCGCTTGCCCGCTGCCCGAAAAGGCGGTGGGTGTCTCGTCGCTCGTCCTTCGTGTCTCGCCCTCCTCTGGCGCCGTCACCGCCATCTCCTCCCTGCATACGACGTTCGGACGTTTATTATCAGAAAGGACAAAAAAAGACACGCTCTATTCTCGACTCGTCTCGCCCTCATCTGCATGTTTCACTTTTCAAGAACTGCACATCGTGCCCCGCGTCAGTCTCGACAGTTTAATTGTCTTTTCAGATGTATTTTTGACGTTCTTTTTGTGTGTCGCCTTTGAGCATCCCTTTCTTGATGCCTGCTTGGTTCTCCCAGAATCCTTTGTGTGCCGTCAGCTGTGGCTGTCACGGGTCTTACACAAGGCACAAAATAGGAACAGAACAGGCACACCGCACCCTCCAACAGGCACAGGAACACAATCATATGCCATTTGTGAGATTGTGACCGTCATTGCCACGCCCTGGCCTGATCGTCGATTTCTTTGACATCAATGCTTCATGGCGGGCATTTTCCCATGTCTGTCGTGTCTCTCGTCTTGCTCGTGTCTTTTGTCTGTTGATATTCCTCCATTTTTGTCTCTCGTCCTCTCATATCTCGCATCATCTTTCCCCTCACTATATGTAAAGCATGGCCAACAAACAGGCCACTAACAGCGTCCACACACACCAGTCCACCGACAAATCGTGAGCTTTTATCTCCCCACCACACCATCTCACCTCACCTTTCGTCCTTTCATTCTTTGCTTTGGTTTTTTGTCTGGTTTTATGCTTTCCTGCCCCGAATCCTCGCTTTTCTCGTCACCTTTCGCGTCTCGCTCGCCTCTCTCGTCTCTGGCCTTCTCTCCAGTTCCATCTGCTGCATGCACCCTGCGGCGGACATCCAGTCTCGTCCCACTCCTGCTGCGTCGCCTGCTGCGTTGTTCGTCCTCTGCTGGGGACCCGTCGCTTTTCCTGCATGCACTACGGCGTAGTTTGCTTGAATCTGACCATACGATCAGCCATGTCGTCTGCATTGTCTGCAGGCTATTTGTAGTTCGTACCCGTCGTCCTATTAGCTTGGGCTTTGGGCAAGGCCCGCATCAAAACGGTCTTGCGGCCATGGGCTTGGCCCGTCTCTTGGCCGAGGAGATCGAGGGGAGCGAGGGGGAGCAAAGGGAGAATGAGAATCGAGGTAAAACAGGCGGTGAGGGGTCACGTGCCGGATAACGACAGGCCCTGGCTTGTCCTGTGTTTAGCTCTTGCCGTTGCAACTGGTCACTTTCTAACACTTCTCTAGCACCCGGTAGTGAGGAACGCCTGGATAGCGCTGTGGAGGGCGGGGAAGGCGTGGAATTTTACGGGACGGTCGCTATTAGGGTGGCGGGCAGTGAAAATTTTAGGCGAAGAACCACTTAGAAAACAGCAAGAAAAAACAGGGTGAAAAAGTTTTAGGACCATCTGCCCGCCAGAAAACCACAAAAAAAAACAGTCCAGCGAAAAAGACGCGTCGCCATTGGCCACAGCCGAGCTCCATCCTTGCATTCCCACATGCAAGCTTTTTTCCCTTGCCCTTTTGGGCCGCGCAGTTGCCTCTTTTCCCCGTCTACGCCCGCCAATACCCTCACACCATTAATCGCTCTTTCCTCTGACTCTGTTGTGTGCGGTCACGGGCTGTACACAGTAAAAGTTCTTCGCCGTATGTTTCGATTCCTCCATGATATTTTTTTCTACTACTCGCTCTCCCGCAATCCATCTCTCCGGCCCTCTCCGCCTCCACCTTTTTCGCTGTCCCTCGAACCTATCTCCACCACACAAACTCGTTTTTTCTACCGCTCTAACGGGTACCACAGTGGCCAGTCACTTGCTCTTTCCCTATTTTGCTCCTGAACTTTTTTTTCTAATGCCGGGGTTGCTCTTTCCTGTCCAGCCTGCTGCTTTCTTGTTCCCGTTCTGTTTTCGGTCTATCTCGGTCTCTCCTTCCTTTCTTACTTCCTGCATCTTGCCTTTTGCACAATCGTCCTTTCCTCTCCTGACAAGCTTTTCGTGTTTCTCGTGATACCTCCTCTCCTTTTTGTTTTCCCTACTTTTTTTTGGCTTCCTTTCTCGCACTCTCTTTTTCCCCCGTCTCCGAACAAGACGATTTTTGGGCCAGCTTCAACGCTGTTTTCCACCGCAACCTCTCCCCACCGCTTCAACACCGCCTGACATCACCCCACCGGCAACCTTTACCTGCCCTCGTGCGCAACGGACTCGCAACGTCACCTGCCTTTACGCGACGACCTTGACGACCAAAGCGATTGCTTCGCAAGCGACGACATTGACGATCTATCTCGACAACACCTGCAGTCTCGATATTAACATTAACATCGACGACAAGGACTACGACGACCTTACTGAAGACAACTCTGACCGGCGTTTCCTAACCGGCATCTCCACGCCCCATATCCACACGATGAGAGCGCAATAAACTGCTCTGCAACTAGAGACAAGGGACGCCCGCGAATCCGTGGAGAGGGCGAGAAGTGTCTCTGGCGCACAGCCGCCTACATTGACGACGACACTCTCCTCCTCCTCCTTCCCTCGACCGTCTCCCACGACCCGCCGCCATGGCGTTCAACTTCAACTGGTCGCCCCTCGCGGCCGACGCCAGCTTTTACCAGCGAGCCCGCGACCTGCTTACGACGGCCCTCAACAAGTCGCCCAAGCCGCCGATTATCGTCGACGACATTATCGTCACAGAGTTCAACCTGGGGTCCGTACCGCCAGACTTGGAGATTCTCGAGATTGGCGATATCGCTGCCGACCGCTTCCGGGGCATCTTCAAGATGTGCTACACGGGCGACGCCTTCTTGACCCTCAAAACACGCGTCCAGGTTAGTTGCAGTGCTACAGCGCCATTTTCTTTTTTTTTTGTTTCTATTTCTATTCTATCCCATCTTTTCCTTCATTTCCCGCCTTTCCTCCCTCCACAACCCCTGCCTCTTGTTCCCATGTCCCTCCAAGCCCCCTGTTGGATGCAGACCTGGAAGTGGGCCTCTCGCGGCGGTGAAGATCACTCAACACGATAAGACCCAATTTCTTCCTCCATTCGGAGTCCCGTGGCTGCATGCGTTGGCGTTTTCGGCGGGCCTCTTCTGCTGTCTGTTGTCCTCGGTGCATCAGACGGTGCATATTGGGCTGCCACGATCCGACCAGCACGTCTGCTGCATTCACGGCACTTTGGTGTTTTCCTTGTTTCTATTTGCCTCTCCCACATTCCAGAAGCTCCAAGGCCTCCCAGGTTTTCCTGGGGATTTGTTTATTGCCGCATGAATCTCGCAATTTGCAAATTGACAGGGGTTCGCGCGACACGAACAGAAAAGGCAAAGAGATGAGACGAAACAACAGAGAAAAAAAGGTTTGGCGTGGCCGACCACTCTGTTTTCTTATCTGGTTCCTTTTATTGCTCATTTGCTTTTTTCTTCATTTCCGTTTTCCCTTCTCGTGCCTTCTTTTTTTTCAACTTCTCTTACCGCCTTTACACCGACCCGCGGCTTTGCGTCATTGCTTCTGCCGCCCTATAATATCCACCTGCTAATACAAGCCTCCAACTGCTATAGGCCAATCCACTCAATACATACCTCTCTTCGAAACCGTCATTCACATCACCAGAGCCCCTCGCGGCAGCATCTGGACTCACAATCCCACTCCAAATTACACTTTCCGAAATCAAACTCTCCGCTTTTATTATTGTCGTCTTTTCGAAACAGAAGGGCTTGACCCTGGTCTTCCGCAATGATCCGCTCGAGTCTCTCAAGGTCTCGTCGACCTTCGACTCCATCCAGTTCGTTAGGGACTACCTGCAGCGGACCATTGAGGGCAAGCTGCGGGACCTGATGATGGACGAACTGCCGGCCATTATCCACCGCCTATCACTGCAGCTCTGGTCCCCCGACCAAGTACCAAAGAACGACGATGCCACCGCCAATGCCGACGACGACGACGGCGAGTTGCGTGTCAACCCGTTGGCCGATGCGCCCTCGGATGCTGTCGACGCCAACGGTAATCTGATCGACGCTGGAGAAATCCCGTCGCTCTCTACAACAGGCAGTCCCGAGTCACAGTCTCTCTTCTCCCAGAAGAACCTGGTGCGCCTGGCTGCCCTCACAAACTCACACCGCACATTATCTCTATTCACGCCGGGCATCCGGGAAGTCGTCTTCCGCGCATGGGCAGGCCCCTCGGATCGCCAAGACACACCCACCGGCGGCAACAACAGCCCGCCCTTCGCCACACCGTCGCTCTCGCGCGGCAACTCGTTTACAGCGGCCGCAACAAATACGACTGCATCGACGACAACCTACACCTTCTCCGATACCGGCAGCCAGGTCCACGGCCACCTGCCGTCACGGCCGTCCATGGTCAACCTCAGCTCAGCAACGACTGGTCTGTCTCTCGGTTCGAACAGCCAGCGGCACTCCAAGTCGTACGGCAGCGGCCGCCGGAAGAAGACGCGCGTTGTCAACCTCCGCAAGACCAGTGGCAGCGACAAGGGCATGGCAGAGAGCGCGCCAGTCAGCGAGGCCGGCGATACGGCATCTGATAGCGTGTCTGTCCAGGGCCCCCTGTCGGAGCCGATTATGCCTGCCTCCATTCCCGAAGAGGACGAGACCCCGGAAATGCTCCAGACACCGCCGGCAACTCCCTTAAACAACATCGGCGCGACCTTGGCGTCTGCCAGCAACCGTGGCGTCCACTTCCATGAGAACAGAGAGAAGAAGGTCGACACCCCGCTTCCACCAGTATCCCGGCCTCAGCAAAGACGCCCAGAAGTGAACCGCGCAGGTGTGCCGTCTGCACCGATCGGCGGCCTTTTTGAGCCAATGACGAATGCACCCTTCTCTCCGTCCAAGGAATCCGCCCCGGCAGTCTCCTCGCCTTTGGCAGGAACACCTCTTACGCCGCAATCTGCGGCTTTCCCGGACTCGTCGCCAGTCATGGAAAAGGACTGGATCATGAAGATGGCAAGCGAAATTGCCCGCCGCGTCTACGACGAGAACCGGAAGAACCCGGTCTTTTGGGATGACCGGGACGACGCCCCTCCCCCAGCATACGAGGCCACGAGATAGTTCACATTTTCGACACTTGCATGTCTAACCTCGTTTATTTCCCACTCTTCACCTGCACATATTGCCCACCTTTCTCATCTTCTTTTTTTCTTTTGTCAGCCTTTCCACGCATCTTCTCTTTGCTCCCCTTCTTTATTCATGTCTTTTTTGATACGACCGCACACAGCCACTTTTTTGGCATAGGATGATGATCATGATAGACAAAAATTAACAAATGACGAACACATTCAAAACAATGCCACTGTTCCTGGATGGTCTTGTGCCTATTTTGAAAGTGATTATGATAAAATAAATGTAGTAAATTTACAATGCAATAAAAAGCAATAAAATGATATGAACAAGCGGAACAAATATGAAACAAAAATCAGGCCTGGATATCCAAATTACTCCATGATGATGATAAAAGTCCGTTTTCCGTCTAGCCTCTCCCTCTTCTTTCTCCTTGAAATTACATCGATTTCATCCGATTTTACACCGCCACAGGGGCCTGGACGGCAGCCGGGCGGCGCCGGAGCGTCCCGTGGTTCGCCTGCCACGCAGACTCGAAGCACGTGCGACGCGGCGTCAGCTGCTGTGGTGCGATGCCCAGCCGGCGCACCATACTAAAGGCGCCTGTGCCAATGGTCATGGTCTGGCCCATGATGATGCACTCGCTGACACCCTCGATGCGGTCCGTCTTCATGCCGGCCGCCGCCTCGAAAAGATGGTCGGGCGTCTTCTCAAACGAGGCCAGGTGCAGCACGCTGTCGCGCATCTTGGACATGCCGAAACGCGTAATGCCCAGGACCTCGCCCTTGTACGTCATCACGTCGGCCAGCAGCTCCATATGGCGAGGGTCGATGCCCATGCCGCCCATGACCTCGCTGATCTCGACGGCGATCGACGTCCGCGCCGCCTCGATGCCCAGCACGTCGCGGCACTCGAGAATGCTGTTGGACGTCGTGCGCGTGCCAATAACGCCCTCGGTGATCATGCAGTCACGCAGGCCGTAGCCCTCGACGAACACCGTGTTCTCGTTCTGCTCCGAGGTCTGGATGATGGCACGCGTGGCGTCGGCATAGCCCGAGATGGGGACCGTCGGCAGCATCCGCCGCAGATAGTTGACGCGCAGCAGCAGATCGGCCGTCTCTTCAGGGCCTGTCGTGCTCGTCACCGCCTTGCTGGCAGGGCCAGCGCCCGTTGCTGCGGCCGTGGCACGGTTCTTCGCGGCGCGCTTAGCGGCGGCCACATCGACATAGTCGTTGGGCACAACGAGGGTAATCGTGTCACGGCTGTAGTCGAGCTCAATGGTCTTCTCGTCGACCTTCATCTTCTTCTGCCGGCAGATCGCCTGCGCAATGTCGCTCAGGCCGATCTCGAGATGCATGTCCATGAGCGCCTGGCGGTCGATCTTGAGCATCACGCGGCCGGCAAACGTGCCCCACTCGTCCTCAATGTACTGCAGAATGTCCGAGATGTACGTCTTCTCGATGCGGCCCTTGACAATGCGCGCCGCCTCGATCTGGCGCGTGTTCTGCAGCGGGCACTTGATCACAGGCGTGCTGATCTTCTTGGACGCGTTGATGATTTCCTTGATACGCGGCACACCCTGGGTCAAACTCATACCGGCGACACCCGCGAAATGGAACGTCTTAAGCGTCATCTGCGTGCCGGGCTCACCAATCGACTGCGCACCAACAGCGCCGACGGCGTGGCCGGGCTCCACGTGGGCCAGGCGGTACTTGTCGATACAGAGCTTGAGGAAGTGCTCAAGCGTGCGCCGCGAAACCTTGGCCACGCGCTCGGTGCGCTTCAGCTGCGCGGGGTCCACTCTGTCGTCAAGACCGCTGTCGTTGTTCGCGCCCACAAGACCAGCCAGAGACCGCGCGTGGGACAGCTTGGCCGCCCGCTTGCGAACGTAGTCGGCGACGGTCTCGATGAACATGCGGGCACCTTCCTGCAAGTCCAGGTTGCGGTCGCTCTGGTCGTTGTAGTCGAGGACCTCGTCGGTGACAAGATCGTGGCGCGTGTTCTTCTGGCGCTCGCGGTCCAGGATCTCCTCGCAAATGGTCATGATCTCGTCGGGGAGCAGCGTCGGCTCGTCGTTGCTGAACGTCACGGCCTCGGCGTGCGTCCATGTCCGGTCAAAGTGCACAGGCACGGCCGAGCCCTCCATGTTGACTGGGTCGAGGCGGTCGGCACCGAACTGGAACTGCACAATGCCGCCAGACGACGTGCGCACAGTGTTGTCGTACTGCGTCGACAGATCCTCCAGACACTTCATCAGACGACGCGACATGTAACCGGTCTCGGCCGTCTTGACAGCCGTATCGACCAGACCCTCACGACCGGAAATAGCGTGGAAGAGGAACTCGGTCGGCACAAGGCCAGAGTAGAAGCTGTTCTTGACGAAACCCTTGGACGCGGGCTGCCGCGTGTTCTTCTGGAAATGCGGCAAACTGCGGTCCTGGAAACCGTCAGGAACACGCTGGCCGCCGATAATTTGCTGGCCGACACAGGCCACCATCTGGGCCACGTTGATGGCTGAGCCCTTGGAGCCCGAGTTGGCCATGGTCAACGGCGCGTTGTGGCGACTCAGCGTCTCCTCGCACTTCTCACCGGCCTGCTGTCGCACCTTACTCAAAATACCCGAGATGGCGTTTTCGAGCGTCTGCTCAGGGTTACAGCCGGGCGCCTTTTCAAGCTTGCCGGCCTTGAACGTCTCAATCAGCGCGTCGCACTGCTTGTTGGCTTCCGTCACAAGATCCTCCTTCTTAGACTTGAGCTCTTCTGTCGGGAACACGTCAAACACGCCAATGGAGAATCCGAAGTTGCCAAGGAAGCGGGCACACAGCTTGGCGAGGCGGTTCATGGTGACAACGGCAGCGTCCGGGCCGAAATCACGCAGAATGACATAGAAAATAGAGTCCTTCTTACCAGACCCTACAGTAGACTTGTCCATACGACCGCACATGACTTCAGAGTTGCGAATAACCAGCCAGCCGTCGTTGGGGCACATGTCGGGGCACTGGCCCGGGCGCGGCTTGTACTCACGACACTTTGCGTCCAGGTTAACCAGCACGTTCGTCTCCTTATTGGGCCGCATCAGCATGTTGAAGACCTGCTTGCCCGTCCAAAGTGCCTGGGGCTTGATGATGGCCGGTGGCGGGATGTCGAGCGGCACCTTGGCCTCGGTCATGTGCATGCAAACATAAGTGAAAGCCTGGCGTGTGAAGAACATATCCTTGCTGCTGATAAGGTAGGCGGCAGTGATAAAGTCCTGGTTGGCGGCGATAATGGGCTCACCGTTCTTGGGCGTCGTCAGGTTGTGCTTGACGCCCATGAGCGTGATGGCTTCGGCACGCGCCTCTTCTGTCTGGGGCACGTGGAGGTTCATCTCGTCACCGTCGAAATCGGCGTTGTACGGACCGCACACACACTCGTTCAGACGGAACGTACGCCAGTGCCGCACCTTGACAAGATGGGACATGATACTGAGCTTGTGCAGCGAGGGCTGCCGGTTGAAGAGGACAATGTCGCCGTCCTCAAGATGACGGTCGACCTTGTCACCATAGGACAAGTCCCGCGCAACCTGTTCGCGGTCGGCATACTTGAGATCGATCTTATAACCGCCGTCCGCCTTTTTGTGGACACCCATGGCGCCCGGCCATTCTAAAGGGCCGTTGCGAATAAGTCTGCGCAACTTCTCAATATTGACGTGGTTGGCCAGCTCCGGGTACGTCAGGTTCTTGGCGACCAGAATCGGGACAGCAACCTCGTCAATGCCCAGGTTGGGATCAGGCGAAATGACCGTACGGCCAGAGAAATCAACACGCTTGCCGGATAAATTACCACGGAAGCGGCCCTGCTTTCCCTTGAGGCGCTGGCAGAAGCCCCGAATCGTCTTGCCGAAGCCTGGCTGCGAAAGGCCGGGAACTTCACTATTCACGTACAGGGCAACCTGCATCTGCAAGTATTCCCATAGTTCCATAACAGTCGCAACAGGAGTTCCCTTGGCCAATGCACCACGAATAAGGCCGCTCAAATGCACAATTTCGGCAAGCTTCGTGGTCAAGTCGTCTTCTGTGCTCGAGTTGTCCTGTGCGACAGATGGCCGGATACAGATAGGCGGGGCCGGCAGATATTGCCAGATGAACATCTCGGGGCGGCCCTCGGAGGGGTCGAGACCGAGCAGTTCGCAGTCAGAAGGGCTGACTTTCTTGAAGAGGTTGAGGACGCGGAGGGGGTTGAGATCTTCTAGGGCCTTGCGAACGTGTTTCTCGAGGTCGGGGACGTACTTCTTGGCGGAAGCAAAAGACTGGTCGAATTCGATCTTGCCACGGGGCACCTGCTTCTTCATAGCGGTCGAGCGGTTGAAAGCACTGAAACGGTCGTGGGCGAGCTTAAGGGTGCCGAGCTTCTTGATCACACCGTTGGTTGCGCCGCAGTAGTGGCAGACTTTGGCCTTGCGGCACTGTTCGTTGATACGCTTGGAGATACCCGTACGGCGCAGGTTGTCGATGCCTGGGCGTCGAAGCTCTTTAAGGAACGAGCGCCGGTCAGGCTCGGCGAGGAGAACATGGCCACAGTCCTGGTTTTGTTAGCAAAAACGCCCGAATCACAACCGTCGAAAGATCGCAATTGAATCGCCCTGGGATGGACAACACCCACCTTGCAAATGTTCTGGAGGATCATCTGGATAAACCGCAGGTAGCCAATGTGGAAGACGGGAAGAGGGAGTCGGATGTGGCCGAAATGACCAGTACAGAGCTGCAGAGGCTGCATGCATGTTGCGCATTTGCCGATCTTGCTTGACGTGCCCTGGGAGACAAGTTAGCAGTTTGTTCTTGACAGAACAACACAGACGATATAGACTGGGCAACGAACCAGTCGGGGGTCCAGTGGGCCATGCTTGTAGGGTGCGCGGTTGTTCTCAATGTCGTAGAGCATCTGGTCCGAGACCTCGAGGACGGCCTGATTCACGATATCCTGGTTGGACCTAGGGCGGGGTTGTCAGCAAAAGAGCGCTCTCGGAGCACAAGCAAAAAGATGCAGAGTATCAACATACTGGATACCAAACTTAATGCCCTTGAACCGCTTCGGCAGCTGGTCCACCATCTGCTCCTTGACGGGGCCATGAGGCCGAGCGCCGCTCATTTTGGCGGCTGGATGTTTGGATTCCGTGGGTTTCGGTCGAGGGAGGGTTTGTGTGTCGTGCACGCCTCAGTCAGACGCACTGCTACCGCATGTCGCGGCTCGTGTGGGCAGGAAGTGTGCTGGAGACGTGTTGCGCGGCGTCGAATGATGCGTGTTTTGGGGGGAGACAGTTGGTGATAATTGGCAAAATAGAGATTTGGACTTTTTTGCTGTATATTTTTTTTAGCGTTAACTGCTGCAAGAGGATGGGTCTCGCCTTCCCTGTACCAGGCTGCGTGGCGGGGCGCACTTGCCGCGAAAATTAGGCCCTATGGTTGGCTATTCGTCCCCCACCATCCTTCCTAATATGACTGTTAGACAGGCGTTCGACGTTCTGTAGCGCAGGTGCGAAGGGCGCTGGCCAATTGCATGGTGGGCGACGGGCATGCAAGGGACAGAACAAATGGCAAGAGTCACCGGCGATTTATGGACAGTGCGAGGCAGCCGTGCTCAATTCGGAAGGCACCGTGGCGCCCCTGTGTGCCTGTTGCCAATGCCGTCATAGGCTAGTTGGTCGCAGCTACCACAATAGCTCATATGGCCAGACTGAGAAAGGTCAACATGGCAGCCTACCGAGGGATGTCTTGTCGATGTGTCCTGTCTTGATTCTTCATTTCTCGACAATACATCAATTGCACGATCTTTCTCGACTTCGATTCTCTACCTCGAATTACAGCACAATTTATCAATTCGGATTCCCTTAAAAAGTACCAGGCTAGCAAGAACTTACCGCCACACCATCTTCGGCAGATCGACCTGGAGATCAACTTTTGAGGGCTCGAAAGCTCGAAAAGTGTTCTCAATTGTGCCACGAACCGCCTCTCCGACCCCGTTCTGACTGCCCTCACGCGTGCGTGAGCTCCCGTTCTCTCACATTGGCGCGAGCTTCGAGACGTCTGCTCTTGTCGGTCGGCCCTCACGTCGCTGCTCGGCCCTACAGCTCGGACGCCGCATCTTCTTGGAAACACGTCCGGAACGCGCTTGGCTGGCGGCCCTTGTCTGCGTCTCTCCCTGCCGCACGTAGGGAACGACTGGACGCTGACGACACAATGGGTCCGCCGGCAGGGGACAAGAAGCCCGAGAAGACGACGCTGCTCGGCTCCATGAATCCATGGGCCAGCAGCGGACGAAGCACTCCAACGCCAACCACAGCATCCACAGACTCGACCACGACAGCTGCAGGCTCGACAGCTGCAATCACTACATCCACAACGCCCAAAATCACCACGTCAGGCCCAGTCGACCATGGCACGAGATCCTATTACGGCCGCAGTTTCAAACGGTACCCTCCAGGATGCCCTCCGCTCAAGGTCCAGTGGTTCCATGCCGTTGACATTGCAAAACGGAAGTCACACTGGATGGGAAGCAAGCAGCCTCCACAGGACTCGAAACCGCCCCAGGCACCGAAAAAGTACGTGAACTTCTCGGCCAACGACAACCGCTCGATTGAGACAGCCTACCAGAAGGAGCTGGAGGGTTTTGAGGACAGAGACGAGGCTCTTCCTGGTCTGCGTGCGAGGGGAAAGTCAACAACAGATTCTGGCAGTTCCGCCGACATTGGGGAGGCCTCGGGGAAAGACGAAAAGTCTGCGGATGAGCTACAAACTAAGGGGTCTGGCGTCAAAGTACCTGTGAACGAGGACTTTCTCTTTGATGTGGACATTGAGAATCGCGAGCTTGCGCCGGTCTACTGGCTAGGCCCAGTATACGATGTGCGTCGCGGCACCTGGTTCTACCAAGAAGGCTCCAATCTCCGGCCCTGCGAGGAGAACCTGGCTGCACAGCTCGAGGAAGGCTACTTGAAGGCCAAGCCGTGGCTCTACCCAGTCCGCGAGAAGCAGCCCGCCGCCGGTTCCAAGGAAGTGACAGTCAAGAAATCGGCCGATAACTTAGCCGCCGAGGCCGATAGCAAATCTAAAGCCGATGCTACGGTTCCGCCCTCTTCAGTTGTCGCATCAATGACTGCATTGTTCACATCGACAACGTCAAGCTCTGCTACGGCCGGAAGCGGCACACAAGACAAGTCCAAGCCAAAGCCGAGCCCAACCGCGCCAACATTTCAACCGGAATCGCACCGCCTCTTTGGGCAATATATGAGCCATATCGCAACCTACCAAGACGAGACAACTGCGTGGTTGTCGACTGATAGTGTCCTGTCGAGGGTCGCATCGACCATGTATGAACGGTTTTCTGGCGGTGGCTACATGAGCGGTGTCAAGGTCGTCCGTGGCTACTCGGAACCGAAAAAGGCCAAAGACGACAAGGAAAAGGCCAAGGAAGTTCCTGCAAAGGATGAAAAGCGGTTAGGTGTCGACGAGGCGGAAGAAAAGAGGCTGAAAGCTCTGAAGCGCCGATCTGCACCCCCCAGCACAACTGCTGTCGCAAGTAGCGTGGCTGCCGAGGGCAAGGACATCTGGGAAAGCGAGGCACGCACTTCATCAGAGAAATCAAAGAACAAGGACGAGGACCCAAAGCCAGTGTCCGAGCTTGAGCGGCGTAGTACACAACTTCAGCGCCAACTGTCGTCACTAATGGTCACCAATGAGTCCAATGACCCAGAACAGGAGGCAGAAGAAATTCGGCGCCGTGCCGAAAAGGAGATCTCGGACGACTACAACGCACAGAGCGGCGAGTCTCAGGGACGTGAGATTGAGCATCTGTTCCTTGTTACGCACGGCATTGGACAGCTTCTTGGTCTTCGCATGGAGAGCCTGAACTTTATCCACGACGTCAACACGCTGCGCAAGACACTCAAGTCCGTGTATTCCGAGTCCAAGGATCTTCGGGCACTCAACGCAGAATTGCCCGAGGGCCCAGGAAACTGCCGCATCCAGGTCCTACCCGTGTGCTGGAGACACCTACTAGACTTCCCGCGTCGCCGCAGGAAAACCAATGGGCAGGAACAAGACCTAAGCGAGATGAATGAGGAAGACGAAGAGGAAGAGTACCCGGCACTTGAAGACATCACTATCGAAGGAGTTGCCTTTGCCCGTGCGCTCATCTCCGACTTGGCCCTTGACATCCTCCTTTACCAAAGCGCGTATCGTGAGCAGATTGCCGAGATTGTGCTTAGCGAGTCCAATCGTATCTATAATCTATTCCTCGAGCGCAACCCGAATTTCAAGGGTACCGTCCATGTCATTGGCCACTCTCTGGGCTCGGCCATCATGTTTGACATCCTTTGCCGCCAGAAGGAAAAGAAGGCCGAGGCCGGCAGCTTGGAGCCGTATCGCAACCCGCTCAGCATCTGGCCCTCCACGAAGACAAGAAAGCCAAAATCCGCCACGGCGTTTGACGATGACGAAATCGAAGGAGCGTCCCCGGTCGATGGCAAAAAGAACCTCGAATTTGACTTTGATGTCCAGGACTTTTACTGCCTGGGCTCGCCCATCGGCTTATTTCAAATGCTCAAGGGCCGGACCATTGCTGCCCGTCATCTACTCAAGTCCCCACAGTTGACAGAGCCGCCATCAGGGACAGTGTCATCGCTGGCAGACGGCGACAGTAGCCCCTTCGGCTTCGAGTACACCGACGACACCTTCATGACAGCCCCCTCGACAACAGCAGCCGACCAGCGCGTGTCGTCCATAACAGGACTGCCCATGTCTATATCGTCGCCCAAGGTGGGCCAGCTCTTCAACATCTTCCACCCGTCAGACCCCATCAGCTACCGCCTCGAGCCGCTTATTGCGCCAGCCATGAAGACCCTCAAGCCACAGCCTCTGCCGTACACCAAGAAGGGCATCCTGTCCAGCGTGGCGCCGCAGGGTCTAACAGACATTGGCGCCAGAGTCGGACAGAGCTTCTCGGGCATGTGGTCGAGCCTCCAGGCCAACCTTACGACAAATATCATCAAGAGTAGTCTTGGCCTGACGCCGGACGATGTCTCTAGACTTGGGCAGCAGAGCACCACAGGCGAGGGCAATGACGGCGCCAACGACATTGTGGTTGACCAAGAGGTCGAGACCCTGTACTCGCACTTTGAAAAGAAGCGCGCCGACATGGCCAAGGAGAGCGCCAAAGATAGCAAGTCGGACGGCAACAGCGATGAGAGCCGCGAGGAACGGGCAGCCCGGTGGCGGCGTGAAGAGGCCAAGGCACAACGTATGCGCCGCGAGGAGGCCAAGGTGCGCGCGCTCAACCGCAACGGGCGCGTCGATTTCAAGATCCAGGAGAGCGTCATGGACTTCAACCCCATCAATATCGTTGCCTCACACATGACCTACTGGGGCGACGAGGACGTCAGCCACTTTATCATGTCCCAGGTTTTTACTGGCAAGAATCGAATGTCAGCCAAGGCCAAGAAGGCGTCTTCGTAGGGTGTGTAGGGGGTGGCAAGGAGTGTGTCTACTTGTCTGGGAGGATGGATTAGTGACAGTTTGATTTTCATATATATAGGCGTTCAGCGAGCATAATAACTAACTTCAGTTGGAATACGTATAAAGATAAATACATCATATTATGTAATGTACTTTTGGGCTCTGGTGATATTTCGTTAATATGGGCTTTTCTTGAAATGATTTTTTTCACCTTCTTTTGTATTTTTTAAAAAAAAGAAAAGGTAAACTTGGAATAAATAAATCGAGTGGCCATTGTTGACATTTTAACTCCAATTTTTACACAAACAAATCTACCCCCAGAAAGCACTTTTAATATCCCCAACACCTGTTTATCTTCCCACAACCCAATTACACAGTAAAAACACCACGCTGGGCCATCTCAGCCCATACGCCGCCCTTGCGAAGAGCAAGCACCTCTGCAGTCTCGCCCAGCGCGGTCTGCAGCGAGCGGATGTCTGCATTGTCGAAGATGTCCTGCTCTGGACGGCTGATTTGCGAGACAAAATGCAGTAGCTCAGGAGGGAACTGGTCGACGGGCAAGTGCGAGGCCAGGTACATGAGTAAATAGGCGACATTGACCTGGTCGTTGGCAATGGCGACATGAAGACCCGTGGCCATCTGGTTTAGGGGGTCCTGATACCGCAAAAGTGCAGCCGAGCGAACGCCTGGCGCAGCAGGCTCGTCGTCGTCCTCCATGTCGTCATCACCGTCGGCATCCTCTTCAGTATCGGCCTCCTGGCAGAGCTCAATAATGCCCTCGACGTGACCCTCGCTGCACATTGCCAGGAACGGCCGGGCACGCAGAAACTGCGGATATGTCGAGTAGTAGGCCTCTTCGGCAATGTCCGAGTAGATGTCGTATCCCTCCTGCAGCCCGCTCTCGTTGATATATTTCGTGAGGATTTGATGAGTCTCAGGCGCGGCAGCAGAGGAAGACGACGACCCGGCGCCGACCTGGCTGCTGGATGCCACATTCTGGCCACACGACGGGCACTTGAGCGTGCTCGCTACTGATGGTGCACTTTCAAACAGACATTCCCTGCATGCCGGAAAGACGAGCAAGAAATCACAGACAACGGTCAGATTTTGCATTTACGGACGTGGTGAAGATCAACGACATGGGAGGAAAGGCACTTGCCAGTGAAAATGACAGCCGCAGGACAGCTGGAGGTCATCTGGCACCTCGACGCCGTCCTCGTTGGGGAAGACGAGCGGTTCGTTGCAGGCCACGCACGGCGACGCCATTGCACTTGAATCTTGAGTATGGGGGTATAGGATACGGGTGGGAAAGGGATTTCTACTACACAAACGCTCCAGTCAGAATATGAAGCTCGTACGAAGGGCAAGGCAAAAAGACAGCACGCAAAGCAAGAAACAGCGAGGCAGATGCAGCTCGGTATACGCGAGAATAGATGTAGGAGTCCCCAGGGGCGTCTCGGCCCGTTGAGTCAGGACGACAAAAAATGTCTTCCCGAGTCGGCGGCCGAGCACCTCGATAGTTGGGTAAGCCCGGAGTTGCTCTCCGCCATCCGAGTGAGTCCAATACCTCATGTGCAATTGTGAAATTGTTGAAGCCAGACGCAAAGAATGATGGCGGGTCCTCACGAAAAAGAACATGCAGAAACGATAGAAAGACAAAAATGAACTGTCAGGTTCCTCAAGCCGACAACAGCCGCTGCCTGCCAGGTGACCGACTTACCGTATGGCGGCCGTCCGATGACCGAGAGCCTCGTGGAAGGAAGCTGTCGCGATGGACGTTGGCCGACCGAAGCTCGCTTGTCTGCGATTGACGAGAAAACAAGGCAGACAACAACGGAATGCCCAAATGTTTTTTGTTCGAAGCAATCGACGAGCTGGGAAGAGCCGAGAGAAAAAAGAGCGCTATTCAAGCTTCTTTGTTAATCCTGCAGCCTGCTGACCTTCTCGCCGTTCGAGAAAAGGGGGCTGTGGTGCGCTGGCTCGAGGCTGAAACGGTGTGCGGCTGTGGGAATCAAGAAAAAAGAAGAGATGAAAAAGATGGAATTGAAGAAAATTTGCTGTGCAGCTTTTTTTCCCGCGAGAGCGAAAGAGCTGGACTGCCTGTCTGCTTAGGGCCGCCCCACTCACTTGGAATTGGCAGCTGCCTTGCGACCAACCAAGTCCTAGAATACGCAAGACCACTGTGGCTGCTGCGGCAAGGCCCACTCTGCGACGACCGCCAGCCCAGCAGTGAGCGAGAGACAGACACCAGACTGCCTCAGCGCTTGGTATTGCTAGCAGTTTGCGCTGTTGCTGTGTTCCCCTTTGTTCCTTCCCCTTCTCCAAGACCCGCTTTTCCCACATGTTGTGCTTGCACTCGGTGCGACAGGGTTAGGCGGCAGCGAATCTTCTGGGCGATGGCGGGCAGCTTCCATCCACCCCTCCTTCCCATTCCAGTTCCAGGGGTGAGAGGCATAATTACATCAGTGCCTCGCACTTAGTTGGTCGTACCTGCCGCACTCCAACCCCGCCGTTGTGCTCTGCGAGTCCGTATTTGCTCGCCGTATTCTGACTGGGCAGTGACGACTGGGCTGTCGCGGGTTGTTCCTGCCTTTCCCCGCCGACTTCCTATTTCCCTCTCATTAAGAGAGTCTGTCCTTCCTGCTGCGTAAACCCTGATCTCGCCCAAACAGGCTTTCGTTCATGCGCCGTGGCCTTATATTGTGATCCTGACGCCATTCCTCTCTGTTTCCTCAGTAAATCCCAAAATCACCAACAATCAACCTCGCTGCTCAGGACAAAGAATCCGAGCGCAAATCCATCGCCCAACAAACCGCGAACAAAGGACTAAAAGCAAAGCGGAGAGCTGCTCCAGTCTGCGGACCCCTCAAAACCAAAAGCTTCCCACGCCCGCCGTCGTCATCGGCTTTTCTGCGCATTTCTCAACTGCCTCTGTTTTCTCCTCTCCTTTCTCTCCTCTTCCATCCTCCTTTTCTTTGCGCGATCTCTCACAACACACCCTCTCTCGCCCATCATGAACGTTCTCAAGCTTCAGAGGTGAGTTTTCGTCGTGTTTCTGTGGCCTTTGGCCTGTTCTAGCCAGCCTTCTTTGGCCTCTGCTAACCCGAGCCTTCCGAACAGGAAATTTCCTCAATTCCAGCAGAATGAGATCTTTGAACTGAGCAATGCCTTCCGCAACCTCGATGTCGACGACAAGGGCTACGTTGACGAGGCCACCGCCATCAAGGCCACACAGGCAAGCGAGCGTCAGCCGTACGACGTTGTGCGCCAGGCCCTGAAGGAGGTGGAACTTGACTCTTCGCGACGTGTCGAGCTGGAAGACTACGTTGGAGTACGTCCCATTCATTCCCCCCCTCTATATGTCCCCTTCCTCGCTCCACTGGCTAACTTCTCAGCTCATTGCAAACCTGCGCGGCGGTGCTGCCGACCCCAAGCATATCTCCACCGGCGCTTCGCCCCTCCCCGGCCCAGCGTCACCAAGAGCCGGCATCGTCTCTCAGCGGACAGGCGGCGGCGGCCATGCCTCCAAGGGCAGTGTCAGCGGCAAGATCCACGTCCAGGGCTCCAACGCCAACACCACTCACACCATCAACGAGGACGAGCGTACCGAGTTTACCCGCCACATCAACGCCGTCCTGGCCGGCGACCCGGATATTGGCAACCGCCTGCCCTTTGCGACCGACACCTTTGAGATGTTCGACGAGTGCAAGGACGGTCTTGTGCTCGCCAAGCTGATCAACGACAGCGTCCCCGACACCATCGACGAGCGTGTGCTCAACGTCGCCGGCCGCAAGACCAAGACCCTCAACGCCTTCCAGATGACCGAGAACAACAACATTGTCATTGAGTCCGCCAAGGGTATTGGCTGCTCCGTTGTTAACATTGGCAGTGGTGACATTATCGAGGTGCGCGAGCATCTGATTCTCGGTCTGATTTGGCAGATCATCCGCCGTGGTCTGCTCGGCAAGATCGATATCAAGCTCCACCCGGAGCTGTACCGCCTGTTGGAGGACGGCGAGACACTCGAGCAGTTCCTGCGCCTGCCCCCAGAGCAGATCCTGCTGCGCTGGTTCAACTACCACCTCAAGGCCGCCAACTGGCCCCGCACCGTCACCAACTTCTCGTCCGACGTCAAGGACGGCGAGAACTACACGGTGCTCCTTGCCCAGATCGGCCACGAGTACGGCTGCACACGCGCACCACTCCAGACCCGCGACACGCTGCAGCGCGCCGAGGAGGTCCTACAGAACGCCGACAAGCTGGGCTGCCGCAAGTTCCTGTCGCCGACCTCTCTCGTCGCCGGTAACCCCAAGCTGAACCTGGCTTTCGTCGCCAACCTGTTCAACACACACCCCGCCCTGGACCCCATCACCGAGGAGGAGAAGGCTGAGGTCGAGGACTTTGACGCTGAGGGTGAGCGTGAGGCCCGCGTGTTCACACTGTGGCTCAACAGTTTGGACGTCCAGCCTGCCGTGCAGTCCTTCTTTGACGATCTGCGCGACGGCACCATTCTGCTGCAGGCCTACGACAAGGTTGTGGCCGGCTCGGTCAACTGGCGCTTCGTCAACAAGCGCCCTGCCAATGGCGGCGAGGTCATGCGCTTCAAGGCTGTCGAGAACACCAACTACGCCGTCGAGCTTGGCAAGCAGCTGGGCTTCTCGCTGGTCGGCATCCAGGGTGCCGACATTACGGACGGCCAGAAGATGCTGACGCTCGGCCTTGTGTGGCAGCTGATGCGCCGCGACATTACGGTGACACTATCGGCACTGGCCCAGCGCCTGGGCAAGAAGGAGATTACCGATGCCGAGATGGTGCGGTGGGCCAACGACATGTCGCGCAAGGGCGGCCGCAACTCGTCTATCCGCTCCTTCAAGGACCCGGCTATTGGCACTGGCGTGTTCCTGCTGGACGTCCTCAACGGCATGAAGAGCAGCTACGTCGACTACGACCTGGTCACGAGCGGCCACACCGACGACGAGGCCTACCTCAACGCCAAGCTGAGTATCAGCATTGCCCGCAAGCTGGGAGCCACTATCTGGCTGGTGCCCGAGGATATTTGCCAGGTGCGCTCGCGCCTGGTGACGACGTTCATTGGTAAGACCCCCGCCATTCCTTTGACTTGTAGCACAAAAAATCATTACCATTTCATATAACTAACTAATATCCTCTACTAGGCTCTTTGATGGCGACGTACGAGAAGATGGCATAAATTTACGACACTCGAGACGTGAGGGTGACGGAGAGATGAAGTGGAGGAAGCAAAATGCTTGGGTATAACTTTTGTCGGGCAATTCGAAAAAAAAAGGGCAGGACTGGGTGCGGGTTCAGACAGGGACGGTTGACTTTTTGTTTTTGCTTTTTTGTTTGACTCTTTTCTCGTCGTTTTGTCTTCTATAGTTTTTTTTTTCTCATGATTTCTTGCCTTGCCTTTTTGTCTTCTTTCTAGGTTTTTCTTTTCTACGTATTTTATCATTATTCATACTGGCCATTATTCTGCTGTCCTTTTCTCACTATTTCGTATCACGGACCTCGACTTTTCTCACCCGTCTCATCTCATCATCGTATTTTCATGATCATTTTTGGTGATTATCTCTTTAGTCGCTGCCTCATCTCCAAACCGAAGCCGCCCTGTCGTCGTCACACCTCGGCCTGACAAGCCACGCCCCCACAGCGAAAATTGCATTTTTCAATGCAATGCCTATGTATATCATCCTGGCAGGTCTCTACGGACGTGCACAATTCCTACGGCGCAATTCACGATTCGCAACCTCCGAATCCTCCCGGCCGGAGACTCGTGGCGTTCCGGCCGCCCCGGCTCTCGTCACGCGCTTTTATCATTGGGTAGTCCCACGTGGTTATGAATGACACACGCGGGAGCGCGCGGCAAGTTCCTATGACGGAGAATTTTAACGATCGCCGGCCCAAAGCCCGAAAAACTGGGCAATTGAAGAGTGATAAGCTCCTCACAACGTAGGATCGCCGTAGGGCATTATTGCTGTGCTGGGCGTCAGAGAGTGTCTACTCATTCTGAGTGAGAGAGCCAGGGAGCGACGTGGAAGGTGAAAGAGACAGGAGATACTGACGACAATGCAGGAAGGAGCAGGGGGAGCGATATGGAGACGGGGCCTTCGTAAGCGCTAAGGCCTGGACGACGTATGTTGACACAATGCCTCACTGCCCTGTATTGGTGATTCTTGGCCCTGGCGCCGCCCTGTGCTTGTTGGCACTAGGAGCTGTCATGCACCGCCCTTACGTATGTCGTATTCGAGCAAAATGCATGCTTGTCCACTGATTTTCTGATGTTGGATTTTCCTTCGATCCGCATCTTCTTTTCCTCGGTCTTTCCTTGCGCCAAAATACGTCTGCCTACCGCATCGCGCTTTTTACACCAACTTCCCTGCAGCTCGCGGCCGACTTGTTCGCAGTTTCCTTCGTTTTCCGTATTCTCATTCTCACATGCATGTTTGGGAAGGCGCGGCACACTCAATTGCACCAGAATAGGGACGTCTTTATTTTTTCAAACATAAAACGCTCCCCTTGCGCCTTCCCTCCCCACCCCTTTTGGCCTGTTGTCGCCGCCGAAGAATCCGGAAGGCGCAAACAGGTGGTCATCTTCCTACCTGAAATACCGGTCTTGCCACACCATCATTGTCTCGCCTCAGCTTTCGCTCTCGCCCCTTTACAGCTTCCCGACATATCGATATTTCTCGACATTTCTCTCTTTACAAAGCATTTTAAAATATTGAAAACCGTGTTCTCATTGCTTCAATTCGATTGTATCTTTCGTTTTCCGATCTAGAGAATTGCAATCGCAATTTTAACCTTAACCTTCTTTCTTGTTCTCTCTCCCCCACTGCTCGCCTTATTTTCCACTAAAACTGAAGGGCACCCGAATGCACTAATTAGCTTCGCCAACTCAATCCGGACAGCTCTTCTGGGTCGCATATCCACTTTCCCTTTCCCTTTTTCTTTTCGTTCGCACCTGCCCTACGTCACCGCAAAAACATTGGCCGACTTGACCAACACAAACACATAAGAAGGGCAAGAAGCTCCAAAAGGCGACCTCAGTCTGGAAAGCCCGATTGGTCAACGGTCAATATATCACACTACACACCACACGATGGCACCCAACAACGCCGCTCCCGAAGGGGGCAGTAACGGTGCCACTGCCGCGCAGCAGCAACGACCCAACGCCCTTCGCGACGCCTTCCGCGCTTCTGGCCAGCGCCCAGACGGCGCCTTCAGCTCAGACGCTTCGTTTACGGCTTCGGAGAGCCCCAGCGAAGAGGACTATGACGAGCTTACTTCGCGGCCCGCCGAGGCCATGGTGCTCCGCCAGCGCCGCAAGCCGCAAACGCAACTGCGCAACGAGGTACGGGCTGACACTTCTGAGCCCGACGACACGCCGACAAAGAAGGGCAACTCGCCCCGAAAGGACACAAAGGACGAGCCGATGATGTCTCCAACGTCCCGTTTGCAGCGAGGCGGGCGCAAGCTGTCGGCCACTGTGATCTTTGAGGAGAAGGGCGGCAGTACCAGCAGCGGCAGAGACAGCCAGGGCGCGCTGCACTCCTCGGCAACGACGGCAGTGTCCTCTTCTGCATCCGCTGATGGCGACGGCACGGGTCTGTCTCCCGTCAAGGAGTATGACCAGTTGAACGAAAAGGACGACCAGGGGCACAGCTATGTCGTGTCCATTGACGACCCTAAGCTTGCCGAGATCCTGCGGGCAGATCTCGAGCACATGCGCGAGGATCTCGAAGAGAAGCGCCGACAACAGGCACAGTCTTCTGAAGCTGGAGATAGCTTGGCAGGCGATGGCATCGCAGTCCACGATAAGGGAGCGGAGGACGATGGCGGCCAGGCAAAACACCGCCGGGGATCTGTCTCGTCCAAGGCCCGGGATAAGAAGAAGAAGCCGCGCGGCCGGTTCAGAGACTTTGTCTTTACTCGCGGCTTCTCGACTTTTGATCGGCAAAACGCTGCGGCGGCCAACAGCCCGTTCCACGGCTTCTTCACGCTCTTCTGGATCTCTGTCTTCATCTTCATGATGCGGATCGGCGCCGAGAACTGGCGCAAGACCGGCAGTCCCCTCGGCACCAACGAGATCATGGCCAACATGGTCCACCGCGATCTTGTTGTCATGTTGCTGTCTGACGGCGTGCTGTGCGCGCTGACGGGTGTGAGCTGGCTGATCCAGCTTGTTGTTTTTGACGGCCGGCTCATGGAATGGGATGGAGCCGGCTGGATCGTCCAGAACGTGTGGCAGACCATGTACATCGCGGGCTTTATTGGCTGGACCCAGCTGCGGGACTGGCCCTGGTCGCACACCGTGTTCTTTGTGCTGCACGGCCTGGTGATGCTCATGAAGCAGCACTCATATGCCTTCTACAACGGCTATCTTTCGTCTATTTACAAGCGCCGCGCCGCACTTCAGTCACGGCTCGAGGAGCTGCAGCGCGCCGAGCTGGCCAGCCATGATCCCAACGATAAGATCCGGGCATCTAGCCAGCCGGAGGCCGACGCCGCATTGGCATCGGTGGCCCTGGTAGCAGCCTCGTCCGGTGCCAAGGCTGGCGATGACGACGCCAAGAGGCATACTGCAAATGCCGCTGCAGAACAGGCCGCCGCCAGCACCGCAAGCCCCGAGGCTCTTGACAAAGTTGTCGCTGCTCTTCAGTCCGGCCAGCCGCTTGACCACAACCAGGCGCGCGTGTTTGAGCGGATCCTGCATTGGGAGATCGACGGTCTGACCGAAGAGCTGCGCGGCAAGTCTACGCGCCCCGAAAAGGCGTACCCCCACAACCTGACGTTCACCAACCACTACGAATACATTGTTCTGCCGACTCTCGTCTACGAGCTCGAGTACCCGCGCTCCGTGTCGATCAACTGGCGCTATGCTGCTGAGAAGCTGGTGGCTGTCTTTGGCATCATTTTTGTCATGATCATGATCTCTCAAGCGTTCATGTATCCCGTTGTTATGCGCGCCGTCGCGATGAAGGAGGCTGGCATACCGCTCGCTGAGCGCTTCAAGGAGTTCCCGTGGATGCTGAGTGATCTCATCTTTCCCTTCATGATGGAGTACTTGGTAAGCCTTTCTTTATTTCTTTGTTTTAGACTCACTCCCTACTTCTTCCTTTTCAGCATAGCTAACTCACTTCCAACAGCTCACTTGGTATCTCATCTGGGAGACGATTCTCAATTTCCTCGCCGAGATTACCTTCTTCGCCGACCGCAATTTTTACTCGGCCTGGTGGAACTCGGTGACTTGGGACGAGTTTGCTCGCGACTGGAACCGGCCGGTGCACCTCTTCTTGCTGCGCCATGTCTACCACAGCTCCATCTCCGCGATGAAGGTCAACAAATACACCGCTACGCTCATCACCTTCTTTCTGTCGGCGTGTGTCCACGAACTGGTCATGTGGTGCATCTTTAAGAAACTGCGCGGCTACCTACTCTTCCTGCAAATGTGCCAGCTGCCGCTAGTGCGCCTGAGCCGGACTCGGTGGATGCGCAATCGCCAGACGCTGGGCAACATCATGTTCTGGGGCGGGATCTTCATGGGGCCGACGATCTTGTGCAGCTTGTATCTGATTCTGTAGTTTTTCTTTTGTTACATCTGTACGTCGTACTTTTCTATATTTGTTGATTCATAGCGAGATAGTATACTCCGTATAAGCTTCTTCTTCTGCTGCTTTATGCCAAGGACGACCATTGTTTCAATATCAATCTTTAACCGCGTGTGCACTTTTATCCCCGTACGAAGGAAAATCAGAGGCTCCATAATACTAGTATGCACGGTTTCGTTGTCCGGAGCGCCTCCATACCACTGAAGCGCGCCATGATGAAACTGTTGCAAGTAGCCGCGCTAGCACACGTGACTGTGGGTCATTTGCTCGCTGGTTTAGGCACACCAGTCCGACAGTGCTCTTGCCGCCAGCAAGCTTTTGCCTATTTCTACCCAAGTGGCAAGCACACGCAGCCCGTCGCTCGGTAGCACCTCCCTTGTCGGTGGTCGCATCATCTATTTTTTCGATTCCCACCTTCCTTCGCATTCTGTCTTTCTTTGTACTCCTTCCATAAGGGATTTTTTTGGCCTCTTTCAGCATTTTTACCCCCTTCTCCCTTTTCTCCATCAACACAATCTCTCTTCTGACCCTTTTCACGACGACAATCATCTGCTCGATTGCATTTTGACACGCCCATCAATTCCCATCCACTTGCGCTTCCGACAACCCTCGACATCATGTCTCGCGGCGGCACTACGCTCTACGTGACGGGCTTCAGCCACGGCACTCGCGCACGCGATCTGGCCTACGAATTCGAACGGTACGTTTCCTGAGAACAGGCCATCAAAAATGGCCTCGTCGTCCTCTGCTCGTCGACACGGAGCTGCAAAAAGAGGCATTCGCATCCTCTTTCGTCCCCTCCCGTCTCCCGGCTTTCGTCGTCTTCGTCATTATCGTTTTCTCGTCTTCCTCATTATCCTCGTTATCCTTCGCCCTCCTCGTCGCGACCGTCCTTTTCTCCTCCGTTTTACATCCCCCCCTCCCATTTCTCCGTCTGCCGGCGAAACCTCGTCGAATCGTGTCTTCTACTCTCCTCGTCTGCGCTCTCGCTCTTCGTTCCTCGTGTTCTTCGCTATCCGCCCGGTCCCTCGCTGTCATTTCCGTTCTCGTCTGCGTGTGCGCCCACAATATCCTCAGCCCTTCTCTCCCTCTTTTGGCGAATGAGCGAATGGTACGATAGCGTCGTTCCTGTAGCACAAAGCTGGCTGCGCCAGACTTTCTGTTTTGTGAGGCGGCTGGATTCCCCCCCTTTGGTACCCCATTTTCCGGCCATTGTTGGACAAGATGCAAAAGATTGGGCCGACTGGAGTGCCGAAACATACATGCCGTGTATGTTTTTAGGCTCGAGTCTGACGAGAAGGCGAAGAAAGAGATGACACACCTTACGAGCCAATGCCTTCCCCCACGTATACTTCGATATGGGAAATACTGACAGTATCTTTTTACTTTAGCTACGGCCGCCTTGTCCGCTGCGATATCCCCGCTCCGCGCTCCGCCAGCAGCCGTCTGTAAGTACTCGAGCGGCACCGGAATCTTTTACGAACATACTTGGCGAATAATGCCTATCCACGAGCACATTATCTAACATCTTTATAGCTTTGCATTTGTTGAGTACGAGGACCGCCGTGACGCTGACGATGCATACCATGACATGCATAACAAGCGCCTTGGTCGTGACGACATCCTGAAGATCGAGGTGAGTTCTATAACTGCCGAGATGGGCAAAGACCTTAATACCATTTTGTCAAGTATGAAATCCTAACAAATGTTTTATTCAGTGGGCACGTACTCCCCCGTCGGCCTCTTGGCGGTTCGATTCTGGCCGTGACCGCGATCGTCGCCGGTCTCCCCGTCGCGGTGGCCGTTCGCCATCCCCTCGCCGTCGTGATGCCTCGCCCCGCAAGGACGACCGTCGCGACCGCGACCGCGACTATGACCGCGACCGTGATTCTCGCCGTGATCGCGGTGACCGGTCTCGCAGCCCGGAGCAGCGGTATGCTTTCTCTCGCGATCCCGATTTATCTACACGCTCTGCAGGATTACGTACTGACTCGGAAAATAGTGATCGTGACCGTGACGCTAAGGAAGACCGGGACGACCGCCGCGAAAACGGAACCAACGGCGATGACCGCAAGGATCGTGAGCGTATCGATAGCCCGCCTCCCCCAGCTCACGACGACTTGGACGTCGCAGAGTAGTGGATTGATGACATGCCGAGACGCAGCATGGGAGAAAGCATCTATTATCACGACAGTGTTATGCATCGATATGCCCTCAGCGAAACCGCCGCCTCAAACGACGAGAACTGTCCTCGCTTCCACGACAAGCTGGTCAGTCTGCCACGGGGCCGTCAACCGCCACGGTATATTGCTACCTATAACATCTAAGTGCTCAGTCCGGACCCCATTCTTTTGATGTGTTGATTTTCGCGAGGCATCCGGAGACTAGGACCATTTCAACAATGAATGGACCACTCCGGATATGCCCTCGCTGTTTTCTTTTGTACCCGCCAGTTTTTTCCCCTATTATCCACTCGTTGTTTTTGTCTCTTATTTTAGTAATCGGTTCGGTCGGTGTCACACGCAACTTCCATCGGTTTCCAGCTCCTTTCAAAATCAAAACTCTTTCTTTTTCGACTTGTCCCTTTCCCGCGCTCCTCGTCGTTTCTTATCGTGTACCCAATCGTGTCCCTTACCCTCCGCATTATCGATACAATACACAACGCGGCCACGCTGTCGCCAACCGGGGGCCGTCTCAATAATACGGAGAGATTTGCGGCGGATATCCTTACCTCGAAGTCGTTCCCCTCCCCGCCCATCCCAGCCATTCTCCTCACCTTTTCGTTTTGTCAAGACATGAAGCCTCAGAAGACGGTCCGGAACGGCGGATTTGCAGATTCTGCGACGAGTAGTTCTACTCGGGGCGGTGGTCCCTCATGAACACTTGCCAACAAAAGTAACGTGCTTCTGTTTCCTTGATTTGATTTTATGCTGGCGTTGATGCTACTACTTTGAGACTCCCTTTGGTGCTATTTTTATCCTTGCTTCTTCCTTGTTCTTGCGCAATGTTGCCTTTTTGGCGGTGTTGCTAGTCAAGTTGGAACCTGTAAATTATGGAATGCTCCCGAAGACTATTTATATAGATATGAATGTGCTTTGAGTATCTGTTACCGGTTTACGTATATTGAGAAGTAGTTCTCTAGTTGCGATGTGAGTTATGAAAATAACATTGCTACTGAAGCTGTGATTAAATAGCACACACAAGTAGCCAAGGCGCGTATGTTGGAATGCACAGCCGTGGATATTGGTCTTTCAAACGTCACGCGACCACGATGTGCCGGATACAAGATGCCTGCGTTGATTTTAGTGGTTTGTTGACGATACAATGATCTAGACCGCCGGGCAGAAAGGTCGAAGGGAACAGAGTTTCCGGTAAAGCGTGGTATTGTTCGAAGCTACTTGTAAGTGAGACACATGACTGCATGAATCGATGTCGTCCTGACGAGCTTCATACTAAAACGCGGGGAGAGGAGGTAGCTCCACGAAAATGGGAGAGCAATCGACCACCCTTCTAGTACTTGGCAGGTTGCTCGACATAGCTTGCCCAGCCCGTTGTGATACGAAGTACAATGCCCACCTAATTCGTAAAACAAATAAAAGGTCAAGAGATGCGGAACTGCCAATGATAGATAGTATATTGAACAAGAGAAATGAAGTATCCAAACATTGAGTTGCCTATAGCTCTATTGTGCGCCTGTTCTTACCCTGACTTTCATGTAAGCGGCTATCTGGAAGGCAAGAGTGGATGTGGGCTCAGTGGGCCACTTGATGTCGTCACATCTTTCGTCTCTTGATCATTCTTCCGCCGCTTTATTTTGGACAGAATTTTGGGCCTTCCAATCTATCAACCCCTCACGTTGTGTTGGGGAAAGGACGGAGGAAGTCGGGAGACTCGGCTACGGCGATGCATGGCATATCCGACGAAAACCTCAAGCGGGAAGGAACAATCTCTCCGCACCAGAGAAGGAGCTAACGACAAACGATTACGGAGACGGTGCGGTCCAAGATAGAAGCTCGAAGCGGCATGGGATATTTCTTTCCGTTTTGAGCGGTCTCGCTGCCGGCAGCGCCTGCCATTCTAGAATAGGGGAAAGAGCGTGAGTGACACGTGACGTGTTCTTTTACAAGTAATTGATTGTATCTTTCTGGGCATTTTATAAATTGCGCAACGTGAGAAGAAAGTTTTATATCAAGAAGCGCTTTGCAGACAAACCCAATGAATGTGCTTGGAAATTTGTTGCCGTCGCTAGTTTCGTCTAGGCGATTTAGGTCACAAGACAGACCTAGTGGCTCCTCCAAGCCCGTCACCGACACTCTCGTCGGACCCTGTGAGCGGCGAGGCACTTCGCAGTGCGTTTGCGGCATGGGGGAGCTATTCAACAGTCTCGGATTGGCTATCCGGGAAGTAACAGGCCGTGGGGAGAAAAAGAGAAACGCCTAAAGGGGTCAGAAGGGACCTGAAAACGGCCTGGCCAAATCACAGCCTGACCAGTTGCTTCCTGTCCGTTGATGTTTTAGCGCCATTGGCGTGTCATTTTGTTCGATTTTCATTATGCCAAATCTCCCTCATTCAAGGTCAGTTGGCCCTATACCATTGCTGCGCCCTCTTAATTTTAACAGCGATATTTTGGCACTTCCAATGAAGAGACAGAGTGCTCCGTTTTGACGCACCAAGGCTCATATCAGGGAAGGAAGGAGCAGGTTTTGAGAATGGCACCTGCCTCGTCCTGCTGTTCTGAGACACGATGGCAGGGCCCTACATGTGCTGGAAACCAGACTTATCCCAGGTAATTGGTTCATCTTTTTATGCAGTATTTCGAGCACCAAACTCGAGTACCGAACGAGCCATGCATGCCAACAGCATTTGAAGGAATAAATCGTTGGACTGACACAATCTAAGGGGTGTGGTTATCAGCCTCGCCGACAAGACTGTATCCACTTTTTTCCGTCAACTGCCATTTCTGCTTCGGCTTTCAGTTGCGAGGTCGTCGAGAAGATGGGGAAGAGCACAAAAGTGCAAGTGCGAAGATCGTCTGCCTGGTCGCTGCTTCTTCACGCGAAATCCTACTGGTATTCGTACTGCAGTTATTTTACACTTCATTGATCGTCTTCCGTATGCCCAGACGGCCATCCATTCCCAGAGCCCCAACTCCCCTCTCTGCAAGGGGAGCTTGTTTTTCCCGCCATGGGTGAGCTAGGCCTGGGCCACTAATACTGCTCAACGACGATTCAGCTTGCGTATCGCAAAACTGACCAGCTCCTTATTTCATCCCGGCGGTTTGCTGTCTTGGCTGTCGACTGTTTCCCCCTTCTTGTCCTCCCTTTCTGACAGTTTCTCTATTTTTGTCGAATTTTTGTACTTTGTCTCTCATTTTTTTTTTCAATCGTTGTCGAGTTTATTGTCGACACAGACGAGCAAGTCACAAGGTCAACTAAAACACAGTAAACAAGCACACGGCCTACAGAGTACCTCCTTCCCAAATTTCTGCAGGCGCCTCGCCTTGTTGCCTCGCCTGTCATCAGTCAACGAAGGGCAAGAACGACGGACTCTGCCCACAAGAATATTTTCGTCCTAATCTCGCACAGAATCTATTTTCGACTCTTCTTCTTCGTCTTCTCCTTTTCCTCGTACTTTTTGGCATCTTTCAGCATTTTGTATCCACGACCTTCAGCCACCAGTTAGAGACGCTGCGTTCCGACACTGTCACCTCCACAACGACACTCATTAAATCTTCCTTTCGATTTATATATATCTACGCCCCTACTCCAGCCATTATCGACTGTGACTGTCGGTTCTGTCGAGCTTTTGTCTGTTCATTGTTACGGTCATCAGCTTTGATAATCTATCTTGACGACACTGTCCCTCGCCTTTTCGTCATTCTTTGCTCGGTTACCGATCGCGGTTCAGCTTCACCCGGTCGTTGCCCTGCTTCCGCCATCCGAACTAAGCCGCTTCCAAGACAGCCTTGCTCAATGCAACCCACTTTGACGCCGACTTTCGAAACCACTTCCCTGGAACGCTCGACCGTTGTGAACTCGAGCGCGAAACAGACAGCAAAGCATCATTTCGACTTGATATTGCGGTGATTCAGCCTCTCTTTTCCTTCCTACATCCGCCCGATTCGAACACACGCGACTTGTTGCACGCGACCGGCAGGCCCATCAATCGCTTTTTTGGAATCGAATCTATTAGCTCCCCTCCTCCGCAAAATCGCCATTTCGGGTTAAGCATTTCCTTGCTAAAAATTTCCCCCTTCCCGACCCTGCGCGCGCCCTGCAACCTGCACCCTGTTCGTGCCTGCGCAACCAACGACCCTTTTCCACGCGACAACGACAAAGATCAACCCGGCAGCGGCATCGACGACAACCACGCACCACCCGTGCATTCTCTTTACTTGTTGGCGAGCGAAGCGGCGCCTGTAAAGCTCCGCGTGCCTTTTGCTACATCAATTGGCTCTTTTGCGGAGGGATTCCGTGGGCCTTTCCGGCCGTTCTTTTTCTTCGCAATTCTCACACAATGGCAACCGTACGTCACTCTTTTCCCGACTGTCTTCCGCACGACCACACAAACACGCAGCGCATCCTCGTAGCCCATCTCTTTTTGCTTTTGGAGCTTGTTGTCCTCTGTGGCCACTCGGGCTAGATTTTGCTAACATTTGCCGTGCAGGACGACATATTAAAACCGAAACCGGCGTTGGGGAATAATGTCCTCATGCAGACCCGCGTCTTCTTCTCCGACCCCGTCGTGGCCGCATTCTGCGGCGGCGGCGTGGCTGGAGCCGTCTCCCGTACAGTCGTTTCCCCTCTCGAGCGCCTCAAGATCCTGTTCCAGATCCAGAGTGTAGGCCGCACCGAATACCAGATGCCCGTGGGCCAGGCGCTCAAGAAGATGTGGGTGGAAGAAGGCTGGCGCGGGTTCATGCGCGGCAATGGCACCAACTGCATCCGCATCGTGCCCTACTCGGCTGTGCAGTTTGGCAGCTACAACTTCTACAAGACGGTGAGTAGCCCTCTACTTTTGGGTACGGCTTGAAGGCCGACAGCAGATTACAGTCTAACTTCTTTTCTCTAGCACTTCTTTGAGGCGTACCCCGGCGCCGACCTGTCATCATTTGCCCGGCTTACCTGCGGTGGCATTGCCGGCATCACCTCAGTCGTCTTCACATACCCTCTCGACATTGTGCGGACACGCCTCTCGATCCAGACAGCCTCGTTCGCCGACCTGGGCAACCGCACAGGAAAAATGCCCGGCATGTGGGAGACACTGGTGTTGATGTACAAGAACGAGGGCGGCATTTCAGCGCTGTACCGCGGCATTGTTCCAACAGTGGCTGGTGTGGCCCCCTACGTCGGCCTCAATTTTATGACGTACGAGGCGGTCCGGCAATACTTTACAAAAGACGGCGAGAAGAACCCTTCCGCTATGCGGAAACTGGCGGCTGGTGCCATCTCTGGTGCCGTTGCACAAACCTGCACATATCCTTTGTACGTTTGCGTATTTTCCTTTCCGCCAATTTGGCCCAGTTTGGCCGAAAACTGGCACCTGTCCTCTGCCTTGTCTGCTAACTTTCTTTTTCCTTCCAGTGACGTTCTGCGGCGTCGATTCCAGATCAACACAATGTCCGGCATGGGCTACCAGTACAAGTCATTAACAGACGCAATCCGGGTGATTATCATGCAAGAGGGCATCAAGGGCTTGTACAAGGGCATTGTCCCAAACCTGCTCAAAGTGGCTCCGAGCATGGCCTCCAGTTGGCTGAGCTTTGAGATGTCGCGCGACCTCCTCCTGGGGTTACGTGTTGAGCCGGAAGAGGCCACTTTATAACCAAGTACATATTTTTCGATTGGTTTTATTTTTCGTTCTTTACTATGGTTGCTTCTTTTCTTCGTTTTATCTTTCCGAGACAGCGAGAAAGCATCATTTACAGCTTTGTTTAGACTTTAGATGTCCGTCACGATATTCCTTCCTTCCTTCCCCCCTTTTCCCTTACCTTTCTTTTATTTCCACCTTTCCTATGCTTTTGCCTTTCTGTTGCCCCCTCGTCTTATGTCTTTCGCTGTCCAAATACTCGCTGCAATGCTCGTTTAGACAAGCAATTGTCAGTGGCCATGGCAGCATAAGATGTTGGACTTGACCAACGGTGGGACAATAGCATAGTCTACAAGACGAGACGAGCCACAACGCTCGAGAGTGGTCTACGAGGGCATATTTCTTGAGGTTTGTATAGATACACTGCATTTATAGTTTTCGGAGGGCTTTTTATTTTCCTTGCGTTTTTGGATAGAACAGGTTCTGGGACCGGTTTGCATGGAGGCAGCGCTTTATACAATTTCCTTCTTTTGAACGCAAATATAAATACTATTGCACAAGCACACCACTTGGTTTATTCGGGGAAGAAGAGCAATACTGAGCTCACAGCATGCTATTCGTCATCTCGATCAGAGGAGACTGACATGAGTTGTCGCCGGATTGGATAGCTTCGCATCGAAAAGCTTTGTCATTTATTACATAAGCTCAAAGTCGACACCTTCGATTCAAGGCACCAATTAGCTCTTGCCAGAGCATTACCCTAATTGCCGCTCTTCACCGCCCACCCACCAATCCTCATTTTGGCACTTTAGACTGGCTGAAGCGAAAAGAGGGCAGAAAAAAGGCAGAAAAAAGACCCACTTTTCTAGTTCCGCTCGATTTTTGGGCCCATTTATGCTAACAATTTTTTTCTAGCACCAGTCCCCTCTCTTTTCTGTCTCTTTTTTCCTCTCCTCCCCCCCAACCATCACGACAACCTTTTTTGTCAACCAACTTTTTTCATCTCGACATTTTTCGGGTTACCTGGGGGTTCATTTACACAAAATCTCTTCCGAGAGTCAGCTATTACGATGGGTACGTGAGAGAGCAAGCTTCTGGGTTGCTTCTTTTCTGGAGATCAATTTCTTCTTGCAAAGGAAGAGATGGATTGACGGGATGAGGCAATCCAAAAGACTTTCTTTCCTTTTCGAGTGTGCGAGTGGAAGGGATGACAACGACATCCGTGGCCATGGGAACGAAATCGATACGAGGACAACAGACTATCCACATCCAATCGAGACGAGACCGATACTGCCGACGACGGAGAATGGAGAGAGCAAGGCCGATCGATGGCACATCTCGAAAGAGAAAAGCACACGAGACACTTGCGGCCGGGAATGGATGGGGAAATGGCGTGAGGGCTCTGGCTGATGGCGGATCTCGATCTTGGTTCTCTCTTGCTGTCCGTGAAACGACAGCTCGAGATGTAATAGAGACGAGATATTCGACGTCGCCATGTCGTCCACCGCCTTTTTCCTTCGTTTGGTACTTGGCCAAAGCCTTGTGCCGACGTCCCTGGTGTTTCGACCGCGATGCTCTCAATGACATCTTCGTCATCCGTCAATCGACTTCTTATCTTGTTTGTGGATGGTCTCTGTCTTAGTCTTTTTTCCGACCTTTGGCTACCTTGTCCGGCTCCCTTCTGCGAACCATTGGCGACTGGACTTGCGGCGTCTAGACGTGCTCAACTCGAGGTTGAAGATTGTTTCGTGTTTCTCTTTCTTTATTCTTTCCTCTTGGAAGGAATAGGGCATCTTTCTTGATCTGCTCTCGCTCCGGAATGGTTCTTCTTTTGTCGCTCTCGTGAAACAGCGGGATTAGATGGGCCTGAGAAGGAACTGAGACAGTCGAAAACAGCCCGGGAAGAAAACTGTATGCAAACATTTCTTCTTGTTAGCCTCGTTGTTGAGCCGTCTGGAACTGCCTGTTCTAGCCTGCCTTCTCAAAATCTCGTTTTTGTTTTGAGCATACCAAAGAACCAAAGGGCTGACCGGGGATTTTCTTTTTCTTTTTTGTAGGTATCGATCTCAAGCAGCACCACGTGCGGAACACGCACCGTTCCGCCCCCAAGAGCGACAACGTCTACCTGAAGTTGCTCGTGAAGCTCTACCGCTTCCTGGCCCGTGAGTACTCCTCGAAGCAACGAATGATTTTTTCCCCCAATTCATACTAACAAACCAGGCCGTACCGATGCTTCCTTCAACAAGGTCATCCTGCGCCGCCTGTTTATGTCGCGCATCAACCGCCCTCCCGTCTCCCTGTCCCGCATTGCGGCCAACACCCGCAACGGCGACAGCGCCAAGAAGACCGTCGTCGTTGTCGGCACCGTCACTGACGACAACCGTCTTCTGACCGTCCCCAAGGTCCAGGTCGCTGCTCTGCGCTTCACCGCCACTGCCCGCGCCCGCCTGACCGCTGCTGGCGGCCGTGCCCTGACCCTGGATCAGCTCGCTCTGGAGAAGCCCACGGGTGCCAACACCCTGCTGCTCCGCGGCCCCAAGAAGGCCCGTGAGGCCGTCAAGCACTTCGGCTTCGGTCCCCACAAGCACAAGAAGCCCTACGTTGCCTCCAAGGGCCGCAAGTTCGAGCGTGCCCGTGGTCGCAGACGGTCGCGCGGTTTCAAGGTCTAAATGGAGAAAAAAAAGCAGTGCATGTGTTACGTGTATTTCTTCTTTTTTTCTTTGTTGGGACTTTGTTACTTGCTGTCATGGCTGTCATGTATATGGAGCATGGGGCAGCGGCTCTCGTCTTCTCAAAAGAAATGACGGGACTGCTGCCGAGTGGGTTGACGAAAATAAAAAAGCCTTTGTCCTTTACGAAAACGGATTGTTTGTGATTCCTATTCCAGGCTCAATGGTTTCGGGCGCCAAGGAAAGGCAGGGCCAGGGTGTTTCTTCATATTACCTTTTACCGCAGAAACGTTTCTTTTTTTACGAAATGCCAAAAAAATCGAATACAGATCAAAGGTGCCTAAGTAAAGACGTGTGAAGTGAAGTATTATTGTATTATACCATGTATTATGCCATGTGGTATGCCGTAAATGAACGCCTCTATCCTTAAGATCATTATATTGTTACATTATCGTTGATGTTGATGTTGATATGGAGCTGGCCATATCATAAATCTTTGATGTCGTCCCAGTTCACCTCCTTCTTCCTTCTTAGTGCTACAAAGAAGGATTCTTTCGATTCCTAAAAGCCGTTAGTATTACGTCCTTTGAAATTATGTTCGGAGTCCCTCTTCTACTCACACTCCGTGAAGACTCGGGCTTCTCGCGGGAGACTTTGGCAAACATCTTCTTGAGACGGCTCTCAAGCGACTTGTCCTCGCCGCCCTGGTAAAACTTGCAGACAAAGTGGCCGCCGGGCCGCAGGGTGTCGCTTGCAAACTCGAGGGCGGCGTAGCAGAGGTCCATGCTACCGGCGTGGTCGCGGAAGGCGTTGCCGCTCGTGTTCATCATCCTGTTGTACGGGTTACTCAGCGTGTTCAGCCAAAAGCCATGTGTTTGGGGCCAGGGCTCTGACATGTCGCTTAGCACCACGTCGACCATGCGGCCGGCGTGGGCACTGGCAGCCGGTGACTGCGGCGCCTCATCGGGGTCCGTCGTTCCATCGGTGGAAGAGGAAGCGGTGGCCGATGCTTGGCGTTCCATCTCGATATAGCTCGGGCGGTCCACGACGATATCAGCCGAAATTGGCTCGTTCGGCGGGGGAGAAAGCGAGTCATCATGCTCGGTGCCCTCAATTTCGGCATCGACGTCTGTGTCGGCGTCGGCATCGCTTTCCGGGTCAGTTGCTGCCGTTTTGCTTGCTGGCGTCTGCAGCGTTTTTTGCACTTTTGCCTGTGATCTTGTCCGGACAAGGAAATCTTTGACCATCTGCCGAACTGTCGGTGCCAGGAAATTCCCTTGTATTGTCGACACGCCTCGTGGAGGTTGTGCCGGGATCAGGTCGATGCCGAGCACGCGGCCATTTGGTTTTGTGCGTTCAACAGCCACTTGTGACCAGCTTCCTGGTGCATATCCCTAAACAAATTAGTTGTCTCTGGATAGGATCCAGGAGAATACGAGGGTCGCAGAAACTTACCAAATCGACAATCGTTTGCCCTGGCTTGAACAGCCGGTATTTGGAGTCCATCTCGAGCAGCTTAAAGGCAGCACGGCTCTTCAGCCCACGCACTTTGGCCTCGCGCGCGTATTGGTCCTTGCCCTGGCGCGCTTTCCATCGGGTATTGCTGGCCGCCGGTGCCACAGCCGTCGCCGAGAAGTGTCTGCAAGGGCATTGTCTCCAACTTGGCAGCGCAGACGTCCTTGTAGATGTGGCAGCAGTGACAGCAATGGCAGAGACGAGTGGTGTTCTTCTGGTCACAGCCGACCGGCCGAGACTCCCCAAGGCCGCCGGCATGGGGCGCAAGGGTTGCTGCAGACCAACGATAGACGGGGTGGTGAATAGAGGTGGTGTGTGGCTGTCAATTGTGTCGTCGTACACACATCGTTGTGACGTATTGTTGCTCCTGGTAAAGACTTGTTGATTGTTTAAATTTTTACCGTTGACGTTCAATTGGTGTCCTTGAAAACGGGCGCTAGTCGAGGCTGCTGGGCGGTGTGCTCCACTCGGGACTTGGGCAGGCACATTGGAGGTCAGACAGATCAGACCCTTTGCACCTTCCTTACACAGGGCCCACAATGAGGCTCTGATCGCAGGTATTGCAGACTTCAATATCAAGTTCAGATGACGTATCTAAATTTGTATATTTCTTCTCGCATTCGGTTCATGATTCTCAAGTAGGAAGATTGGGACTCGCTGAGCATTGACACTGCTACCAATTCGTCGCGTTCGAGTTAGAGAAAATGTTCCGGATTTCGCCTTTTTACACTGCAACTGCCGACCAAAAATAGGTGAAGGAAGGCCCAGATGCATTCTCGCCTATTCAATGACACCCTCATGAAAAGACGGGTGCTTAATCTTTTTGTCTTCTGGAAACACAAGTGCGTTGCATAACAATCGTTCCATGCATGTGCAGATTGTTCTTATTCTGCGGTTCAACAGTGGGCTGCCGAGGCTGCTCTTGGTGGGCTAAACCCAAGTTAGGAGGAAGGCACGGCTTGCATTTGTCCGCACCGACGGAGGGTTGCAGGCAGTGGAAGGAACGACCCTCCGAATCACTGCAGCTCGCCCTTTCCTCGCGCATTTTGACTTTGGCGGCTGCCTGCAATTGCAGGAATTCATCCACGACCTGGGGGAAGGTCTCCCAATTTTGCCCCTTATGGCTGGAACTCTCCCATTCTCAATTTCGATCCCCAATAGCCAGACATACAACTCCAATCAACGACACGACTGCAAGGAACAAATGCAACCTACAGTTATATCCTCCCAGCATGCATGCACCTCGCAATACTATTCCGAAATAGGCAAATGGTGCCTCTGAGTTACAGCGTTATGGCAATGCCAACGACATCCGTTGGGTTCGGACCATCCACCGAGGCTGTTTCTTTTTTTTTCTCATTCTATTCGGTCATGTTTTATTATGTTAGTGTAAGTGGTTTTAGCCCCATATCGCTTGCTTTCATTGTGGTTCTTTTTTTTTTCGAGAGGGTCGAGATGCGAGTGCGAGCCAAACGGAGTCGGCTAGTTTCGAGAAGTTCGACTACTGGCGATGGTTCAACGGCGTGTTTGTTGGCCGATTCTGGCCTGACGTCAACGGTCTGAACTTTTTTTTCGTTGCTTAGTTTCTGCGTTCTATTCTATTTGGCACTATTTTGGGCGCCCCTCGACTCGTCTTGCAAGGACAGGATGTTTTGATATATAAACGTCGTCGTCGTCTTCAAAATGTTGGGAATAGTTTCTCATCATCATCATCATCATCATCACAATCAGATCTCCTAGCCCCAAAGACATACCCACTGCATCAAAGCTTCATTGCCATAATACCACATCCGTCAGCACTTAATTTTTAGCCTCCCATCATCTCCCATCATCTCCCACAATGGCATCCCTTGGATTCCTTCGGCCGTCCATGATCGCCCAGAATCTTCCTCTGGCGGCCCCCACGTTCACCGAAAAGGACGTAGGCAACCTCGCCGGCAAGGTCTACTTCATCACCGGTGCCAATGCCGGTGTTGGCAAGGAGCTTACCCGCATCTTGTACTCCAATAACGCTACCGTCTTCATGGGCTGCCGCTCCAAGGCCAAGTGCGACAAGGCCATGGACGAGATCACGGCGGCCACTCAGCTGACCACGGGCTCTCTGCACTTTGTGCAGATCGATCTCGGCGACCTGCGCACCATCAAGCCTGCTGCCGAGGCGTTCCTGGCCAAGGCCGACCGTCTCGATGTGCTCTTCAACAACGCTGGTGTCATGCTGCCGCCCACCGAAAAGGCAATGACTGTCCAGGGCTTCGACCTCCAGCTCGGCACAAACACCGTCGCCCCTTTCCTCCTGACACAGCTCCTGACGCCCATCCTCCAGGCGACGGCCGAGGCCGAAAAGGCTGCCAAACGCCCGGACAGTGTCCGCGTTGTATGGGTTGCCTCCATGGCCGCCGAGCTCTACTCGGGCAAGAACGGAGTCGACATGAGCACCCTGCCCATGGGAAGCAAGACGTACACGCCGCCCATCACCGACCCGCTGACGCTCTACGGCAACAGCAAGGCCGGCACCTACCTGCACAGTGTCGAGTACGCGCGCCGCCACAAGGAAGACGGCATAGTCAGCGTCGCCGTCAACCCGGGCAACCTCGACTCGGACCTGTACCGCACTGTCGACGGCCGCCAGGAAGCGAAGGATAAGAAGGAGGGCAAGCCGGTCCAGCAGCAGGACGCTGGTCTCAGCTGGTTCCAGCGTGCTGGCCTGGGTTTCTTCCGCTCGCACATGCTGCACCCGCCTATCTATGGTGCCTACACGGAGCTGTTTGCCGGTCTGTCGCCCGACGTGTCAATGGCCAAGACTGGCTCGTGGATCGGTCCTTGGGGCCGCTTCTTCAACATCCGCCGCGATGTTGCCCGCAACGGCATGCCCAAGTCGGAGTGTGGTGGTCTGGGTGGCGCTGAGCAGTTTTGGAACTGGACCGCCGACCAGGTCAAGGAGTTCCAGTAAAGAGTGTATCCCTTTGATGTTTGCAGCTCTATTGGTTTTGCTTTTCCTCGTCATTTTCTATTTTTTTTTTCTTCTTTTCTTTTCCCCTTCTCGTCCTTCCTTTATTCTTTTCTTTACCATCTTATAATGTGTTGTAATAATTTGTCCCCTTATCTTTCTTCTCAGATATCCTCATAGAATTCAATCGCACGCTTCATAATTATCTCATCATTGGGTTTGATCATTTCAATTCAATAATCGAAAGACTGCTGCTCATCCTCATCTCATGATCGTACACGCTTTCCTGTCTTTACCCAATAAGAAACCTCTCAAATATGAAATCAGAAAACCGTCCCAAACGCCATCCCAATGCAAATAAAAGCAAAAGAAAGAAGCAAAAAGCAAAAAGCGCATAAAAAAAAAGCACACAAAACATCATACAGCATATATCCTCATCCCCTCAACCAAATAAAGCCACCAATCGCTTACGCGAGGAAACTAGCATTCACGCCGCGACGGTCACGCTTGAGTGGTGAGAAGCCTCCGCCACCAGCACCACCAAACGCATTGCGCATGCCGCCCAATACTGTCCGCTTACCGGCACCAGCGGCCGTCGTCCGCGCTCCACCCAGCGCCTTCACAGCCCGCTTCACGCCAGGACCGCCACCAGGAGCCGCCGCAGACGCCACAGGCTTCGCCGGCCGAGCCAATGCACCATCCTCTCTGTCCATGCCGTCGTCGTCGTCCTCGTCAAACACGGTCTTGCTGCTAGCGCCAAGAATCTTGCGCTTCTTCTTCTTGGGCTCGGCCTCCGATGTCGACTTGGAAGTGGCGGCCGCGGCGCTCGTCGTGACCTTCATCGTGACAGCACCGGCATTGCTCGTAGCTGGTGGTGGCCGGTTCTCCTGCTCGACTGCTGCTGGCTTTTCGACGGGAGCCGTCTCCTTCGTCTTGACTGCCTCAACAGGGGCCTTCTTGAATGGAGGCTCGTCGGCTGCAACGGGCTTGCTCTCAACCATTGCTTCAGGCTGCACCTTCATGTTCTTCTTCGAGCTCGGTGCGTCACCAAGGACCTTCTCCTTGGGAGGCCGGCCGCGCCGCTTGGCGCCTGCGTCGGTGTTCTGTGGTGCTGCCTTGACAGCGGTGCCGACAGAAGATGACTCGGCAATATCGACAGAAGAGAGAGTGGCGCTGGCTGAGACACGGCGGCCCATAATCGAGTCTTCAGGCAGCTCGCTATCGTCGCCGGGAATCGTCGAATCGGCCATCATGGACTCAACAACAGATGTTGACGCCGACTTGTCAACAGTGGACTTGTCGGCAGCCGGCTTCTCAGCGTCAGATGCCTTGGATTTGTCCGCGGCAGCCTGGCCAGCAGCGGCACCATCGGCAGAATCGACCATCAGGTTGCTTGTCTTGTTGAGGAAAGGCGTAATTGAGAAAGTCGACTTTTGCACCGCAGCCGCATCGAACCCCCTCTTCTTAAGCGGGCGTTTTGTGCGACCTTCGTTGCCAATGCCCGGAGTCTGCATTACCAGCTCGGGTCCGCTGGGCTCCTCTGCACGGCGCTTCTTCTGGCCCTTGGTCTGAACCTTTGTCGTAGTCGTGGTGCCGGCCATCGTGGCCGAAGTCTTGATCTTCTTGATGCCCTCCTTGGCCATGCCAGCTGCAACAAAGTGGGCTGGCTTCTCTTGAGCAGAAGCCAGCTCAGCGCGCGCAGCCTTGAGCTCATCCCGCACCTCTCGTAACTTGGACTTGAGGTCGCCAACACGCAGCTCAAACACGTCGATCTTGCCACGCTCCTCAGCAAGCTCCGTCTCCAGAGCCTTCCTGGCCCGCAGGCCCTCGCGCTTCTCTGTCTCGAGAGCCTTTGCAAGCCTTTCGGTGTCAGCACTGGCATTGCGAGCCTCCTCATGCTCCCGCTGCATCTTCTCCCGGGCGCGCTTCTCGTTGGCGAGCTTCTTTTCGAGTTCATTGATCTGCTGCCGGAGCTCCTCCTCAACTTCGTTGTCTTCGTTCGCCGTCTGTTGACGCTGTGCCGCAGCCGCAGCGGCGCGTTGTGCGGCACGCTTTTCGTTGGCAAGTTCGACCTCGAGCGCGTTGAGCTGGCGCTCGAGAGCCAGCTTCTCGGACAGAACGTCTTTTTGGTGAGTCAGTTGTGACCGCAGGTGCTCGACTTCGGGCTTGAGCACGGCGAGTTCGCGGGACAATGCCAGCTTTTCGGTCAGCACCTTGGTCGAGTCGCTCGTCGCGCTGCTGAGAGACATCAGTTCCGTCCGCAGAGCCGTGTGCTCACGAGCCTGGGCTCGTAATTGGTTGTCCTGCTCGCGGCATTTGTGGTTGAGGCCGTCGAGCTGGCGTTGCGCGTCATCGTACTGAGATGTGAGGGACCCGATGCGGTCGCCGAGCGAAGAAACCTGGTCTTTGAGTCTGCCGTTCTCGTCCTGGAGCAGCACCACCTGTATCCGATGCCGCCGCACGTCGTCGTCCTTGACAATGATGCCCTCCTGATGCCGGGCTTCAAGGTATTTGAGGCCGAGCTCGTGGCTCGTCGCGGATCTCTGTATATTGTCAGCCGTCGCGTTCCCGGTCTTTCTCTACTTGTCCTCCCCAAGAATACGATTTGATGAAAAAACGCACCTTGTCGATATCCATGGTCGTCAGTGTCGGCTCGCGTCAACAACGCGGGAAAAGGTAAAAGAAGAAACGCGATAAAAAGAACACTTGACACGAAAAGGGAAGAAAGATGAAAAGTGAAGAAAGGATACAAATCCCTGGCTAACGAATGCTCAATGGCTCAAAAGGCGAAGTCCAATATGGGACTCTGATCGATAAGAAGGTTGAATGAAGCCTGTCGTCAAACTGGTGAAGAGGCAAATTGCGTCCACAGCAACGGAGTAGAGACAGAAAAGACGGGGTCAGAGGGGGTGTGGGAGGAGGGAGAAACGGACGGTGCGTGCTTTCCAAGGTGGGCCAATGTTTTGTTGTTTACTTTCTGTCTGAAAAGGGGTTAGTGCATTGTATTATGTCAGCCATGTGCCTCCAGCCACAGTTCCCTGCCAAGGATGACGCAGGGGAGAAACAGCACGGATCGGCGCTAAGATGGTCCGCGACCAAAGGAAACAGCTTGCGACAGTAGAGTGCGTGGGGCAGCACTACAGCCAATCAGAGGCCGTAGACAGCTTAAGGCGTACGTGGTTACAGGGCCGCGCTTGCTGCGTGTTAGGGGAAGCACCAGTTGGGAAAGAACAGCCACTTGCATTACGGACGAGTTGCCCTCGACAATTTCCGTTTATGTGCGAGGTCCTGGGCCAGCCTGAGCAGGCCCTGATCCCGCCTGAGCTGTGCTGATTCGATGGGTCCGCCGGCCTCAGAGCAGGGGCCCTGTTTTTGGCCACCCCGCTTTGGCAGAGAGGTATACCGTATATCCCACCCCAACCTCAATGTTCCTGAAGTGCGCGTCAGCAGGTATTGGCCCTAGATATGGGGAGCACATATGCATTAGTGTATGTGAGACTCTCTAACTATTACACCACCACAGATGCGAGACCAAGAAATAAACCCTACACTCCCTACAGTACGGACTAGGAACAATACCCAGCCTTTCGTTTGTGAACGCGCCATTTCCGGATGTGATGAGCCTGACTTGCTCTGAGCAACATCTCATTTCTTCTCACACCTCTTGACGATTGCTGGAGATTCCCACGTGTTTGCACTATGTCTGCACCGCAATCGCGGAAGCGAAAGGAGCCCCACGATTGGGGTTCGAACCTGGCGGACTTTGCCGTCAGGGAAGGAAAGATGCGGAAGACCTCAGCTGCACCACGCCCAAGCCGCAGAAGCACGAAGCGCGCATACAAGGGCCTCGGACCTTGGACTCCTAGCACGACAAAACCCATGGACTGCCAAGGAGCTCGAGTTTTTGGATGAACTGCGAACTAGTGGTCTTCGCAGAAATGCGGTTTGTGACAAGTTCTGGGACCGATTTGGTACCGCGCGATCTCAGGGAAAACCCGATAGCAAGTGGTACCAGTTGGTCAAGAATGGTGAACAAAAGTCGACATTGTCTCAAAGCTTGCCCAAAGATGGGAACGCTACGCAAGGATTTACCTGGACGCCCGGGGAAGACAAGTTTATCAGAGCGTGGGAAGGCGCTAAAGTGGAGGCGCTCGCTGATGCCTTCGGGGCCGAGTTCCCCGGCCGACGATCTCGCTTAGCGGTGCAACGTCGATGGGAAACTCGCCATCAGCGGGACGCCGAAACCACTGTCAGAGTCGTGAGCCTTTGGACACCTGCAGAGGACGAGTTCATTCGGAACTGGCCTGGCACCGTTTTCAGTGTGTTTGCTGATGCATTTCACAAGTTCCCAGGCCAACGGACCACGGAAGCACTGCGTTCTAGGCGGGGAGTGCTGAGGAAGCACCACTCGGCAAGCACTGTCAAACGTTGCGACACCAATTGGACGGCAGATGAAGACGCGATGATCAAGGCGTGGCCCGAATCTGAAGAGTCGGCGTTTTTTAATGCGTTCAATGCGCGGTTTCCCCAGCGACGAACTCCAAACGCTCTGAAGATTCGCTGGAAATCAGTGAGAGGCCTTCAGAAGAAAGGCGACTCTGAGAGATGGCAGCATCACTGGTCAGTTGAGGAGGACGAATTCATCTTGAAGTGGCCTGACGAGAATTTGCGCGCTTGTGAGGTTGCGTTCCAGCAAAAGTTCCCGTGTCAGCGCTCAAAGATCGCGGTGCGCCGTAGATGGGACTCATTGCGAGCCAAGAAGATGGAGAAGGGCGATACTGCTCGCAAGGCAGGGTCTCAATGGCCTCCTGAAGAGGATGAACTGATCCGAAACTGGCCTGACAATCAGCGGAGCAAGTGCGTCGCGGCGTTTCAGAAGCAATTCCCGAATCTGCGAACAAATTCGGCAGTCAAGAACAGGTGGTTTACGCTGCGGAACGAAAAGAAGCCACAGGGCGATGGGTGTGACGATGGAGAGTGACAACTTGAGGGGTGAAGTAGCACGGCGTAGAAGAGTTGCCCAGGACTCGCTACAGACTTGCATTTTTGGTACGGTATCTTGCATGTATGCAATAGGTCCGCTGGAAAACTAGGTGGTATGATGTCTCGCAGCGTTCCGGCAGGGGTTCAGCTGGCCGATCTCAGACTTCGACGGCGTTCATAGAGTTTGTACAAGATATATTTTGGCACTTGGGCAGTTGCAGCAGTCACGACTTGCATTGGTGTGCGGCACTACGTTCAGGCAAGTAACATAGTCCTCTCTTACGAGACGCTTAAATCAACCTCGGGCAATCGCTGTCAGGACTCATATCCCCGCCAAAGTCTCTTATCTCGTTGATATTGTTGAGAGAGTTGGTCACACAGTCTCTAACCACTGCACCACTGTGTCAAAAAGAGCGCGCACTCACTTATTTCAATGAGTACCGTAGATTATAAAGGCGTTATAACGCCCTCAACAAATATCACAAAAATTTTAGCCCTAAACCGCCCAGGAACACGCGACGCCCTAGCACGTGGACCCCCTTTTTGAGCCCGCCATAATGATTGGCCAATGCGGCGGACTGAGCCTTTTCCCACCCCACTGATAAGGGCAGCCTTATCAGCCCCTCGATCCACATAAACAGCTCGGATGACTCAGGGCATTTTTCGGGCTGCTAAATTTCCTCGCCAACTTTTGCATCGCAACCTTCTTCTTATCTTCCTTCACAACATCTTCGCCAACCCTGCGTCCACCACCACCCAATTGACTTTCCCACATACCCCTTCAGTTCAATTTGACAAGTCTTCACAATGGCGAAAGAGCGCGTTTGTCTGTGAGTAATTTTGACCCTGGCGGACGAATTCACTTGACCAAAGACTGACAATTGTTCCTATGCAGTGCCTACTCCGGCGGTCAGTTAAACACCCTCACGAGAACATCACGACCTCATACTTATGCATTTAACAGGCCTTGACACATCTACAATATTATCCTGGCTGATCCTGGAGGGATATGAGGTTGTGTGCTTTCTTGCCGCGTGCGGGCAATCCGAAGACTACGATGCAGTGAAGGAGAAGGCGCTCAAGCTTGGCGCCGAGCGCATGATCATTCAGGACGTCGAGCAGGAATTGGTCGACGAGCTGGTTTGGCCTGCTATTCAGTGTACGTTCGCCCACTCTGCGACCTGAAAAGGTATCCAACAAGCCTACTAACACTAAATCAAAGGCAACGCCGTCTACGAGGACCGATGTAAGATACCGAGCTCGACCGTCAGCCTGACAGCGTATCGACATCCAGCTAACATTGAGAAGACCTGCTCGGCACGAGTCTTGCCCGGCCGGTGATTGCTCGGGCCATGATCAAGGTGGCCAAGGAGTACAACTGCACGATCCTCAGCCACGGCTGCACCGGCAAGGGCGTACGTCTGATGTCCTGCCTCTGCGCTTATTGCTCTTTCCTGATGCTAACGTTTCCAGAATGAGTATGTCTAGATATCCGACGCCGTTTCGAATCCATTAATACTTACCATCTCCCAGCCAAGTCCGTTTCGAGCTGGCATGGAAGGCCTGCGACCCCACCATGAAGGTTGTGGCCCCGTGGCGCCTGCCCGAGTTCTACAACCGTTTCGCGTGAGCCAACTCCACCCCCTCTCTCTTGTGGCCGCGGCCAAGCTGACCAGCGCACAGCGGACGTGCCGACCTGCTCAAGTTCGCCGCCGAGCAGAACATCCCCGTCAGCTCCACGCCCAAGGCCCCCTGGTCCATGGACGACAACCTCATCCACTGCAGCTACGAGGCCGGCGTAAGTCGCTCAACTTGGAGCTGTTCATTTGCTATCTCGGATGGTGCTGACCTCGTCAGATTCTCGAGCAACCCGAGCTGGAGCCCCCGAAGGACATGTGGAAGCGCACCGTTGACCCGATGGACGCCCCCGACAAGCCGACGCCCTTCACCGTCCACTTCAAGGGCGGCGTGCCCGTCAAGTTCGAGGTCGGCGACAAGGTCGTCACCGGCTCGCTGGAGATCTTCAAGGAGGCCAACGAGATCGGCCGCATCAACGGTAGGGTGTCAGACTGCGCGAGTCTCCGAGTTCTCTGCTGACCCAGTACCAGGCATAGGACGTGTCGACATTGTCGAGTCCCGTTTCATCGGTGAGTTGACGCCCGTCAGGAAGTGTTGGTGTCAATGTGCCATCTGCTAACAATTCCCAGGTCTCAAGAGCCGAGGCTGCTACGGTATGCAGCTTGAAACAATCAAGTGACTTTCAATGACCGTACATCTTCTGACAACTCGCTTACAGACACCCCCGGCCTGACCATCCTCCGCCAGGCCCATCTGGACCTGGAGGGCCTCGTCATGGACTCCAAGGTCCGCGTCATCCGCGATCGCCTCTCCCAGGACTGGTCCGCCTGCATCTACAACGGTCAGTCGGCCCCACACATTCTCACATTTTGTCGTTGAATGGCCCTAACTCTCCGCAGGCATGTACTTCAGCCCCGAGCGCGAGTTCGTCCAGCACGCCATCGAGTTCTCCCAGCGCGCCGTCGAGGGCAAGGTCAACCTGGTCGCCTACAAGGGCTGCGCGTACGTCGTGGGCCGCTCCAGCGAGACCTCCAACCTGTACTCGGCCGACGAGAGCAGCATGGACACGCTCGACATGAACTGGACGCCCCAGGACACCACGGGCTTCATCGCCATCCAGTCGATCCGCCTCGAGAAGTACGGCGCCCAGAAGATCAAGGACGGCGAGCCCCTGGCCCGCGTCTGAGCGCAGGCATGGCATGACGTATCCAAAAGAATCTGGCACCTTTGCCTGGCTCACGTAATGAGCGAGCGCATAGAGAACATGTAATGATTTTACCAGTAGTACGCAGAGTAGTGATGAATCAAGTTTGTTGCTGCGTGTTTACAGTCGCGTTTTAAAACATGCTTCTCTAAGGTGTTCTTAAAATACTGAGACCTGTAAAGTGTGACGGCCGGCAATCTAGTCGTATAAAGGTCACGGTGATTGTAAAATTTAACATTAAAACATCACCATTCAGATTTTATCTCAGTTCCCTGCCAAGAATAACGCAGGGGAGAAACAGCACGGATCGGCGCTAAGATGGTCCGCGACCAAAGGAAACAGCTTGCGTTGACGGTAGAATGCGTGGGGCAGCACTACAGCCAATCAGAGGCCGCAGACAGCTTAAGGCGTACGTGGTTACAGGGCCGCGCTTGCTGCGTGTTAGGGGAAGCACCAGTTGGGAAAGAACAGCTACACATTTCGGCCTTTTCGAGAAACGGAGCATCGACAACCTGCTCTTTTCTTTTTTCGTCGACAACCCTTTATCTTCCTCTTCAATCCGACGACCCGCCATCGAGCAGCTCGTCAATTGATTGATAGGGCCTCTCTCAACGACTGCAGAATCGAATTTATTCGATTGCCTCTCCTTTACTCGGACCCCTTAGTCGTACTCGAACTCGACAGCTTTTTTGGTCCCCTTTTTCAATTCTTGCATTCCTTCTTCGACCACACCTTGATTCTTTCGTCATTTCACCCAACCACCCTTCCTACCGCGACGATGCGCTGGTTTTCGCTTCTCGCGTCTTCGCTGCTGTGCGCAGGCGGCCTGGCCGCCAAGAAGGCCACCGGCGACACCTTCAGCCAGTTCCAGGCCAAGCAGCTCTCTTCGACACCTATCAAGATCGAGGACTCTGCCTACCAGAAGCTCGTCAGCAGCACGCCTCGCGACTACAGCACAGCCATCCTGCTGACTGCTATGGACGCCCGCTACGGCTGCCAGCTGTGTCGCGAGTTCCAGCCCGAGTTTGACCTCTTGGCCCGCAGTTGGACCAAGGGCGACAAGGCCGGCGAGTCGCGCATGATCTTTGCCACGCTCGACTTTAACGACGGCCGGGATACTTTTATGTCGCTCGGCCTGCAGACGGCACCCGTCCTGCTCTTCTTCCCGCCCACGTCCGGTCCCCACGCCGTCTCCTCGCCGGAGCCCCTTCGCTACGACTTTACAAATGGGTATGTGGAATGAGGATTATGGGGGAGAAAGACAAGAATATGCTAACAAGATAGTCCCGGCCCCGCCGAGGTGGTCCACCACTGGCTCTCCCGCCAGCTGCCCAACCGCCCGCACCCGCCCGTCAAGCGCCCGATCAACTGGTTTGCATGGATCACTAGTATTACGATCCTGATGGGCTCGGCGACGGCTCTGTTTGTCGCTTGGCCGTACGTGCTGCCGATTATCCAGAACCGCAACATCTGGGCGGCCATCAGCCTCATCTCGATCCTGCTCTTTACCAGCGGCCACATGTTCAACCACATTCGTAAGGTGCCATATGTGGCAGGTGATGGCCGTGGTGGTATTAGCTACTTTGCCTCGGGTTTCCAGAACCAGTTCGGCATGGAGACGCAGCTGATTGCTGCCATGTGTAAGTTGATTTTGGCTCCCATGCAATGCCATTTTATGGACTTGTCTAACCTCCCCGCAGACGGCATTCTCTCGTTTGCCGCCATCTCCCTTGCCGTCAAGGTCCCGAGAATAGCAGACGAAAAGGTGCAGCAGGTGGCTGCTCTGATCTGGGGTGCAGTCATCTTCTTCATGTACAGCTTCCTGCTGAGTGTGTTCCGCATGAAGAACGGCGGCTACCCGTTCTCACTGCCGCCGTTCATGTAGGGACCTCGCGGCCCAGTGGGATACGGTCCCAGATAAGATCGCTTTCAGAGGAATGAGACCAAACTATCCAGGCATAGTCCATGTCTAAGTGGACGAGCTGCTGGGGTGGTTCATATCGGTCTCGAGCAGACGAAGAGGATGGGCGAATCGAGGATTTGTCGACCTGTACAAACACACACCACGAAAGACGAAAGATGAGCGAGAGGAGGGTGTCGAGGATACACAAAAAAGGCGATGGACGCTGACGATCTACGAGCGTTGATCGAAGATGGCCGTCACAGCCGTCAAGGTTTCCGTTGAGAAAGCGGCGTTATATTTGTTTGAGCTTTTGTTCCTTTCTAGTTTCCCAGTTGTCCCACAATGACAATATGATTTTCTTTGTTCAAGCTTGCTGTTCGCCTCCTTCGATATTGCCCCAATACATGTTTGCATCACGAGATGGCTGACGACTCGGAAAGGCCTCCCGAGCAGCTGAGACGACCCGAATTTGCCGAATGTGATGTGCAATTACTACACGCAACTGGATGCAACGCGCCGTAGGACCTGGTCGATATGGTGAGCCACAAGACAGAGTAAGGAACCAGTCGGAGAATTGGTGATGATCAAAAAGGACGCCACAGTGACCAACATCTAGCTCGACTTCCGTGAGTTCCTACTTTGGCAAGATTGCCAAGTCTGTGAGGCTCAACACAACAACCTGGCAGCAATGGGCAGATGTGGCAGCATTCAACCCGCCAACGAGTCTTATTCTGGGCAATCGTTCAAAATAAAGTGAATAGTGTCGTTCTCGTCTCTTTTGATACACGGAGTTTCTCGGCGCAGACTCTCGATAGTGACAGTTTGGTGGCCAAGAAAGCTTCGCTTTGTTTGAGGCTCGCCCAGATAGCCCGGAGTGAGTGAATAGAAAAATAAACATGTATAGCAGAGCGAGGTATGATGTGCAAGATCAGTTCATCCAAAATTTTAGAGTTTTTTCTGTTCTTTTTTCATTTTGTTTGAGTCGTTGTCCATTGTACCTTTCTTGTCTTGTTTACTCTTGTCCCCCATTGGACCTTCCGTGTCGCTTCGGCTTCCCTCTTTCCCCTTTTGGACCGGGACTTCCAGAAGACTTCCACCTCTTCAGCCGCCCCCTCCCAGAGTCTCTTTTTTTCCGGTAGTGTCGCCTCTGTGCCGCCACAGGGTTGTTTGTGTTGGCTGAGGTGTGTTATACTGGTCACCTGTAGTTTGCACTGGCCTAACCAGTGGCAGCAGCCGGTCCATTCGATTGCAGTAATACTGTTTAGCCGGGCCGGCTGAGCCTAACCCGAGCGACGGCGGGCTGGTAAATAAAGGAAGGAAGGAAGTTAGGGAAAGAGCAATGGGGCAACACAAGACCTCGCAGGAAGTAATAAACGAATTAAATATGAGCAAAAGAAAAATATGAAAGAGAGAAAGGAAGTGTGTACAAGTATATGCAAAGAAAAAAGGCTCATTCTACCGCGCATGGCCGTTGTTTGTCTCTCTTCTACAGGCTAAACAAGCTGTCTTTGAAGAACCCGTTAAAAGAGCGCCAATTGTATATTGAGAGTAATAAGGAGGTGAGCTGCGTACCTGAATACATGTGTGAGGGTTGAAGTAGAGAAAATATACAGAATATTGGCTGGTCTGTTCTCAGTTCACAGCAAATGGTCTCAAGATATGCGTCAATACCACAAGAGGTCATTTTTCAGGTACATTTGCCTCGGTATTGTGCATGTAATTTTTACATTTCCATCAGAACCCTTTTATTGTAAGTTTTTTATTTATTTATTCGGTATTTTATTTTCGTTTTATTTTATTTTATTTATTTGTTTTTTATTTTTTAAAAAAGAAAGAAGAACACTCGACAATCTTTTATACAAAAAAAGGACGGAACCAAGAAGACTTCAGATCCTGTCTTGAATATGTGCACCATTTTATTTACCAAAGGTCTAGATACATTCTTCAAAGACAGGCGAGTAGTTATGCTGCCAAACCTCCCACTTGTGTTCTTGTCCTCCATCTCGGATTGCATTCAACGTCCCCACAGTCTTGGCTTGGCAACACTATCACAGGCTCTTTATATCACTCCATCTCTCTATTTAAAAATGAAGGCACCCAATTAAACGGGTATTGCCAGGCACGCCTGATTATTTGGCTTCTTTGTCTCCCCATCTCATCCCCATCTTCTCGCTATGCCCCTTGATTTCCTCCTCTGCCCTTTGTCTTGGCGCTTGTCGGTATGAATTTGGGACATCCTGCAAGGGACCCGGCAGGTCTGGAAGAATAGAAGTACACCCGTGGTTTATGTCGACAAGAAGAGGCAAATAAAGCTCCAGGAACATGGCGTCTTCTCGATGGGTAGCCCAGACCCGGCCCGTTGTTCTACTGGCTCTGATCTGCCTCAATATGGTGTCCCAATCACGGCACCTTGTCGACGCCCCGCATTCTCGTCAATATGCTCATTTTGCTGTCCCGTCGTCGTCGAATTTGATTTTTGATTGACTTCGCCCGTATTATTTTGTTCGTGCATCCCTCGCCTCGATATATGCCTATATCCCTCCCACTCTGGGTTGCCGCGTCGACCGTGCTCCGAGCGCACTCTCGGAAGCCCACGACCGAGCACTTCCCAGTGCTTGTATAGGTTGTATGGCCATTCAGTCACCTCCCTCAGCGCGGGCCTCGCTTCCTTATTGCTGTCAAAAGGGGCCGAGATCGAAGCGTGACGGGAAAAACGGGAGAGCGCATCCAGAATGGTCCGTCCACTTTCGAGCCATAGACGGGTTGTCTCTTCATATCGCCGGAGACAGGTTGTGTCGTTCGTTCCATTGGATGTCCTCTTTCGTTCGTCCCCATGGGGCACACTCTCCACAGCCGCCATGTAGCGCTGGCTACCTCTTCTTTCTTTCCAGGCCCTCCTCGTCTCGCCTCGTCCTGTATAAAGTCACCGGCTTCGACCACCCTTGAGCCTCGTTTCTTTCTCCCCCCTCTCTCTTCTCTCCTCACACTCGATCAACTCAGCCAGTTGACTCTCTGTGCCAGTCCCTTCTTTTTCAGTCCCTTCCAGCACACCAAAAAGAACGAAACGAAGACCATCTTCTGTTGTCAACATGAAGTTCCAGTACTCTGCCCTGCTGGCGCTCGCCGCGTCGGCTGTCGCCGCTCCCCCCTCCCAGTCCGTCAAGGAGGTCCGCGATGCCACTGCTAGCGGCTGCTCGTCTGCCGTGACCCTGGACCCCGCCTCGAACCCCTTCAAGAAGTACACGCTGCACCCCAACAACTTCTATCGTAAGGAGGTCGAGGACGCCGTCAAGGCCATCACCGACTCCAGCCTGGCTGCCTCGGCCGCCAAGGTCGCCGACGTCGGTAGCTTCCTGTGGATGTAAGTTTGCTTGATCCCCCCTTCCTGTGAATTCAAACCTTTCGGGAGCTCCTTCTAATCGACAACAGTGACACCATTGCCAACATTGCCAAGATCGAGCCCGCCCTGGCCGATGTTCCCTGCGAGAACATCCTGGGTCTGGTCATCTACGATCTTCCCGGCCGTGATTGCGCCGCCAAGGCCTCCAACGGTGAACTGAAGGTCGGCGAGATCGACAAGTACAAGACCCAGTACATTGACCGTGAGTCTTCCCGTCACCCCTTGCTGTATTTCTGAAACGACTTGTTCCCCCCCACTAACAGCTCCTAGCCATCGTCACCCTGCTGAAGGCTCACCCCAACACCGCCTTCGCCCTGCTGATCGAGCCCGATTCGCTGCCCAACCTTGTCACCAACGCCGACTTGGACACTTGCAAGCAGAGCGCCTCCGGCTACGAGGCTGGTGTCGCGTACGCCCTCAAGAGCCTGAACCTGCCCAACGTCATCATGTACATTGATGCCGGTCACGGTGGCTGGCTCGGCTGGGACGCCAACCTGAAGCCTGGTGCTCAGCAGCTCGCCAAGGTCTACAAGGCCGCTGGCAGCCCCAAGCAGGTTCGTGGCATTGCCACCAACACTGCCGGCTGGAACGCCTGGGACCTGAGCCCCGGTGAGTTCTCGACCGCCTCGGACGCCAAGTACAACAAGTGCCAGAACGAGAAGATCTACATCGACACGTTCGCTCCTCTGCTCAAGTCCGCTGGCATGCCCAACCACGCCATCGTTGACACTGGCCGCAACGCCGTTACTGGTCTGCGTAAGGAGTGGGGTGACTGGTGCAACGTCAACGGCGCCGGTTTCGGTGTCCGCCCGACTGCCGACACTGGTGATGAGCTGGCCGATGCTTTCGTCTGGATCAAGCCCGGTGGTGAGTCCGATGGTACCAGCGACAGCGGTGCCACCCGTTACGACTCCTTCTGCGGCAAGGACGATGCCTACAAGCCATCTCCCGAGGCCGGTACCTGGAACCAGGCCTACTTCGAGATGCTGCTCAAGAACGCCAAGCCGGCATTCTAAGCGCGTTGAGAAGCAGAATTGGGTGGTGGAGTTGATGCTAAAAGTTGTGAGGCGCCTGTATTCTCTTACGTTTTGAACAGAGAAACAGTGTCGTTTGGTGACGGTCGGAAGGGTGGTCGAGGGCGAAAAGCGCGTGTAAGAAAATCAGAGTAGTAAACTCCTCCGCTCTTGCCAAGCGACAAGCACATAATAATGACAAAAATCAAAGCAAACAAACCATAAAAACTGCGAAGAAAACGTGAACAAAATTGTGAATATCCAAAAAAATACATTTCTGCTCGAATTGAAACAAAAAAGACAAGAAAGTATGGGGGCTCAGGTCTAGACCTGAGTCCGTTTCCCCGCAAACACGGCAGATATAGTGCCTTGCGTGTCGTGTATTGGTGTAAAATCTGCGTCCGCGATATTCTGGTGCCATAGAGCCTTTGGCTGGTCGGCGATCCTGGTGTCCTGGATATTGATCCAAAATGAGGAGGCACAGACGGTGTATGGAATGCAGCGGCACTTGTCGACTGACTCGACTTCAGACAAACGGAAAAGACAATAGGCCGAAGCCGCGGCCGTACGGCCGCCATCATGGAAATTTGACAAACCTCACTTGGGATAATTGTAGCATGGAAGTTGAGAAGGCGTCTCTAAACTACCGAGGACCAAGTGCATCTGGGCCAAACGACAGAGGCAGAAGCTGCACAGGGTCAGCAATATATCAAACACATGCGTAAGTAGGCATAGAATTACATACCGTCTCCAGCTTGATGCCGATAAAGTGTCCGTCCTTCGAGAACATCAGGATTGGAGTGTCGAGGCCGCAAAATTCACGAATACTAAACCGTTAGCTTCAAATCTTCTTCTCCGTCGCCGACCAAAGAAAAGGCCAAAGCCAACTCACAATTGCCTGCACATGCCGCATGGCGAGCACGGGATGCCAGCCGGTGCAGCCGGTGCCATCACAGCGATGGCCTTGAAGTCTCGATGGCCCTCGAACACAGCCCGGCCCAGGGCCACACGCTCGGCGCACGTTCCCACTGGGTACGACGCATTTTCGATATTGGCGCCCAAAATGAACTTGCTGTGGCCAGTGCCAGAGCCGGCCGCATCTGGGCCCTGGACGCCGTACTTGGTCATCACGGCTGCGCCCACAGGGAAGTTGCTGTATGGGCAATATGCGTTTTCTGCGGCTGATGTACTAAAGCGGTGCAGCTCGCGGAACTCCTCGACGGTGATACCAAGTTGGCGGCATGTGGACTCGACCTGAGCGATGTCCGCCGTTGATTGGATAGCGATGTTGGCCATGGCTGATGGTATTGATGGTGGTGGGCGATAGTCGAGGGGAAGGAAAGAGAAAAAGAGAGAGTTGTGGGAAAGTGCGGTCAGATGAAACGAACTCGACCTGGTGGCAACGGATGTTGGCGGCTTTATATTCTCGACGGCTTGACGTTGACAAGTGCTGTGGCTGACCGACGTCACGCGTGGAGCTTTGGTTCTTGATTTTGACGGTGTGCGTTCTCTGCAAAGTCTTTCGATCTGAGGAGGTCGACCGAAAGATCTGTAGAAATGCAAAAAAGACGGCGACCTGGTGATCTTGGCCTGCTGGTTGTTGGATGTCTTTTGTGTCAAAAGTTCCGTCTTTGTCAAGACGCTTTGGATTTGTGGCTGTTTCTTTCTTCTCGTATCCCGTATCCCTCTTGACTCGCTGAATTTCAAGCTTTAGGGTCGCGTGGTTGGGAACGGACGCCAATTCTCCGACCAACATTCGCCACCGAGCGCTGTTGTGCGAAGCTCCCCTCACTGTGCCCCGCCTGTAAGCAACGAGATTCCCGAAAGATCGTCCTTATCTACAGAAGCTTCTCTTTTCGCCAAAGCCAGAATCTCTCCACCTCAGTGCAACTAGGCCGCACTTGGCCGCACCACACCGGGTCGGGCGTGCCCGCTCGAACATGCGACTGGCACAGCATAGGTATGACATGCTAGACAGCTGACAGGTACGTGTGGTACTTTGGGACGAACGTCGTAAGTTGCACTGTGTGACAGATGGCTTCTGTTCGATATTGTCGGAAGCAGTTTCGGGGAATAAGAATGGCGATTGGGTACTCAGCGTCGAATGCGATCACAAAGTTCATTTTCGTCGACGTTCTGGGCGCATCATTTAGCACACCTTGTTGCATTTGGCGGTGGTTGGTTCAGATCGGAGGGTGAAGTTAGTGTCCGAAGAGAAATTCTTTTGTTTTTGTAAAGACGACGAGAGATCATGTATATTGCATCACATGCTTTTATTTTGATGGCAGCTCGCATGTTGCCCGTATTTTCCTGATCAGGTAGTTGCGATCGAGGACTTACAGACCTGGAGAAGCTGCGACCGGCGCTCTTGATCGTAGTTTCCTCCACTGTCTTCAAAGAGGGTCAACAAGCCCCTGAGCTATGATTGGCTAGCGTGCACTCAGATTCGCTCTGGACCCTCAGCAGGACCGTGCGCCTTCTTCAATTCGGCAATACTACCCCTGACTTGTGCTTCACTCGACGCGACGCAGCAGAAAAAAAAGTCACGACGACAAGACGAGCGAAATCGCGACAACAACTGGACGCCGAAGGACAGTGATCGAATCCACGGAAGTAGCAAGGTGCTAATATTGCTACGGGCACATAAAATCTACACCTCTTGGCCTCAGGGTCCGAATCTGAGTGACGCTGCGGGCAGCTTTCTGCTCTGCATCGGTTTGCGCCTCGACGACGACAACGGAAAAGACGACGATTCTGACGAACTTGACGACCTCGACGACGTGAACGAACTCTGCGGGACATTTCTTTTATAACACACACCACACATAATCTCTCGCCATGGATCAGGCAGACATTCCCGCGCTGCTGTCGCGGCTGGCCAGTGACGAGGATGCAGCTCGCAAGATGGCCGTCTTCAAGCTGCAGTCTTCGATCAACGATCCAGCCTTTGCCGACGTTTTCATATCCTCGGGCGGCCTTATCATCCTGCGCCGACTGATCATGGCCACCGGCGGCAACACCCTGGCCTACTCGTTACAATCACTGAGCCGCCTGCTCGAGGTTGATATGGGGTGGGATATTTTCGAGGGACCTTCGGCTAGCGACCTCGTGGAGCGGGTTGTTGAGCTGATTGTCACTAACCCGCTTGTCAATATTTTGCGTGGTGCCATGAGCATTCTTGTGGCCCTTGTTAGCCACAGCCAGTCGTCTACGGCGCGTGGCATTGGCGTTGGCATTGGTGCGGGTTCTGCCTCGGCAGCTCTTCGCACAAGCCCGCCGGCCAGCTTTGGTTTCCGGGCCCTCAAGCCGGCCGTTGCCGTCTACCCACAGTTCTTTGAGCTTGTCATCCAGCAGCTGCAATCGGCCGACCACGCCCTCTGTGCCAATGCGCTGATGCTTGTCAACGCACTCATCCGCGATGCTGTATCCAACGACCCTGCATCGGTGGCAGCCGCGGCGGCCGCTGCAAACCCGGCGACACCGGGTGCATCACCCGTGACAAATGGCGTCACAAGCCCCAAGGCAGGCAGCGGTGGTGCGGGTTTGGCGGGCGAGGACTGGTCGAAGCTGATCAAGCGGCTGCAGGACCTGGGCCTGATCAAGGCCGTCTACAACTTGATGCAGAGCTCGGCACTCCAAGACCTGGCACACCCTCTTCTTGAGTTCCAGTCACTCACAAAAGTGCTGCTGCGGAAATGGAAAGAAGTGCGGATCGACCTGGAGCGGCCAGAGCACCGCCGCGCACTCAAGGGTCTACACCTGGCCAGCGCCCCTGACCGGCATCACGTGGGTGCCAATGGCGCCGCGGCAGACACAAAGGGCAGCCGGAGGCACAATCCTGAGAAATGGCGGCGGTTGGGCTTTGAGACAGAGAGCCCGGCGTCCGAGTTTGACATAAGCGGCTTCCTCGGCATGATGGATCTGACAGACTACGTGCGCAAGAATGAGGACGGCTTCCAAAAGTTGTTGCTTGAGCAGTCATCATGGCCACTGAGCGGCCGCTGTCCTGTGGCACGTGCGAGCTTGGCCGTCACCATGACGCTCTACGAACATTTCGAGGTTGACCGGTCAGATCTCGAGGATCTCAGCAAAGACCTGCAGGGATATTACCAGAGCTTGGACGGTTCCGGCGTCGACAGCAAGGATGCCGACCGGATCTTCCGACCTCTGCTTCTGCAATGGTCACGTTTACACACAGCGGGCCTCCAGGCGTTCTTCCGGCTGTGGAAGGCCACCGGTGCCGAGCGCGACGATTTTGAAAAGGTGGCCGAGCTGGTGCGGATCCTGATTGAGCAGGTTGTTGGCCAGGCTGGGCGCACCAAGGATGTGGCCGAGATCGAGGAGGAGCTGCAGGAGCACGACTGCGGGCGGCTGCGTGAGCTGCAGATGGGTCTGCTGGAGCTGTCGTTTGAGGACCAGTGGGGCACGCATCTGTACCAGGTACGCGACGAGCTGCGCATGGAGGCGTTGCAGTTTGTCAAGGAGCAGCGTATCCGCTGCCTGCTGCAAGGCTCGTGGTTTGCGCGCCCGGTGCCGAAGCGCGACCGCGAGCACCTGCACCAGCAGTCTCTCTCACAGGGCGGCGTGCAGTCGCCTCCACAGACGGGCCACGCACATAAGCGGCGACTGTATGAGCCCAAGGCTTGGCGGTTTGCCAAACTGTCGCACAACCGGCGGTACTTGCACTACGCCGACTTTGCCCAGCAGACACCACAGGACCCGGGCCTTGATTCGTTGACCGAGAAGATTGATCTTAGCACCATCAGCTCTGTGGTGTCCAACGTCTCTGCGACAAACGAGGATGGCGTCAGCGAGGTCAGCGGTGGTGCACTCTCTGGTGTGCGGACAACAACGACCAAGATTACTGTCTACGCATTTGAGAACCCCGACGAAGCAGCTAGGGCCGGCAGCTCTGGCGCAAACGGCGAGGCGGCTGACAACAACGGCGACTCTGCTGCAACACGCGAGGTAGCTATTCTCACCCTGCACCCCGTCAACCACTCTTTGGCGTCTGAGTGGCTCGACGGCCTTTTGATGCTGCTCAACCAGGCACCGATCACAGCAGAGACGAACAAGCTGGTGTCTCTCGTGGGAGACTATGGCCTCAAGATCCGGCTGTTGAATGTGCGGCAAGAGGCAGCCTATGCTGGACCGCCACCAGGAGCTGGCGCTGTCCCGAGCCGGGAGGGCCTTGACGACGACTACTTTTACGAGATTTGAGAATGGATAAAAATCAGAAGCGAAAAGCGTTTTGTTGTTGTTGTTCGTCGAGCCTTTGTTTTTGTTTGAAATTCTTTTTCATGTTTTGGCCTTTTTTGACGTTCTTTACATTTGAAAACGTTTGCTCGCAGAGCGTCTATTCTCCTGTACCTATTTGCTTCTTTCTCTTTTTGCCGCCCTTGGCTTGAAATATACCCCTGTTTGGTCGAGTAATATCGCTCGTTTATGTTATTGTTTGGCGCTTGTTGCACAAGGCTTTCTTGGATATCACGGTCGGATATCACAGTCGAGGCTGAACAAAAAGTGGAGACTTGTTAGAGCGCACGGGGTTTCCCGCAGGCGTTGCCCCGCCCGACCTCAGCTTCCAGCGCTACTAACCCCAGCCACCCAAAACACAGATGACGCTCCTTTGCGCCAAGGTCGCATGTCGAACGGTTTTAATGTGCAAGTACGAAAGTACATAACAGCCGATAGAAACACACGATCAGCAAGCCTCGAACCTCACATTCGGCCGCAATCTTCTCGATGCGCACTCACCAATGGTAATGGACGGCCTCTAATTGTCATTGCGCAACCTTTTCTCCCCCGAAACACGAACAATGCCTCGAGGTGGCCGTCGAACGGGCGGTCGCCGATCGGCACCGTCAACTCCCAGGACTTTGCGCACCAGCAATCCCAATACCCCAACATCCGGCCGCGGCAGTGATGGCCTCTTTTCCAACGGCCAATGGTTCTGCGACTGCAAACCGCGACTCCCAGCAGTGTTGCGCGAGACCCGCAAACCTGGTGCAAACAAGGGCCGCTTCTTCTACACATGTCCACAGGACCGGCGCAAACAGTGCACCTTTTTCTTGTGGGAGGACTATGCCGGTGTGACTGGTGGTGGAGCGAGCGTCAATGGTGGGCCTTCGTCGACACAGGCGCCCCGGCCGACATATCGGACGACCATGGGGCAACGGACCACACCCCCGTCCGAAAGATTGGATGGAGCACCGCCGCCCCGCATGGCGATAGTCGGACAGCAGGCATTACCGCCACCGCCGCCAGAAACACCAAGACAGCGACAGCGCATTTTTATGACGCCGACGGCCAGCGAGTTTCCTCAAGATGCTCGCTATGGAGATCAGGACGAGGAGGACGAAGACGACGGGTTTGAACCTCCACCGACACCGACGCCTGCACGCACTCGCAGAACCAGCAGCCGTGAGGCTACAGGAGCGTCATTAGACCAAACACCGGCACAGCCAGCACCGCCGCCGACTGTCCAGAAGCCCAGCCATCCCATTACGAAATACTTTGGCGTGGTCAAGAAGAGCAGCAGCGGAGAATCTGGCAACAGCAGCGGCAGTGGTGACGGGAAAAAGGGAGAGGCTGCAGGAAAAGCACAACCGCCGACCGTCCCTGGGCGTAATGCGTCTGACTACAGCGACAGCGAATTCGACAGCGATATGGAGCGGGCGCTCGTAGCGCTGGCCGATCACAGCGAGCGCAAAACGCAGCGGCGGAGTGATGCAACAGGGCGGGAGACAAGAGCCAAGGCCAAGCAGGAAGAGAGCGTGGACGACGGCGGAAGCATAGCCATGGATATCGAGGATTCCGGGGACAGGAGACGGCGCATTATCGTCCCCGTCCGAGAGGAAGAGCAGCCAGAACCGGAGACGCCAACCCGTCGACGAATCGGCCGCCGGCTGCTGGTTGCATCTCCAGAATATGCTGCTAAGGAAGTAGCAGCGGCGACGGCAGCTTCAACATCTGCAAACACGACACCAACAGCGGCACAGACCGCTGGTACCAGCGGAACATCCTCGTTTGACTCTCTTTTCGGCAGAGGTTCTATTCCAGGCGACGAGATGGGCGAGATGCAATACCCGGTTCCCAATGTTTCTTTTGCGTCGTCAGTGCCATCGTCTCAGGCTCCGTCCCAAGCCGCTTCATCACAGGCCCTGACACAGGAGACTGTCGATACGGATGCCATGACTACGCCGTCGTCCTCGTTCCGTTCCGACATTGGCACAAGCTCGGGAAGTGGCCGGAAGCGTAGACAAGTGGTTGATCCGTGGTATGGAACGACGACGACACAGAACGGAGGCGACGACGACGACACGAGCGATGATAACGACCCGTTCACAACGCCGTCGAAGCGCGTCCGTTTCCGTGACATACCGGATAGCACCGAGAGTCAGTCGACCGAACGTCAAGAAGCAGCGACGGCAAGCTCGCCGACACCCACACCAGCACGACCGACAGCCGTCAAGCAAGAGCCAGAAGAGCTTACTAGTATCACGGCTCGGCGACATTGGGCTGAGGACGACGGGATGCACGTCGATAGGGACGACGGACAAAGTCCCAGCCAAGGATCGCCAGTGCAAATCCTGTCGCAAGAGCCGCCAAAGGACCACAATGTGACGTTGGCGGTGCTCCAACTGTTAGCTGGCCAGCCTATTGCTCCACGTGTGCGGCAGCAAGTGCGGGCTCTGCTCAACAGCGCATTTGCTGACGAGGAGGGTAGATAGGGCTGACAGGAAGGACGATGTGGAATCAGAGGGACGGCGACTTCGGCTTTTTTGGGGCCGGGCCATAATAGAAATGCTGACGCACGTGGAAAAATGTATACATAGCTTGTAATAATTGATACCCTTTGTTTTTTGACCGAAGCCTGAAGCCTGCTGACGTGTTCGATGCATAATTGATTTGTTTTTGCGAAAAGTAATGAATGGTATAAATATATGATAAAGGGTATCACTCCAATCCGACCGAGTCTCCCTCTGATGCCTGTGCCGGCGACATCCTTGCTCAGTAAAGAGAAGGAGAAGCCATGTAAAATATATACAAAAATATGCAATGCTGTTCCGATCCAAAAACCCGTACCTACAGGGTGGACGAGCCACTTCCTGTTCCCGCCCCTTGTCCTTGAAAAGAGGGTATCAATGTCCCAATGATATATGCTGTCCATGGTGCCTTTCTAAGTAGGTAACCAAGAAACGTTTAACCAAAAGAAGGATGCTGTGAAAACAATGCTGGTGTAGAATATCCAAAAAAAAGAAGAGAAAAACCAAAAGAACCAAAAGAAAGATACTCCGTATGTACAACAAAGAAAAAAGAAAATCACCAAGAGTGATGGCGAAGGCGAGAAGAGCAACCTGACTGCTGGTGCAAAGGTAATGCCTTCTAGGCGACTTGCGCAGTAGCTGTAACGGCATCGTTGGTCTTCTTAAGAAGCTTCTCGGCACGACGTAGGCGGGCGTTAGTCTCGCGTTGGCGTCGCCGCTCGGCGGCCAGGTTCTTATCGTCCAGAATCTGCGATGCGTCGTCGTGGTCGGGGTCGTACTCCTCGTCATCCTCATCGTCGTCTTCGTCGTCGTCATAGGCGCCTCCCAGAATGTTCTTATCGTCGCCGACGACGACAGGCACCTGGTCTTTAGCCTGAGCTTGCGTGGCACTGGGCGACATAGATCCCGGCGCAGGTTTGCCTTCGCCGACCGATGCAGGCTTCGGCGGATCCTCATTCTCCATCCGGACACTGTACATGGTCGTTTGGGGGAAGAACTTGGCGCGGGACTCATTGCTCTCGTCGCGCAGGCGCTGGCAGTTGAGCTCTTCCCACTGGCTCCAGGCTCTGCGCGCCATGGTGGCCTTGTCATGAACTGGTGTTGACGATGAAAGAGGCGACGACAAGGGTGTCGAGGGAGACTGCGTTGGTTGAGGCTGGGTCGATGCGGCAGTCATGCCTGCTGGTGATGAGGCACTGCGCTTGTTCTTCTTGGAGAAGACAAGGCCCCGGATGCTCTTAAAGGCCTTGCGGATGCTGTCGCCGGGGCTCTCCTGCTGGCGGCGGACCTTCTTGAAGATGATTTCGTCGGTACCGTCCTTGGGGTCGGCCACCCAGACAATCGGTCGCTTTGGTGTAAGCGTGAAACCACAACGGCCGCACAAGTCGCTTTCAGCTCCGTCAGACGCTACATCTCCAGACGCGGATGCTGAAGCGGGTATAGAAGTCATTGACGCGCCTGTAGAGGTCGAGGCCGTGGCAGAGGAGGATGTATTGGTGGACGCAGACTGCAGTGACGGTGGCTCGGACGCGTTCGTGATCAAGCTGTCGTCGGGAATCGGGCTGCCGTCGGAGCAGCCACAATAAGCTGCCGTACCATAAGCTGCCACCTCATTCTGCCAGTACAACATCTGGGCGATCTTGTTCCGCTTCTTTCGCGGTTCAGAGCCAGCCCACCCCTTGGTGCACAGCTCGATAAAGTGGTCCAGCATCTCTGGCAGGAGTTGCCACGCAGCCGATTCGGAAGATCCTGCATCGCCATTGGCCACACGTGTACCGCTGGTGCCATTTGCGCCAGTGGGACCCGGACTGCTGCTCCGGGCCATGGCCAAGGTTGAATCTGTAGCATGCGCTCCGGCATCGACGGCGCCACCGCCGACGGACGCATTTGCCGACGGTGTCACCATTGTGCTCACGAGATAGGCAATGCGAAGGCAAGTTTGGTCCCAGGCAAGAGCGTGCGAGTCAAGGCTCTCTGCGTCCTCGTTGTCGCCCTCGTTGTCGTCGTGATTGGACTCGCCGTCGTTATCGACTCCGGTGTCGATGCGGTCCTGGTCGGTCGTGATGTCGTGTGCACGGACCCTCTCGGCGGTAGTGTCTGCCGTCTTTTTGTCTCTGGCCCTGGCTTCTTCCAGGGACGGCCGCCGGCTATGGCTGTCGTTGCGGCTGCGGCTGTGGCTCGAAGCACCCGTCCTTCCGCTTCTCCGAGAGCGGCTGCGAATACACAATTGCGGCGAGGCTAGCAAAGAGTGCGGTTGTGGTGATGGAGTAGACAAAAGGGTGCTGTCTTGCTGTTGCTCTTGGGAATCTTCCTGCTGCTGATGGGACGACGGATAGAGATAGAAGGGGTGCAGCTGGGCAAAGGGGACATGACTTGGCGCCGTGTTGCTGTCGTTGTCGTTGTCGTCGTTATCGTGGTCGTCGTGGCCGTTGCTGTAGCCGTTGTTGTTCACGGCTCTGTCGGCGACCACGTGCACGTGCTCAGGCCGTCCGGTCGTGTTGAGAGGGGTATGGATACTGTCAATATCGGGAGTAGGATCGCGGGCGTTCTCACGGCCGCTAATAGCGTCGACGTCTCCGATAAGTGCGTGGGCACGCGACGTCGATGAAGGGAACGTGGAGAGTGGTGTGAAGTTCGAGGAGGAGGTAGACCGGGTCCGCGATGGCGTTGATGCGTCGGACGCTTCGTATGCAGCCGGCTTTTGCTGCACAGGGTTGTGGTTGGCGTGAGAAGAGAGGTGATGATGATGGTGGTGGTGAGAATCTTGAGGATGGGAAAGATAGTGAGGAATCTGCGTGTGATTGGCGTTCGGCGGCAGGTGGTTCTGGTTCAGGGCCATGACTTTGCCACTAGAGCATGACTGTTGGTTGTTGTGTTGACTCTGATGAGCACCTGACTCGACTGACACTGCTAGCTCTGCATAAGGGCGAATCGCTCTTTCCTTGTCTGGCGGTGCAGCATCGCTGGCATTATCGTTGGCGTCGAGAACGCCGGCGGCCATTCCTAGCGAGGACGCTTCTTTCCCTGCTAATGGTGCAGAGGGTGGCAACTGTGGCAACCACGACGGCGCCTGTTGTGTGCTGTGGGCCGCCATATTTTCTTCTTTTTTCTTCTTCTCCCCTGCTATTTTAGGTGGTTGAAATATTCAGGACTCGTAGGCGGAAAGAGCGAAATGGCGAAAGCGAGTCCCAGTGAGAACCAGTGCCCAAGCGCGAGAAGGAGAGAGGGATTGACGGTCGTTTGCAAAAAGGGGGGGGGGGGGGCAGGCGGCGGGGAGCGATTGCCTTTGTCTTTTGCAACTGATCGGCCTCTTCCTTCCCAACTCGGACGGGTTTCGAGGGCTCTTTGGAATTGCGATTTCCTGCCCTAAGCAGCCATGGTTGATGCGAGATTGGGGTTGATCGGTGAATGGTCTGGAATGTGAATTTGGACTGAGAAGTAAGCAGGTGCCGAAAAAAGAAGAAAGTCCGGGGCTGTCGATCGCTGTTTGTCGTTGGATGAGTTTGTTTCGTATACGTCAAACTTCACTGGATGCGTCGGTGATGAATGTTGACGTTGGTTCGCTCCTTCGATTTTCGGACGTCGGCAATCAGATTATGCGAGTTGAGAGGAAGGTGCGGTGGGCGTGTATGCGCTGAAAAAGCGGAGGGGAAAATTAAAGAGTAAGAAAAGGAAAGAGCAAATGAGGGCAGTTCGAGGGAAACGGCAGGTGCAGAAGGATTCAGAGCCAGACAAATGACATCAGTGGCGGGTATTACTGCATGATGCACCCAGGCACTTCAGGGGCTTGTGCTTTGTTCGAAGAGGTATTCGACTCTGAAAGGTGAATGACTGAACGGACGGGCTTGATGAGATGGACAGTATTGACCGAAACCGAGGCGAAGGACGAAGACTCGAAATAGGCAGTCACGAGAGGCTGGGCGACAGAAAAGGAAGGCGCCGGGGATATGCGAGTCGGGCACTGTCGCACGTCGTGATACAGCGGTGTTCAAAGTGTTTGGAGATTGTAGACGGAAGAAGGAAGGTCGTGACGAGAGAGGAGGCGGAAGAGGACGAAAGGCATAGACGACAGTACTGTATTTGGCCTTGATTCGTAGTCGTGGGACGGCCTAGGAGGCTGCAAGCAGGAAAGTAATAAATATGAGAATATACTCGGGTCCGAATTGCTGGCAGAGGCTGAGCCGTGTAGGCAGAGGCGGCAGAGGTAGAAGCGAGAAGGTAAAAGAGGAGAAGAGGACAGAAGGGAGTCGAGAATGACGTCGTGGAAAAGCGCGACACGGGGCAGAGAAGAAGAAAAGAGGCGTCGTCGAAATGTGAAGTTTGAAAAAAAAAGGAAGCAGGAAAGGAAGTCCACGATATTTCCTCGTGTGCGACGGAAAGAGCGAACACGGAGACAATGCGGTCGAGTCAGGAAAGGAAGAAACTAATCACAGAAAAACAAGGGTCCTTGCTGCATCTGTTCGGTCTGTCGGATGGAGCGAAACTTTAAAAACTAGTTGGCCTTGCAGATGAAGTTTGCAAAGCAGATGTATGGACAGAAACTCTACGTCGAGTGAGGGAAACAATTCCGTGGTCAAGAGACGCCCGGAAAATGAGAAACAGATGCCGAATGGGAGCCATTCGGTCAGTGAGGAAAACATGGTTTCCTTGGTCTGTGTGTTTTTGCGGGCGAAACGTACAGAGTTCCGGTTCAGGAAGGCGCATCGTGGAGCTGTCCCAACGCAACCCACACCTCCAGTCTCTCTTGCTCTCTCCTCTTTTTCTTTCTTCTTTCTCTCCCCTTTTCCTGTCCACTCTCGCTCTTCCCTATTGTTTGCACAATCCGCGTATTGCTAGAGTAAAGGAAGGCGCCTTTTCTCTTCCCTTTGTCTTTCTTCTCCAGACCCTTCAGCCTTTGTGGCGGTTGCAACCGGTTGTGCCTGCCGTTGCGGATATGAGCAGGCGGCCCAGGACGCTGTCACGCTGTCTCGGGCAGGCACCTCGCTAGCGTAGCGCATGCACCAACTGTGCCAAGAACGCTGCACGCGACAGAGAGCGGGTAGTGTCAGCATTAGCGCCCCTCACGAGCCTCTGGGAAAAGTCTCTTTCGTTTGTGCATTGTTTAGGCCGCTCCAAGCGACACCCTAGGGGAGCCCTAAAATGCCTTCAAAAAGCCCTAAAACGACGCCAACATTTTCAAAAAGGCGGTAACGGTGAGAAAACAAATGAAGCGAAAGTCGGTAAAACGCGCGAAGTCGACAAAAATGGGCATATTCTGGGGCTTAAGGGACCAGGGAGAAAGGCTACGAAGGAAGCGGAGGCAAAGAAAAGGCTGCGAGTGGACAAAAGCCGGCTTCTGTACAACACGCTGCTCAAAAGGATAAAAAAAGAAGCGGTGACACGAGCTGACCCGAAAACGCAGGGATTCTGCAGCCTTCTTGGTTTCTTAAAGGTGTCGAGGGGCGTCCATGTGACGGTGATATGACTGTAGTGTGATTCTTGCCAATGGCACCTCGAGCTGTTGAGGCTGTTTGCCAAGGGCCATGACCGACGTGAGAGAGTCGCATTGGATGTCAACCTTTTCTTTTTGCGGGGAGTCCACTGAAGGCGCTGAAGCCACTGGAAAAAGTCTTTTGGTGGCACTGATTGTGGTCTGCAAATGACGTAGGAGGCGGTAAATGGGCGCTACGGAGTGGCCGTGTTTAGAGTGTTTAGAGGGGTTGAGAACAACAAATGGACAAACAATCTCTTTCATTCATTCGGAGCGAAAGAACAGTCACGATAATTGCTGGAATAAATAGGACAATAAAGAGAACCCTTATTTGGGCCCCGTAAGGCTCCGACGAGAGATCGTTTGGACCCTGTATTGAAACGGTCTGCAAATTGTCGCTGGAATGCCAAGACGGAACAGGGCCCCATCTCCAGTGTCTTTCAGTGGGCTTCAGCGCTTCTAGCGCGAATGGGTCTCCGGCAAGAGAGTGCCGGCGCGGCAGCCAGCTGGCCACTTGGCTCTCATTTACTCAAAAGGCACTCAGAATACGACGTACAATCAAAGTCACAAAAGCAAGACGGCCCGAGATCGTCTACGATAAAGTGACCCCAGCGTGCGGCTCATCATGCCGAGTAGATTGCAGACTTTTGCTGTAATACGCTGTGTAGTGTAGCTTTGTTCTATGTGACTTTGTTGTTTCATGCAGGTGTTTGTCAAAATCATTGCCTTTTTATTTTTGTGCCATTTATTTTTGCCCTGTCTATTGACCCGTTCATATGATTCGTTTATCCAATACCGTCCCAGTCGTTGTTGGTCATGCCTCGTGTACAAGTACGACGTACTTGAGTGCCGTACTCCAAATTCAAAAATCAACTTCTCCATCAACAGGGTTACATTTGAAAACCCCCAGTATCAGTGATCGGACCTCTGATCTTTCCGCTCTCTGTCCCTTTTTCTACTTTCTCTCCGTACCTCGTACTCCGTCGACCGGCATTTAACATCGGACTCATGACGGCTGCAAGGGCTGGTACCGGGACAGCTCGTTGCCCGAATCGTCATCGCCGAGCAAATCGACGTTGCCAGACCGTGTTTTGGGGGGAATCGGCCGGCCGCTACTCGGACCATGGCCAGCGACTGTCGGTGTTCTCGCCGGCAGCTTGGGTGGTATGTCGCCGGCTGACGAAGAGGGAAGATCTGTGCGTCGCCGGGGCGGCTTCGGCGGGGCCTGTTCGTCCAAGTCATGGTAGGTTGCAGAAGTAACACGGCTTGCGGCTGGGGAGGACGATGCAGAGGGCGTTGACGTAAGATGTGCCGGCTTCTTGGCGACTGGGGGCACCGGTTTGCCTTTAGCAGACACGACTGTCCCAGACGCTGACGTGCTTGACGCAACCGATTCCGGACGGGGGGAAATAGCGGTCGTTGGTGGCGGCGGGAACGTCGTGTTCACCTTGTTGGACGTCTGCCTTGAGACTATAGGAGGACCATGGCGGTCACTGCCAGAGAATGACGACGGCGATGACGCAGCCGACGCTCTCAGCTCGTCCAGGGCCTTGGTGACGCCGCTGACTGTTGGTGGAACGCGTGAGTTGGGTGGCGGAGGTGGACCCGGGAAAGTAGATGCAAAAGACGTGGTCGAGGCCGACTTTTTGCTACCTACAAGAGACGCCAAGTCACTGTCCACCGTGCCCGCCCCCTGTCTCCTAGGCGGAGGTGGCGGCGGAGGTGTGGCTGTTGCATCCTGCCGGTGGAACTGGGACGAGAGGCTCTGGGCCATGGGCTGGCCGCCCTTTCTAGAGGCGGCCACGCCTGTGCCGCTGCCGTTCTGGCTGTTAGCCGACGACGACAGCACGGTCGAGTGGTTGATGTGCTCATACGGCGACGTCGACAGGCTCGAAAACGACGACAGCCGCGACTCGGCCCGTGGCACAGCCACCCAGTCCGGCTCGTCTGTCGGTGTAAAGGGGTTTGCTGGCCGCTTGGGGTTGAGGATGGCAGTGTGTGTAGATGGGTTGGCTGGAATTGGCGGCTGCACTCTGGCCTGTGCCATCCGGCCATTATCGAGCCACCACTTTTGGCGGTCTGAGCTTGCTGCGGGCAGACCGGGTTCGATGGCATCGTAGCCAATAAGATCTTCGTCGTCGGTGTCTTCGACCGTCGTGTTGGCCGTGACATCGCCGACTTCGCCCTTGCGGCGCTCGTACAACTCACGACTGATTTTGTCACGCAGTGCCTCGTCCACAATGTTGACTGTGCACTGGAAGTGGGCATATACTGGCCGATGGTCCGAGAACTTGAGTGGTGCCGAGTTGTACTCGGTCTGGCGCAGGTGCTGTCCCTTGCGCAAGATTCTGTCTGTCCACGCAGGAATTCGTGCCTTTTCAGACGAGTCGTACTCATCCCGGCCAACATCAAACTTGTATGTCGGCATAAACGTGATGCGTGCCTCCGAGTAGTAGGGAAATGCCAGGCCAGCCACCATCTGCAGGTTGAGCTGGTCATTTTCATACAGCGCCTCGAGGTTTCGCGATCGAACAAGATCGAGCGCCCGTTCGCGACCCAGGCCAACACGGTAGTTGAAATCACCAAACCATAAGACAGCGTCGTGGTCGTCGATGCCCCGGTTTCGCTGGAAGCGCAGGCCGTGGTGGATGGTGAGATAGTCGCGGTTGCGTTCTTCGTAGTTGGCAAAACCGGCAGCCAAATGCGCCGTCACAAAGCAGATCGGCGTGCTAGCATAGTCGAGCCGGATACCGACAGCACCCTTGTTGCCGGCCATGCCAGACATGCCCGTCTTCTTGACGCTGCCCTCGACGTTTTTGATTTTGGCCAGCGAGGACGACTTGACAAAGATACACAGTGCCGCACCAACGAGCTGGCCGCTTCGCAGAAGCACATATTGCTCGCCGCCAAGAGCAACCGCATGCTTGTTGAGCGTATTGCGCACAACAGCTTCCCACTGCTGCTTGCGAGTTGGGTCGCTGTTCATGATCTGCTGCGGGCTCAACTCCACAATCTCTTGAAAGCCAATGGCCACGATTTCAGGCAGCTGTTCGGCTGACTTTATCGAGGTTGGGAAAATCCACGGCGACAAGTCCTCGTGCAGTCCGTCGAGACGGCCGTTAAGATTGAATGTACCGACCCAACTGTTATGTTAGTACATATACACACGATAAATGGCTGAAGTAGGCAGTATGAACTTACATCTTGATGACTTCCGACGACGAAAAGGTGGCCGCTCGCTTGTTGAGCTCTTGTGTGACGTAGTCACTGATCGGGTCGAAAAGAACAACAGGTGCCTGGCCATATAACCGGCCCAGAAGCATGTCAATGGTGTTTTGCCGGCCCTTGTCGGCAAAGTTGTTGATATAGAGACGCGTTGCCGACTTGCGCGCATCTGCAATGGCGCCTGCAAGCGACATCTTGCCGTGCCGTGTAAACGACGACTTGAGCGCGCCTGTTCCGGCGTAAATCTTGGACAGCGCATCGCCGTTGTCGGCCCACAGATTCGAGTGACGCACCCAAAAGTCGTTGCCCGCACGCTCCTTACGGTGGTGCAAAAACGTCTCCACGGCCATTTGCGAGATGATCGTCTGGATTAGGTTTGTCCGGTCCAGACAGTCAAGGCAGTTTGTGCGGAACACGCCCTCCTGCTGCAGAACAACGACAAATCGGCGGTGTGCACTGGCGCTGCTCGCTTTGCGTCCATTGTTGCCGCTTGCCCTTAAATCGTCCGCCTCCATCGCCAGGTAGTAAGCGAAGCCGTTAGCCGAGTTGTCGATGTAGTGCCGGATTTCTTGGGCAGCCTCGTAGCCTGTCGGGCCCTTGGTTTCGGCGTGGAAGTCGTATTCGGTCGATCGAATGAGTGCATGGTCAGACGACTGGCCTTTGTCGCTGCTCTTTTGGCCCAAGGGAGTGTGCTGCAGGCCGTAGCGGTAGCATTGCGTCAGCTCAGCCTCGCCAGGCTTGGCCTCGCTCAACAGGTTGATAACGTGCACGGCGCCATAGGACGTCTCCAGGTCCTCAAAATGCTTGTCAAACGCTGGTTGTGCACCATCTGGTGATCTCGTCACAATAATCTTCTGGTGGCCAGGGATTAGGCCGGGCGACTGCTCCCAAAAGACAGGCACAGAGCCACGGACCTGCACATACGAGAAGACCACACCACTAGGACTCCAGTAGATCGTCTCGGTCTCAACAAAGTTAGCCACGTTGCCGTCGTCGTCGATGCCTCGTGCGTTGAAGCGTGTGCCCGCTCGTCGGCACGATAACCGCGAAATAACAGTCAGATACGAAGGCATGCCGGACTGGGTATTGCGTAGTGGCGCGACAGATTGTGGGATAGTGACGGTCAAGCAGAAACCACGCACTGCCGATGTGAGAATTCGCGACGAGTCGAGTGTCTCGCGCTCGTGTGGTTGCAGCCTTGCGCGGAACTGCACAAGAGGCTGGATCATAAATGAGTTCCACAAGAAAGACTCGTCAAAGTTGTCAATATCAAACGACGAAGCATCGGCCGACCGATCTTGCAAGCGATTTGTCATATCAAAGTCTGTGCTGTAGTAGAAGCTCCGGTTTCCCAGCAGCTTCATAAGCTCCTGGCAAGGATGCTCAACAGGAATATCCCGTCTGCTGAGTCCTTGCGAGTAGACAGATGCAGCATCACCATCTGGATCCCACGGGTCGCTGGCCGCTGATAAAACGTCGTCGTATTCGTTGGTGTTGAGGCAGAAGAACTGCACTTGCTGGATCATCTCGACAGTCTCGCCAGGCCGTAGTGTGGCCACGCGCAGTGCCTGTGTAATCACGCTCAGAAATACATCCTGGTTGACAGAAATCAGGCCCAGTGTTCCATAAACGGGCCTTGGCGTCAATGGACGATAGTCGCTCAGCATGCCGTCCGAAATGGGCGAAAATTCCACCATACATTTGGATGCAGCGTTGCCACCACCATTATTCCCGTTGCCGCCATTGGCACTGCTGCCATTGTGTGAGTCGCTGCCGGCGGCGCTGTGACGGAAGATGAGGGCGTGTGTCTGAGAAACAATGGCGATGGCACGATGTGGATAGTCGCGGATCAACAGTCGGCTAGAGGTGTCGGGATCCGGTACCTGGCCGTTCCACGACACCGTGCTGCCGACGTAGTCCATCGAAGGTTGTTATGGATGTAAATGTCCACAATAGGAAGCCCGGAAATTCAAAAGCTCAAAATAATCGGAATTTCGAAATATCGGTCAATAGGGTCCAGAGAAAAGGCCCAGAGAGCTCGGGGTTGCGAGGTTCGCCGGGGAAGAGGACGGCGGCTTCGGGGAGCGTCTGGGCATCGCTTTCCGGCGCATACGGAACTCTTTATCGAGTACAGGAAGTGCAGAGAGATGGCGTTGAGGCTGTGTTGCAGTTTTGATGATTCCAAAGTTGGGATTTCGTGATGCTCCCAGCTTGGGAAGCTCTTCGAGCTTGGACGTATTCCCCGTTGATAGGGGAAGGACAAAGTAAAGTGTAGCCAATAAGGTTTCGGATATCGGCCGTATGTATTCGAGTCGGGCGTGTGTATGCCAATGTCGTCGATTTTGCTTTTTTTGTGAAGGTAATTAGGGTTGTCAGATTCGAGGCCCAAAAAGTTATCGACGTTGCTGCAAGCTGAGCTGAGACGCTGAGGGGTGCTTTCCGCCAGACGCCCAGGCCAGAGAGCACAGCAGCACGCCGCTTGTCCCGTAGTGGATACCATGACGCAGCTATTAGTATGGGAAGGTGCATACAAGCATTGGAGCAAGAGCCATCGCTGCACGTGACCTTACCACCCAACTAGCTGATGTAATCATGTTAGCCGTTTTGGGTAATTCCACTGCACGGAAAGTACAACCCAGCCTGGTTGGCCCGTGCGTGCAGCACTGCACATGCGCTAGCAAAAGCCAAGAGAGCAAAACAACAATCCAATCGTCAGCGCCAAATCTTGCTCGCACTCCTTTTCTTGCCAGCCTTCTCTGCCTGCTGCATCACCAGATTTCGTGTTATCGCAAACGCGCACCACTATCGCCTACAACGAGAAAGCGCGCATATTTCCTCAAGCGCATTGCTTCAACATCGATATTCTTCGGCTACGACAGAAGTATCGATCCTCTTTGCGCCGAATCAAGCCCCTCAGCTGTCGCAAACATAATTAAGGAGTCGCATCCGGATTCCCTGGTCACGTCGTCGCAATCGCACTCCCCATCGACTGAGAACCTCAATCGCCACCATGTCTGACGCGACACTCCCCGACTACAACTATGGCGGCACCGACGAGGAGAACGCCGAGATTCGGACGTTGAGTTTGCAGCTGGTGAGTGCCTCTGAGCTTTCGTGGCTCCCCTTTTCACTTTGTTTGATTTCCCCTGCTCTGAGCTTTTGCTGACCGCTGTTGCTACTCTAGGATGCCGACTCCGACAACTTTGAGCTCTGGGAGAAGCTTCTTTACGCGTGCGAAGCCCTCGATGGCGGTCTGAATCGTAACTCGACCCCGCAAGCCATCGAGACGATGAGAAGCACATACGACCGCATGCTGCGCAAGTTCCCGCTGCTGTTTGGCTACTGGAAGAAGTTTGCCGATTTTGAGTTCAACATCTCGGGCCCCGAGGCCGCTGAATTGATCTACGAGCGCGGCTGTGCCAGCATCACAAACTCGGTCGATCTGTGGACACAGTTCTGCACCTTCAAGCTTGAGACCACCCACGAGCCCCAGCCCGTGAGAGAGTAAGTCCCGACAGAGTTGTCAATCTCCCCCCAACCCCCTCCCCTTCCCTTCTCCTCCCCACTCTGCATCCCCCCTCTCCCTGTTGTATACCCATAACCTGTAGTTCGCACATCCGAAGAAAAGGAGTGGACGAGAACGAAGACGCGTGGAAAAAGGAAAGATGGTGGACAAAGCATGAACGCGTGTGAAGAGCGAGGAACGAGGACCACCCGGCGACGTGCGCAACCCGAGAGACAGACCCTATGTCTTCTTGCGTTGTGCCAACGGCCTGCATCGCATCAACCCTTCACGGTGAGAATATCCAGTCATGGCCATTCTGAAATCCCAAAAATCGTCCTGGTGGATGTGCTCTCTCTCACAAAATCGCACAAGCATTTATATATTGTTCTAGCAGCGCGGTAGCCTTGTGTATCCGCTCAAGCCTCTGCCGCCCTTGCTCTCCCGTCGCAGATCGCTCGCAAATCCTGCTTGACCCTGCCTTTTTGCTCTGATCGATATCTACCCTGCAAATCTCGGCACCATACTCCCATTGTAATAGTCAGCCTTAAGCCTTTACTTTGAACTTTCAGATCTTCTCGGACCAAAAACAATATTTTTGTATTTTTGCTCCCTTCCCGGCCCCCTTCCCCCCTCCCCTTCCCTCCCATCCTGCTTCCTTTGCTGTTAACTTATCCATGTCTCTTTGCACCCCTTAGTTCAACAGCTGACCATGGGGCGGAGCTTCCGTCACTGAACATCAACTAACTGCTCCTTTCTAGGCTATTTGACCGTGCTGCAGATCATGTTGGTCTTGACTTCTTAGCACACCCTCTCTGGGACAAGTACATTGAGTACGAGGAGCGGCTCGAGGCGACAGAGAACATCTTTGCCATCCTCAAGCGCATCATCCAGATCCCCATGCACCAGTATGCGCGCTACTATGAGCGCTATCGCCAGCTTGCCCAGACTCGCCCCATTGCCGAGCTTGCATCCGAGGAGGTCCTTGCTCGCCTACGGACTGAGCTGGAGGCTGAAGATCCTCACTACAGCAGCAAGTCTGAAGCTGAGATCGAGGTTGCTCTACGCACCAAGACTGACGCCCTCTCATACGAGACGTTCACCAAGACACAGGAAGAGACGACCAAGCGGTGGGCGTTTGAGTCGGAGATCAAACGGCCGTACTTCCACGTAACAATGCTCGATCACGCACAGCTGGCCAACTGGCGCAAGTACCTGGACTTTGAGGAGGCTGGCGGCGACTATACACGCACTGTCTTCTTGTATGAGCGTTGTCTAGTGACATGCGCATACTACGACGAGTTCTGGCTCCGCTACGCTCGGTGGATGTCGGCTCAGCCAGGCAAAGAAGAGGATGTGCGTATTGTGTTCCTTCGTGCCTCCACGCTCTTTGTGCCCATCAGCCGCCCAGCCATCCGGCTTCAATTTGCCTACTTCGAGGAGAGCCGGGGACGTATCGACATAGCCCGTGCCATCCATGACGCGGTGTTGGGTGTTTTGCCGAACAGTGCCGAGACCATCGTGTCTCTCGCCAACCTGGAACGCCGGCAAGTCGGTCTTGAGGCGGCCATCGAGGTGTTCAAGAAAAGGCTGGACGAGCACGAGGTGGACATCTTTGTCAAGGCGGTCCTCGTTGCAGAATGGGCCTTTATGCTATGGAAGGTCAAGGGCTCCGTCGATGACGCACGCACAGTGTTTTCCAAGAACGTCGAGTACTACGCCGACAGCCGTCAGTTCTGGTGGAAGTGGTTCGACTTTGAGCTGGCACAGCCGACAACCGCCGAAACCGAGGCACAGGCAGCCGAGCGGGTCGACAAGGTTATCACTGAGATGCGCACACGCAGCCGCCTTTCACAGTCAACAAAGAGGGAGCTTTGCGAGGCGTACCTGACGTACTTGCAGCAAAGAGGTGGCAAGGACTCCATGAAGAAGTTCATTGAGATTGATCGTGAGATCTTTGGGTAAGCCTTTTTCGTCCCTTTGTTGACATTGTTAACATTGTTGGCATCTCCTTTTTTTGTTTACTTCCCGCCAATTCAAATGCTAACTCAAACAGGCCAATATCCGTGCAATTACCCACAGTAAAGGGCAAAGACGGAGTCGAGCCCACCTCTAGTTTAGACGAGGCTGCACTCCTGAAGGCTGATGCACGTTACCCAAGTTTCTATGAGGTTTATGCAATCCCTGACCCAGCAGCCCAGGGACCGGCCAGCTTCGAGTAGTGCAAAGAACTGAAACGTCATCCGATATTCAGTCACACGGCTGTCAAACGGTACATTGCGAAGCCCTCGCAGCCATTCATTACACAGAGTATTCCGAGTCCTGTATTTGTACTATGACAGCATTCTTCTTCTTCTTTACTTACCCCCTTTCTTATTTCCTACATACTGTGTGTATTATACACCAATACTTCTTGCTCTACCCCTTTTTCATTTGTTTTTGTTATTAAAATTATTCCCCATAGGTGAGATTAGTTCTAGAAAGAAAAGAAGAAAACTAGGTAGCTGCGCAGGGCCTTTGTCTTTTTGCCATCTTTATCAAATATTATTTTAATTTTCACTTGCCCAAAATGCAGTCCATCTCCGGTGCCGTTTTATTATGTTTGGCAGCCATCTAAGGCTTGCACCCGTTCAAGTCATATCATTTATACAAAGATCTCAGTAGTTTTCAGGTTAATGGTATCCGAGATTGAAGCTATGGAAAATAGATAAATCAAATGAAATAAATACAAAGACAAAATGTAGGCCACATTCGTACACCGTGGAAGATTGCGAATTCCCTGCTATGGCTATTCCCCGTCACTCACTATATCATGCCGCCGCCTATTTCTTTGATTTTGGCTTCCCCTTTGATTTGTGCTTGTCATCCTTTGGCCTGCTCGATGACTTCTCATCCTTTGCCTTGGACTTCATCTCCTTTGCTTTCGGCTTCTCTTCCTTGGCCTTTGGCTTCTCCTCTTTGGCCTTGGGTTTCTCTTCCTTTGGCTTTGCCTTTGGCGTTTCCTTCTTTTCCTCCTCTTCGTCTGATTCGTCCTCGTCATCATCGTTGTCATCATCCTCTTCTGACTCCTCGTCGTCGTCGTCGTCTTCCTCTTCGTCCGACTCGTCCTCCTCAGCAATTGCCTGCTCCTTCTCAATAGCGGCAATCTCCTTGGCCGAAAGGTTGCTGTTCACACGAGCGCCGTGCAAGCTCGTAACTGGTGCATCGATATCGGTCGGTTTCCAGTCCTTGCCCTTGCCCTTTGCGTCTGCCTTTTCTGGTGCCTTGGCCGTCTTCTTGTCGTCCTCGTCTTCATCGTCATCTAAATCCTCCTCCTCGGAAGATTCCTCCTCATCGTCGTCGTCGTCCTCTTCTTCTGACGACTCTTCCTCCTCCACTGCCTTCTTGCCGGTCTTCTTTGCTGCTGCCGCTGCCGCTGGGGCTGCCTTTGCTGGCGATGCTTTAGCTGGAGATGCCTTTGCCGGTGCTGCCTTGGCTGGTGATGCCTTGGCCGGTGCCTTCTTCACCTCCTTAGCCTTCTCCTCCTCCTCCTCCTCTTCCTCGTCGCTATCTTCCTCTCCGTCCGAATCCTCTTCTGAAGAGTCATCATCGTCGTCATCGTCGTCTTCCTCTTCGGCCTTCTTCTTGCCTGCCGCTACGTCTTCCTTCTTCTTGTCTTCTTCTTTGTCCTCCTTCTTATCCTCGGGCTTGCCGCCCTTGCCATACACCTTGTCGCGCAAGCTCTGGAGGTGCACCTGCTTCGCCTTGGCGGCTGCCTCATCGGCAATGCTCCGGATCGGAAGAGCCTTTGATGTGCTGGACTCAGCAGCCTTTGTAGTCGTCTTGGCTTCTGCTTTGGCAGGTTCCTTGGTGGTTGAGGAGGATCCGGTCACGGCGGTGGATGGCGGCGGCGCAGGGCCTGGCGGCGGAGGTGGTGCCGGTGCTGAAGATGATGCCGTGCTAGAAGAAGCGCCGGCAGCTTTGCCGGCAGCAGCCGCTGCTGCAGCTTCGGCCACGGCCTTGGCCGCAGGCGGTCTTGTGGCCACACGCTTCTTCTTCGGTGGCGGGTCGGCCGGCTTCTCGCTGATCGGCGGCTGCGTAAACTCGTCCCAGTAAATCTTGACGTTCATCAGGAGCTCGCGGTACTCGTTCCACTCCTCCACTTCGACAATGTCGCCCAGCACAATGCCCTCCTGCACGAGGGCAGGCAGCTTCCGTGCGCGGCCGCTGGCATCCTTGCCTGCGCGGCGGCCCCAGAGCATGCGCGCCTTTTGGTCGGTGGCCAGGTCGACGGCCTTGAAAGGAATCTTGTTTGCGCGCAGAATGGTTTCCATACGCGAGGTGCCCGTGATCACCTGCATCGACCCTGACGTCAGGGACGTAAAGATGTAGAGCGCGGGGTCAGTCGAGAAGGTCGTCATCGTGGCGGCGGGGGGTCGGTGGACCGCTTTCTCTTCGAAGGAGGGGTCTTCTTTGATATTTGTTGTTTTCGTGTAGATTTGACAGAATTGTCAAGTGGCGATTATAGGTTGCGTCGTATCGTGAAAAGGGAAAGAGCAAAGTGCCTGTTCGTTCTTGCCCAGTGTTGGACGTTGGGCGATGGGAAAGACCGCGGGGTAAGGAGGGCAGGTGCGCGTCCCAGGTGGGAGCTGGGCTTTGGGTCTGGCATGAGGCGCCAACCCCTCCACTATAGCGTCACGTGGGGCAAAGTAACACAGCATGTGCGCTGAAAACCCTGAAAATCTGTCTGACGTCGTTAGTGTTTTAGCCCAGGCACGGCGGGCAATAGGGGTGCTGGGGCGGCGAGGTCCCATTTAAGTGCGGGATCGGGCGTCGGTTCTCACTGTGAGCGGCAACCAAGACTGACGATGTTAGTGTCCGTTTGTGAACAAATGTAAATAGTCGGAATGCAGACTACTCATACGCTTTCAGTTGAAAACATATTCAACAAGATTTTATAGAATATTTCTGTCTGAATCAAATGATGTGATAAACATAACTGGAAGCAATTTTGCTTGATATATCAGCGCATAATTACAGGATACACTATAATTGAGCCGTCGTTTCACCATCACGTCACATCTTTGAATATTCTAGAATCTAAGATGAAATAAATAATGTGCCACACGCTTGTGGGACTTCCAGTGTCCCGTCCCGTTACTACATCTGAGTATGGTCATATTAAATGGCGGTTGTTTTTGTGTCGCGTGTCACGACAAAGTTATATTCCATACCCTATGTGTATCATGGCCATAATTAGATCATCAAATAGTCGCCATGGGCCAGCCAAGCATTTCTTCGACCCAGTTCTCGTCTGTTAATCCAAAGGTCGCTGCCCAATATGGATCAACAGGGATCATAACCTCATCCTCGGGAGCATCCGTAACGGCGGCAACATCTCCACCGGATGGGTGCGTAGAATCGCTACCAGTGCCCTGTTGGCCGTGTTGTGTAAAATTCTGGGTTGGTTGCGCCGTCTGAGCTGCTTGTGTTGTGTGACTTGTTTGCTCTCCCTCTTGGGATCCACCCGCAGCAGCAGCACGCTGTTTGACTAATAGCCAACTCAATGAGTTGCGCATCATGTTGCCTACCCTTCGAAAAAGATCGTCGTCAGACTCTTCTCCGGCCTCTTTACTCGCCAACTCGGCTTTGACGGCCATCCACTCGAGCATAGCTGACATGTCAACGGCGTTTCGCACAGCCTGGCAGTCCCAGTTTGGGTCGCTAAAGGTAGACAGGTGCTTGAGGAGAACGACGCAGCGCACCAGCTGGAACCAAAAGAAAAAGGGGACACCGACGTAGGTTAACGGTGGGATCGCTTGGTAGGCGTCGAACCAGGCTTTGATGGCATATACTGAACGCCACAAGCACTCGATATGCTCCATGGAGGGAAGAGCGTTCGGGTCACTGGTGGTGCCCACAAGTCCCGGATGTCCAGATGTTGCCGGCGTTGGGACAAGAGGCGCTTCGGAGCTGGCAAGACGAGTGACCTCGTTGAGACAGAGGTCCGCGTAGTGTGTATATATGAAAAGCATATCTAATTACATTAGTGATTAGAAGAAAAACCATTAGAAGAAGAACCGAACGCTTACCTCGCCTTGGTAAATTCGGAGAAAACGAGTTGCGAAGCTCCTTGAGTTGCCCTTGCAGAACCTTCATATATAGATTGGTCGACATGGGCGTGGCCGTTGTCGCCGTTGGGCTGAGCGCTCTGTCTGCTTCAAGCTGTTCACGAACCAACGCGGCACGCTGGATGAAGATCTGTAGGCGTACCTGGACGGCGAGATTGGCGTCTGAGGGACAGTCTTCTTTGGCTGCAGTCGCCTCGATAAGCTGCAAACCCTCTTCCATTTGTGCTGTCCACCGCAGGGCAACCATGCGTCCGAAGGAGGTCGATACGATGGAGCTTAGCACGAAGCAGGCCAAGAAAGCCCGTTGCTTTTCAAGTACCAGTGGAAGTTTATCGCTTGACGATCCAAGGCTGCGTCCACCAGCCTGTTCAAACCCAGGTGTCATGAGAGCAATATAGTGTGCATCGCGCGGAGGCGGGTCACGACTCGATCGCTGTAGATCGTAGACAAGCGATATGGCCAGCATGGTCATCCGAGACAGGTTGTTAGCGGGCTGTTGGAAGGGATCGGTGCTCCAAGTGACGTAAGTAAGAATACCCAACAAAACGTCAATGTTGGACTGGTCCTCAATAACGGCACATCGTGTCAAGGTCTGCTTGAGGCGCTCGGCCCGCTCGATCTTCAACTTATTCGATGGCGTTGCAACGGCGACAATGGCCTGCATGAGAAGTGGACGGTCGCGGCATAGTTGAGCAACTGTTGTGTCTGGAGCCAGGCTGACAAATGGAAAGTGCGGCAACATTCGTGTGCAGAACCGGTCCAAATACCATGCCGCTTCATCGAGCGAGAGGTCGTACAGTGGCGGTTCGGACGGCGGAGACGATGGGAGGTTTGATGAGCCTCCTTGAGACGATGGTGGTGGTGGAGGCCGAGTGGCCAAAGGAGTATGAAATGGAGTGGGAAACGGTCCAGTGTCATTTTTATTTCCGCCGCCGCAAAGGAGCATGCCTGCTGTATCGCTACTTCCCGATGTGGCCGGCACCGTACCCTCCATCGCACCTGCCGTCCTGGCATTAGCGGGCAATGAGATGCCTCGTGCTTCGGTTGACTGCACATCTGCTGCCAGCCCTGTCTTCTCCATAACAGACTGCAACATTGTTGTCAACGTGTTAATGCGGTCTTCAAGCTTGGCGATCTCAGCCGAGCCTGCGCCGGATTGTCCATTCTGAGTGGTGCGCCGGCGCACCGAGTTGGACGGCTGGCATGGCTTCTTGAGTCTGTGACATCTGGGGAAGGAGCAACCGAGTTAGCTTTTCACGATTTCCAAAAAAAAGAGAAGAAAAAAGAGGTGGAAATAGTAAAGCAGGAGCACAGGGAAAGCACGATTGGCATCTACCTCTCGCATGCGCCGCCGTCTGGGCGCTGAATGCAACGGCACTTGGCCTTGAAGCACTGCATGCAGGCCTGGCCATAGTTGCCAGACCCCGCCGTCGGTCCGCGTTTCTCCATGGTGTACGATTTCTGGTTAATTACTTCTCCCTTTCATGAAAAGAAGAAACTCCGCATGATCTGTTCAGCTTGTCGACGGTTCTGTGACCGACACGGAGGGAGACGGATTGTTAAATCCTGGGAAGGAGCGGACTTGCAGTCCGAAATCCGCTCACGGGCTTGAGTGGGGCTAGCCCTGTGCGGAAATAAGTGGGGCATTTCTCTTACACAAAGACATCGAGGTCTTTGTCGGAGGATCAGGATTTATTTGGTTCTCTGGATTGATTCTGTCACTTTTAGCTAAATGTCTGTGTAGTTTTCAGAAATATTTTTTGGAGTTTGGAAGTTGGTAGTGAAGCGGGCTTTATAGTGGTATTATTGTCTATATATCCTGGTAATTTCTAGCGATATTAAAAATCCAAAACACTTATCAAAATGTCAAAACAAAAAACTACAGTAAAAGAAAAACCAAACAGATAAAGTGACCAACGAACGAAAGAAAAAAGAAAAAGAAAAAATAACGCCTTGTTGTAAAACCAACATCTTACAAATCCCTCACAGATACGGCTTCAGCGTATCCATGGCCTTATCCCAAACAATTGTAGGAGCGTTCCGCTTCTCGAGATCTGCCATGACCTTCTCCATGTAAAGCTCCTTCATCTTGTCGTTGACCAAGAACAGAGCACCGCCGCCCTTGGTCTTGTCCATGTTCAGGCTTGCACTCTGGCCGGAGGTCAGGGGAACACCGCCTTTGCCTCCTTCTTTGTTGCTGGCACCACTGTACTTGGCACTGGTGCTCATATACATGATTTTCTCGCCGGCGTCTTCGGGTGAGGTGGCCGTAATTGACAGCGCAACCGACATAAGCGGCCAGTACCACGACTTTCCAAACGACTTTTTGAACAGTCCAGTGTTGACGCCACCGGGGTAGTGGTGGAAGTAGAGGATCCGCGGGTTTTCACGAGCAAGACGACCAAACGAAATGGTCGTGTAAGTGGACAGCGAGCGAGATCTCTGGACTAGTCCAGAGTGTTCAGGCTTCATAAGGTCGAGGTCATCGAGGAAGATGTCGGCCATTTCGTTGCCGCATGCGAGGACGGAAATGACGCGCGGGCTGTTTGTCGACGCATTGAGCAGCGGCTGCAGAAGAATTGCCAAAAGAAGACGGCCGTAGTAGGACAGCATCAGAGACAGTCTCTGGCTTTCCTCGGTGACTGAAAATAAAACAGAATGTTAGAAATGGACACCCCTAAAGCTGTTGATTGTCGTCACAGTAATTTCACTCACTCGACTTGCTATTGCCGGCATTGATGAAGCCGGCGCTCATGTACAAAAGGTCGATGCTCGTTTCGCGCTGCTTGATGCCGTCACAAACTCTCCGAATGTCTTCTCCTTGCGAAAGCTGGCACTCGATCCAGATAATTTCGGCCTTGGAGTTGGACCTGCGCAGCTCGTCGTGGAATGCCTTGTGCTTGTCGCCATTGCGGCCGAGGACGTAGATGCGGACTGCAAGCTTGGTTGCAACGAGACGAGCGAGAAAGGCCTTGCCAATGCCGTCTGTGGCACCGCACAAGACAGAGACTCGAGGAACAGAGTCGAGAGTAACGCGGGCGTTGGACGCCTTGATTTCGGAGACGGAGACCATTTTGGAGGAGACGTTAGGCTGAGGTTGATGCTGAAAAGATCGAAGGAAAAAGGACGAGGTGAAGAAGCAATGTGATGATGTATAATATGGAGTGAAGTCAAAGTAGATATTCGACGAAGACTTCGTTCTTTTATGTATTTGTTGAGGTGTAGCACATGAGAAACGGACTCTTGTCGTTAAATTGGTGACAAGGATTGGCCACTTAGACCAAACCACTTACACGGTTGTTGGAACGGACTTCAAGTCCGTTCCCACAATTGGACCAAAATAGCCACCAACGAAGCTTTCCGGCGATTAGCAGCCACTGGGCTTAACGGTGTTTACTGGTGTCCGGACAGCGACATGAAATTAAATTTGAAAATAATAGAAAATTCGACTGTATGCAAAATCGCTTAAAAATCAGCATAAGAACCTCCTTGACGTCATCGCCTAGTTTTTGGTTCCATTGCAACCCCCGTTCGAGCTGGTTGCTGCCTTCTTCGCCTCGGCGTACGCATCATAACCGTAAAGCCACGGTGCAAATACAGGCTCCCGCCAGAGGAACGGGTCGTCTTCCGGAGATACCTCCAGAGCCATAATGGCGTCTCGTTCCTGCTGTTTGGGTCCGTCTGCCAGGTGGTACCAGAACTGCTGGCGTGTGGCAGCATGAACAATCTTTGTTGTCCGAGGCTGCCGGAGAGCTTCATACTTTTTAAGAGCCTCGTCCAGGGGCATATTCTCGGACAGAACCTGACCAAGGACAGCGGCGTCTTCGAGCGAGATTCCGGCACCTTGTGAGAGGTATGGAAGTGTAGGATGGACGGCGTCGCTGGTAAAGAAAAGCTATTAGTATTTTCATGGCATAACGACAATGTGAAGTAGACATACCCAATCAAGGTGAATCGGCCGCCGGGATGGCACCAGTCTTTCAACGGTGGCCGCTTGTGCAGCTTCCACTTCCATATTTTCTTTTCCTGTGCCATTATCTTTCTCAATCTGTGATAGTTAGTCAAGGCGATGCAAATTAGTAGTGCAGATATCCCCACAATGCAACGTACAATGGATCCCAGTCTTTAAAGACACTCAACACATCCTCAACAGGGCACGGCGCCCGAATAACGCCCGGCGGTAAATCATCAGGCGCCACTGCCACGAGGTTGATTTGCTTTCCTCCCTTGAGAATGTACACAATTGCGTGCCCATTCGGTCCCAGCCAGTATGTGCACTGCGGTGTCGCTGCCATTGCTCGCAGTTTTGTTTCGTCTGCAGGCAAGTCTGCCACTTTCAGCAGCACCCGGAATGCGATGTCGCCCGTGTACTCGGGCTGGTCTGTGGGGACAAACTGCTGCCGGCAGAACGAGTTGAGCCCGTCAGCTGCGACAACAAGATCGCCCGAGAATACCTCGCCCGTGTGCAGCGTCACTATAGCCTTGTCCAGATCTAGATCGGTGACACGGCTGTCTGTCAGCACGCGGGCACCAAGTTCTGTGGCTCGGGACTGAAGCGCCATGATCAAGTCATGGCGATGGATATCCCAAAACGGCGCTCCGTATTTCTGTCGGTGGTAGTCGTGCAGAGCCACAGATGAGAGAGTTGACCCATCTTTCCACCGTTTCATGATGCAGCTGTATGGTTCAACGACGTCGTCGACGATGGCTTTGTCAACACCCCATGCTGCGAGAATCCGTGTCGCATTGGCCGAGAACTGAAGGCCGGCGCCGATCTCTTCAATCTTCTCTGCGGACTCGAGCACTGTGACGTTGTGGCCTGCAAGACGGATGGCAATGGCTGCTGAGAGGCCTGCAATGCCGCCGCCGACGATGATAATGTCCAGTGGTTTTGTCATGTTCTCTGCTTGCCAGTGATCTTGTTGGTGGGTGGTGAGAGTATTCCCAAAAAAAGCTTTCCATATGAGAAGTCGAATACTTCCGATTTTCTCATGAACCAGAGGTAATCCGCAGACATGTCGAATTTCGATGCTATTACGTCGCTTCCCTGGTTTGCGGCGGTTGTGCCACCTGGTGGATAAGCTCTCTTCCAGTATTTTGCCTCGCCGACCTGCCGTTCGGTTGCCAAGACTCCCTCACTTACACCGTTTGGGTGTTCCCCTCAAAGCTATCCCCACGTCAAAACGAGGCTACCGGATTAAATTGTTCCCTGTGTGCAGATGCCATGATGGCCCTTGTAGAACCGTGCAGTTGATAATGGCAATTGTGCCTTGCTTCGAACAAAACACGGCCTGTCATTTTTGACCTTTGGCACCAACAACCAGCGCCACCTGTCACACGGTGGCTCCCGACGTGGTGTGTAGGTTTGCAGCACCTGTCTGGGGCCCCACGAGGTTTAGCGTGAAGAATTCTCGGATAGCGGGCATCTGGATTGGCGATGTCATCAAAACACCTGAGGTGGCGATGTCTGCCAGGAGTGTCTGCAGAATTCGGTCAGCTTCGTCTCAAAAGCAAAAACGTGAAGCAGGATGTCACAGTCGATCGCCAGAAATGAACGTATGACCAGTTAAAAAATAACAACGACAAGTCATGGGCTGCAAGGCCAAAGTATTTTCTTCATGTTGATTCCGACGTCTTGAAAATCCAAATCTATTCTCAAATCCAAAAAAAAAGAGGTGGTCCAATAAAATGAGCCGTCTTCTATGTATTGTTTATTGTCGCTTCCGAAACTCTGCCAACCCAGACAAAAATGCATCCCGGTTTGTTCTCTGATCAACTCGGCTATACGGCTTTACGGCTTCGATGCCTTCTCAAGGAGCTCCTTGCTGTTCTCGGCCTGTTCGACAGCTGAGAAGTCAGGCCGCAGGGCCTCGTAGCCCTCTGTTGTGCGACCGTACGTGATACCGCCGAGACGGCTGACGGCCTTTAGCACCTTGGGGTCGATAACGTTGCGCTCCTCATTGATGGCGTCCTCGCGCACCCAAAAGTTGACGCCCTCGAGAATGACGAGCGTACCAGCGATCGTGCCGGGCTTCGCCTTGCTCTCAAACTCCTTGAGCTCCATGAGCTTGCACTCGACCGAGAAGATGGCCTCCTTGACACGGGCCGGCTTGACCATTGTAGACGGGGCCTGGTGCAGGCCGCTGAGACCCCATTCGGAAACGCCGTAGGGAGCATTGACCGACGTGGCGTTGGCCGCCTCGACAAAGTGCTCCGAGATAATGTTGAGGACACACTCCTTGCTGCTGGCAATGTTGGCCAGCGAGTCCTTGGCCTTGGCGATGCTGCCAACTATGCCAATTGTGAACACCGGCGGGTCATGGTTGACCATGTTGGTGTACGAGAACGGCGCCAGGTTGGACGACGACCCATCGGCCGACAGAGTGCTCAGGAAGCCAATCGGCCGCGGGATAATGGCCGAAATCAGCAGCTTGTAGTTGAACGCCGCCGGCCGGCCGGGCTCGTGGGGATCAATCTCGACGTGCTTCTTGGACAGCGATGCGCCGCCGTCGTTGCCGCCCTGGCCCCATTGCCAGCCCGGCGCGGGAGCCTGTGTGTAGTGCCACTCTTCCGACGGGTTAAATGGCGGCCGGGAAGCTTCAACGGTCTTGAAATCGGGGTGCGGGTTGCGCTTGATTGCGGCCTCGTTCGCCGTGCGCTCGGCCAAAGCGGTTGCGGCTGCTGCCGCGTCCTTGTCGTTGGTAGAGCTCATAGTGCGGTGTTGTGCGGGGGAGGTGGTGTGGATGAAAAGTTCAGAACGCTGTGCAAAACGAATGGAAAAGCGAGGGGAGAAAGGAGTGCAATTGCGAGACAACGACGAGATGTGGCGAAATGTGGACATATTCCAAAATATATTATTGCCTATCTAAGCAAGATAAAGAATATTTCAGACGAGGAAAGAACGACCGTCGAGGTTCGCATCATAGTTAGCCCCTCATTCGCAACAAAGCACCGAGCACCTACCCGCTTGGATAAGATAGAACACGAAATGCCAACTATTTGCGCATTTGCACCTTCCCCCAAATCGACCCAAAGTCCGCAACTGCCAATTGAGCCAACTAAATTCGCCCGTGTCGCGCCTTCTTGCACATCCGACTAAGATTTTGACAGCTCAATTCTCCGTTCAGGAAGGAACCCCACACACTATGTACACACATACGAGAGGTGCATTGGAGCTCTTTCCCCACTGCTCGAAGCTCTTGAGAGCTTCCCGAAATGCCACTCCAAACCTATCGGAAGCCGCCAATATCATTCTCCAACACACACCCATCATCTTTTTATTATCGTGGCTACACTTTTACAGTATGCTGATTCGCGCGCCTTACGGGCTGCCTTATTCATAGCCCGTGGCGATGGCAGCCTACAACTTGATCCTGCCCGCCTTGGCTGCTACCGGCACCATTTCGATTGGTGGTATTGACGACCTTTTGACAACACCTCACTCTTAAGCACAGAGGAGACAAGACGATAACGACGTTTTACGGGCTCGAGCTGCACGTATGTAGTGCCTGTATCATCCAGCAATCTTAGCATTCGCACGGCAGGAGAATGTGACGAGATGGGTCCAGGAGAGCACGCAAGCACCTGAGGGACCTCATCTGAATCCCGTATCACTTTTTGCACAGAACACAACTCTGTACGGAGTATGGGCTGCTTCCCAACCGTGTAAGTCGCTCTGAGCGAATAGTCGCCAGCGGCGCCGAAAGCTCCGACACTGCTGCTCGGCGCAGCGGCTGCCAAGGTACTACTGACCGGCATAGCCAAGAGTACCAGCAACTACATTCAAAGTGCTCCGAAGCCAAGCAAGGCCTCAGAACCGGCTGCGCCGTTTGCGGTCCCAAGCACACACGATTCAACTTGGACGGCAGGCGGTGCAGCACACCGTGGGCGTCTGTAACCATATGGTCTGATGGCTAATGGTTTTATTATTCCGGAGTGGATGGCAGCACAATACAGATATATGGTGATCTGAGCTCCGGCGAACCGGGCTGCAAAAGTTGGCCCAGCGTCCGCCCGCTGATGGCCTTCAGCTCAAGCGAGCTGGATCGGCTCCGGGCCACAAGACTGGCGAGCCACATAAGTAATGACTCCGTTTGGAAGCTATCGATGCCCAGAGATGTGGATATGGCTTGCCAGCGCAGTATCACTTTAGCAGAAACGCGTTTCCGTCGACGCTGAGCACTCTGCTCACCGGCGTTGGACTGCCTCATGGCGCTGGCGGGCGTCAAAAGCGTACACTTGACAAGGGCTTCCCGTTTAAGCATTCTCAACACAGTCGTTCGACTCGTCTCAACGAGCCAACGTGACGCGATGGGGCAAGCTGCAACAGATGGACGGCACCGACGCGAGGGAGCTATGGTTAATGCGATGGATTTTGATTTTTCCCGGCCTCCCTCAAGAACAAATCCAACAAACTTCTCTCAAGGGTTGAAACCGACGGACGATGCAGGCTTCCAGTTGCAGCGGAAGTACGGGCACGCATCCCAAGCGAGTCGACAGGATGCAGGGGATCAAGAGGAAAGGAATTGGAAGAAAATAGGGAAGCCGCCAAGGAGCACATAATTTTTATCTTCTTTCATTCTCCTCCTTTTTTCCTTCTCATTTTCGACCCCGGATGATACGATGATAGGGAAATGACGAGAGCGACATTGCCGTTGGGAACACAACCTCAGGGGATTGCATCGTCCTATATCGACGGGTACGCCAGTACTTTTGCTGTGCGACGTCGTTTTACCACTGCAATATATCTTGTCCTTCAATTTCCGGCAGAGGAAAAAAGGAGAAACAATTGAGAGCACTGCAAACACCTCAAACACACAAATATCACGCGGGATGGACCACTATCCTCTTGTGCGCCAGGAAGGCCTTCCGCGGTAAAGATAGCTGCATGCCAAATCTCCGTGGCTTTCGTGGCGCCGTGGTCGTGCTTCTTTTTTCTTCCTTTCCTTTTTGCTTTCGCTCTGTTGAATCGTGCAACGGTTGGTTTGCTTTTTGGTGGTTTCGCCATGAAAACTCTGCTCCCGGCCACCAGCAGGGTCCCTGGCCCTGTCGTGCAGTGGAAAGGCGGCAGGCCTGGCCTGGCCAGGCTTTGCTTTGACCACCATGGAGGTGATACTGACGAAAAGAAGAAAAAGGAAACATGCACCGGGGGTTTGTGAACGAACACAGACGACTTTTATGAGCGGGCGTTTCACGAAGTTTGTAGGGCGAAAAGGACAGGCACACGAGATCAAAGTCTTCTTCAGCTCAAAAGGCATTTTTGTTGCATGTTTTGGAGAATCTTTCGAGATGGTCAGAAAGGGCCTGAATGTTTGGAGCAATCGCCTGTGTCTAGGGCCTAGAGTCTTGGCATTTGCGGGCCATTCTGGCGGGAAGTGGTTTCCACGTGCGGGTAGGTGCGATCGTGAAAACAGCCAGAGACAGGACGAAAGAAAAGAGGAAAGAGCCGTTTCGAACAAACGAGTAAAAAAAACCCGACGAAAAAAAGAAAACAAAGAAACAGAGTTTTCAATATCCGCATCCACCAATACGTGTATTCCGTACGTTGAGCGCCGCCCGCCATCGTGTGAGACACTTTCCAGGGCGAGACATGCCGTTGTGCAGCCCTTTTTACGCCCTGAATCTGGAGACGCTCTACCAAGCTGCTTGCACAACACAAAATTTAGGATTCCCATCACGACATAACACGACACGAACGCCACGCCTCAGCTTCCATGCAGCTGCCCGTCCATGCCATATCACTGCTTGTTGTTCCTGGTGTTTCTGTTGTTGCTTTTGTTCCTGCATCTTGTATCGGCCATCGGTGCGCCCTGGCCTCCTCGTTCCCTTGGGTCCGACGATCCTGGCGATCCTGATGCAACGCCCTGCCGTCGTGTTTTTCTCCCATTTTGTGTCTCTTGTGCTGTTGTGCCTCACGAGTTTGTCGAACCTTTGAACCTTTTCACTCTTTGCTTTCCAACGCCCATTCTCCTTCAAACTCCCAAATCTCTTCCTTCTCGATCTCTTGGCGTCCCGGCAGCCAAAAGCTGACGCAACCCACCGTTCCTTCATTCCCTTCTTGCAGACCAGCCCAGGCCCTGCGAGACCCCAAGCACAGACAAAAGAATCATTCGGAGGGTCTCCAGTGGGTGCCAGAGTCCACGCCACCCGTCGAGATGAGATTTCCAAGTGGACCTCCAGACGTGGAACTGGAAATTTTTGATGGAAGGTATGAGTACATAACTCATGCCTAGATTTTGGTAGGATAATATGTACATCTACTGCACAGTCCCATATCTCTGTGGTTCGACACCGAGTGCCATTCGTTATCCTCCCCTCCATTTTGCGACACATCTTTTATTGGAGACACTGGGCGGACCTGACGTGGCCCTTATTTGACTTGTGCCTGACTATCTGGGGCCAGTCGAAACAAAGAAACAGAGACAACGGGTACTAGTAGGAAAAGAAAAGACGAAAAAAAAAGACCGGATGAAAGAAGATTGCGACCATCGGGGTTGCGAATCAAGAAAAATGAAAATGGAAGAGGACGAAGTATCGAAATTGAAGATCGCGAGGGTGATGTGGCCCTTTCTTCACCAGAGTCGAGTCAATTTCTCCTCATTTTCATGGGCCCATTTTCAATATTTTCACCTCGACTCCTCAATTAAATCCAACTCAGGGAGATAAATTGAAGCAGGGCATGTGAAACGATGGAAACACAGGGAACAGCAACGCATAACAAAACAAAAAGAAGAGACGAACACAAACAAATTGACAGCAGCAAACAGTCGACCAACCAGACAAATATTGTCAGCAATCCCAAAATTCGACAAAATTCAACGACAAACCACCACAAAAGAATCAATCCCCTCAGTCATCCCGCCTCGCCCGCTTCCACATCTTCTCACCAACAGGCGATTGCAACGCAGTGAAACGGCCAACCTCTTCACGATCGCACACCCTCGTTCCCTGCCAGGCCAGGCCCTGGTCCAGTCCACTCGAGCCATTGTGCTCCCTGCCTCCGGCCAATGATCGGCCACCCGAACCTGTTTTTCTTGGCAGACGCTTCCCACCTGCTGGACCTCCTTCCCAAAATTTCTGATTTTTTCCTCATCGCGCTCCGGCTCTCTCTTTCCCTGGTCTTTCCCTCTTTGTTCCCTTTCCTTCCCTTTTCTGCAGGAACAGGGGACGTCAAGAGCGTCCCGCCAATCAGCAAGAGCCACTAGGCGGATACCCTTGTAATTGCCACAACACCCTTGCACACTTGTCTCTCAACGCTGTAATATGATTGGCCTGCCCCTGGCTAATGGGCGGGTCTCCCCTGGCGGACCTGCGTGGCGCGCCAGAATCGATTTGGAAAGCTCACTCTTGTGCCTGTCCGTCCAGTGCCTGCTGCACCTCTTTGCTGACCCTTGCGCTGTATCGATGGCCAGTGTGGCCCTTGCTGTCGTGGCGCCGTGCCGTGGCGTTCCCTTTTGGGCAACAGGGGATGCTCTCCTCTCTTTCCCTTTTCTCTCTCTGTCGTCGGTGCGATATCCTGGTGCTCTTTCCCTTTTTCCTCTTCTCGCACCCTGGTCCTGCGCTCTTTACTCACTGCCTCTCTCTTTCTTTGATTTCTCTCTGTCGCTCTTGCCTGTCACCATTTCGACCCACACCCACCACATCCCACCGCTCAGCCAACCACCCACCAGAGAGAAGGGAAAGAGCAGTGCCAGAAAGCGGCGACAGAAGATGAAAACTTTTCATCATGGCTGTGTGACTGTGCCTGACTGCGGCCTGCATGCATCGTGCATCTTCAGATATTGCCGGCACGGGTTCCTGCTGTGCACAAGTTATTTCTGGCATGGAGGCGTAGATGTTGGGCATGCCAGTTGGGCCAAGGTTCCGAGGCCATTTCTGACCGTAGCCTGGCTCTTTCTTTGTGTGCGTTGTCTCTGCACCTTCCCTGTGACCTCCCTGTTATCCAAAGCTCTTTCCCTGTCTCTTTCCTTGCTCTTGCCAATGTCGTGGCCCAGGCATACGTGTAGTCCCACCCTTCCCCTAATTAACTCCCATAATCTGCGCTCCAGGGGGGTCGTAAACAGGCCTCTGCCCCCCTAATCTGCCCCCAATCTGCCCCCAAGCGTGCTGCGCAATACTAGTAATATAGAAAAGGGGATAATCATCTCCCCTTTGCTCTTTTCTCCCTCCCTTTTCCCTTTTTGATTCCCATCCTCTCCTCTTCCCTTCTTTTCTCTCCTTTCCTCCTCACCATCACCGTCCGATACACATTCGTTTCTTCGACATCTGTCGCTGTCTTTCTCTTTCGTCAAGACTACTCGTATTCTTTGACTGCCATTCCTTTTACAAGACAATTTTGATTTCATATCAACCACTTTCTTTTAAACAATAACTCCTTCGGACAATCTCTCACGATCAAATATATTCGCGCAATTCGCCTTATATCAAATCGCATAAACAAAGCATCACGACTTCGATCGGTAAGTGCCTGTGTGGCTTTGTCTCGCGCTTGCTTCCGAGACGAAACGAGGAGAAGGAACAGAAAGCGAAGGCAAGACAAAACAGAAATGGAAAGGGACGACGAAAAAAAAAGAGAAACATGCCTGTCAGGAACGCCGCCTGTCAATTCGGCCTCCCTCGCGCCGCCTATACCACCGAACCGTTTTACCCCCCTCGCCGACACTTACATACAACTCCCTGCCGTCACGAAACCACCAAAGGCACATTCCACATCTCGACGCGTCGCTTTACCTGGGGAAAAATCGCCCTTTCGACAGTAAATGCAAAAAAAGACGTGTCGAGGTGACAGGCATCGTTGTCCTTTTTCTTATCGACTTTTCTCTTTTTTTTCTTCTGTTTTGTCTTCGGGCCTTTTTTGTTTCTTTTCTCCGTTTCGTTTCATCGCATCGCCAAACAAACAATATTGTTGTAGCAACAAAATGAAGCATCGCGACTGACCATTTCCAGAATCGTCAAGCCTTACACTCTCACCAATTTCACCATAACCAAATAAACGACATCTCACGACAACAACCGTCAAAATGTTCGCCTCCTTCTACCTGACCTTCCTGGCCTTCGTGGTCTCGCTCGTCGCCGCCGGCAACGCTGTCACCACTGGCACCACCACCTCCACCATCTCCATGACGCAGACCATCACCATCACCCGCTGCAACCCCTCCGTCACGAACTGCCCGGCTAACCGCCACAACACCACCACCTCCACGCACTGGCCCGTCTCCAACTCTAGCACCGTCGCCTGGCCCACCTCGTACCACAACAAGACCACCTCGGCCCACGCCACCGGCACCGGCAGCGGCGCTGTCTCCACCGTCGTCCTGTCCTCGACCCCCGCTGTTGCTCCCTCCAGCTCGCCCACTGGTGCCACCACCTCCGGTGCCCAGGGCCTCATCATCCAGAGCGGCCTGCTGCTCGGTGGTCTTGCTGCCGCCATTGCCATCCTGGCATAAGCGCGCTCTCGGAACCGAGAAGCAGAATGTGTTTGGTGGACAACGACAACTGGTGGTGAAAGGGCGAAACGGGGGACGATGGAAGACGCGCCGACAGCAGGAGGGGACGCCGCGGATGAACTCTATACTACGACGAAAAATCAAATAGCACTCGCCAATAAAGCAGCATCTCTCGACCGACTCGATCTCGTTTTACCTCGCGAATTCATCTCGACTATGAGACGTTGGACGATGGGCGGTCGATGCGCTCTGGAGGCACCTTCTATTATGTTTCCGAGAGCGAAGGGAGACGAGTGATTGTACTAGACTTTGGGCATGCGACTACATTTGGTTGCGCGCATCGCCAATGCTCTGTGTCCTTGATCTTGTTCCCTTGATTCTTGGAAATGTCCCTTTTTTCTTCTTCTCTTTACATTTCCTATGTCGTTTTTCTCAAACATTTCTGGTTCTGATTTCGACGAACTTTTTTCTTGTGTTTTTTTTTATTCCTTTGTCCTTTTTACAACTGTTTTTTTTCTCTGTCCATTCTACGCAACGTGTTGCAACCACCTTTCCTTGCATTCTCGGCTGCTGGACTGGCCCGACGGAAAACCCTCCCCTCCTTTTTTCGCTCGAACAAGACAAGATATCCCAAACGACGGATGGTAGGCAGACAAGAAACGAAGACGAAAAAATTCAACCAAGAAAACGCAATCATCTTACTTAATGTGTTTAATTTTTAATGCTTTAATTGAGCGGATTGTGTTTGCTCCTGAACCTCAGTTTCGCCTTCTTTTGAACGATTACCAACAACTTTGATTCAACCAAATCTCTCTTCATCCTTCTTTCTCCCTTGGGTCGACGGCAAAGGCTTCTTTTTCATTTTTCACTTCTTGTTTTTTGGAGGAACTTTCGTCGTCGATCGAATCGGGGGGAGGGGCGAAAGGCAAATAACAAAAAACCAAACCACTTCTTCTTTTTGGTTTCTCGTGGGGTGAGAAGCGATCGGTCCTGTGGACCGTCCTTCTCTTACTCAGGCTACCAACCTCTTTTACCCTTTTTCTTTTTTCTTTTTCCCTATCTCCTTTTTTTGTTTCGTTTCCCTCTACTTTGGTGTATCTTTTTGTGCGCATGGTGCCTGGCGAACCTCAAATATATCCATCATCTAGATACAGCGATTTAGAAGAAAAGAACATACGATCTACGGGGTGTCTTCTTTTTTCTTATGTTAGCAAAATGGGAATGATTACGAAAACAGACGGTCTATCAAGATCAATGAGTGAACGTGAAATGCAGTGAGAATAAAGTCCAGATGCCAAAAAGTAAGTTGCTTGTCCTGTGAAAATGGTATATACGAGAAAAAGAATCTTCCACACTCAATACTGTCCCCTCGTCCCCTCCACTTTCTCGCTCGCCATAAGACAGTGGCAATCAATCAAGATGCCTGCCGCCTGGTGAGTTCCTTCCTGTCGCTTCTGTCGACCCCTTTTTTATTCAAACATCCTCCTATCCAAAATACCCCAATATATCACATCTAAGGCTCGTCGTCACCGGCAAAGTCGATGCTCTGGCTGGTCTGGCCAGCAGCCTTCTGGTCGAGGGCGATGTTGTTGTTGAGCTTGGTCTGCTCCTCGGCGATCTTGTCGGTGTTGTCCTTGCCGGTCTGGGCCTGCTGAATCTGCAGACCCAGGACCTCCAGCTCCAGCTTGAGCACCTTGTTCTTGATCTTGCCAACCTGCAGCGCCTTGCCGGCCGTCGAGGTCTTGCCAGCGGCGGCAATGGCGTCGTTGAAGCCGCCGGTGCCCGTCTCGGCATCCTCGGCCGTCACGCGAGCAGCCAGGATGATGTCCAGGTCGTTGGGGTCAACATTTGCAAGGTCGTTGAAGTCAATCTGTCTTTGTTAGTGAATGTCCGGTTTTGTTATGTTTATTCCCGCCCAGAAAGGAATTTAACGTACAGGGAACTTGGCCTTGACCTCGTCCAGGGCGTTGCCGGCGACGCCGTCAGAGACCTGGAAGTCGTTGTAGTCGGAGACAGACAGGACACCAGCACGCTTCTGCGGCTTGGAGTCCGTGACAGGCAGGGCCAGAGCCGAGGCGGCAAAGGCAAGAACGATAGCCTTCGAGAAATACATTGTCGAGGTATAAAGTGGGTTGGTGAGAAGAATAAAAGAGAAGAAAAAAATGGGTAAATAGAAGTGAAGGAAGGGTAAGAAAGTTTGAATGAAAGAGAAAAAAGACAGTAAGAACAGCACAGCTGTTGTCAAGAAGAGAAGGTAGAAGAAAAAAGAACGTCTTCACAGAAGGGACTTGATGGCAAAAGAGAAAAGAGAGTGCGGATGAGGAAAAAAAGAAGGAAGAAGGAAATAAAGTTGGCGGAGGAGGGCGATCGTCCACGTTTATATGCACTTTCTTCAACAATGGGTCTTAGAATGCGACTGAACAAAACAGAGAAGAGGGTCAACCGTTGTCCCCTGTCATGGGCTCCTAGCACGACGTCTGCCAGACCAAGGGAAAAGACCAGACGAAGGGGGCATGATGGGGTGCAAGGAGGCCGCTTTTGCAACATGAAGCTTATTCGACCCGTGACGGGGCCCAGGAGAAAGAGATCAGAGACCAGAGACCAGGAGCATCCATCGGTCATGGAGCACGGGGTAGTGAGGCTCATCAACGTGCTTCGTGTGCCGTACCTGGTTGTCCGAATTGGTGAAGCCTGCGGGCACAGATGGAACACTGCTCTCTCCAGACGCTGAGCACCTTTGTGGGCGTCTCGAATGCTCCTGGGAGTCTCGATGCAACCCTGTCATACCGCCAAGCCCAGTAGCGAGCATCGACTCCCTGTCAGCCCTGTGTCAGGCCGTCTCATAGAGCACTTCAAAGTATGTGGCTGCTGGCACTGGCGCCACGCCCAGGCCGTGTCGAAGGCTGGGTTCGGTATTTTGTTCGTCTTCAGAAGCTTTTCTCGTGTTCTTGAAGTGCTCATTCTTCAGCATTTTTTTGAAGGTGGATCGGGTGAAGAACGAGATGTGTTGATAAAAATAAACAGTTGGGTCTTGGCCTGTTTGGTTTGTGGAGTAAGTAATCACTCATACGATCTCCGGTTCGACCAGTATTTCCTGTAGTTGTGCTGCCTCTTTCTCCCCAGAATGATGCTGAAAATAACCACAGATGTGCTGAGATGTGCTGAGATGCACCATGATCGTCTGGATTTTATGCTGATCCCAAACACAAGGAAAATAACCGTGCAAATTGAGTACTTGGACGTCAAGAAGATGATTTCCCGTTGCGGGATGTCGGCCCTGAACCGGGTTCTGGGGGAATAGCACAATAAAAGTACTCCGTACTCCGTGCAATTATCTACAATAATGCGTCGATTAATGCGTGGATTATCGTCACAATGATCTGGTGACATGCGAGAGACAGCACAACAAAGTGTTCGGTCGACACGCGGCAGGCTGTGCGGGCAAAGATCCAGTCTGGCGGGTAAGGGGTGGCGTGTAAGAGAGAGCCCAAAGTCAGGGGCGGGTGGATGCACGTCTCGAGATACGTCGCAGATCTTCTGTTGTGTCTCCTCTCACAACGGGCATGAAGCGCCCGCAATCTTTTTCAAAGGGCAGCATCGTGAGCAGAATGCGGGAATAAGAAAATCATGCAATTTCGTCAAAAGTCGAATCTTGAGATGTAAAAAGGAGAGGCGAATAGAAAGGGCTTTTTATTATCGTGGCCGAATGCCGTCTTCTGTTTCAGGACTCAAAAAGGGCGATGTCACAGAAGAGCACTTTCGACGACGCTAGCGACAAAGTAAACAAGAGAGTAGGAGTCTGCGCAGTAGTCAATCATCGCGGGCGGCATTTGGTCGTTTCGTGGCACAGCTGTTGCTCTGTTGCCGATGCTGTCGTATTTCCGTGTTGGCATCGTCATAACAAGTCATAGTGTCTCGAGATTCGAGATGTTGGAAGAAAGAGATGCACGGCAAGTGCTGACAAAGGTGTTAATTATCCAGCCCCGTTGGAGGGCTCATTACCGCTAAGATCTGACTCTGTCAGACGTGGCACCTTCTCCAATTGAAGAGAGTTCTGCACTCTTTAAAAAGTAGAAAGAGCGACTCGTCGCCGCATCACTTCTTTCCCTTCTTTTACCCATCATTCCTGCCCTCGTTTCTCTGTGTCGCCCCCATCATTGTTTCCTCGCGTGCGGCCAAGTGTCCGTGGCGCCTTCTGTTTCAAGCCGCCCACGAAGATCATGACCAAAACAACTTTCCTACATTTTGAAAAGCTTCAAAAATAGGCTCCCAAACCCCATTTTCAAGCCCGAGCGGCACTTCGACTTCAACCTCGTTAGCACTGGCACGGATCTGTCGCCATGCCTGATCGACCAGCTTGTTGACGGTTCGCAGCCATGGCGTTTATGCCTGCACCATGGTCGACCGCCTATCAGAAACAGGAAACACAGCAGATCCTCCAACGAGCAATTGTTTTGGGCATCACCAGGTTTTGTTGTTCCCCGACCCTCGCCGCCTACCACGGTCGTCTTTTTTGATCTTTTCCTCGGACATTTTCGCCGGTCTTCCTACTGACGTCCGATAAAAGGAGCGCCTTCACCGGGCGGCACTCTCGGGCGCGAGAAGGTGAGCCTCGGTCGGCCCACAAGTGGCCAAGAAGGCGGAACCAGTGTGGTCAATTATTGCAGGCTCATTCCGCTGTTGCTCCATCTCTGATCCATCTTCCGCAGCGCTTCCCCGCACCCCAACTCGCACTATCTCCGCTTCAAAGCCCGTTTCTTTGAGTGTCTGCGTCGCGATACTGCACACTAGATCAAATCAGGAGGCTGCACCCAAACGAGTCCAAACGAGTCGACCTGCCTATTCCGAGGCATGGCTCCACGCCAGAGAGACGCTCTTCATGCAGGCGACAGCATCCAGCAGAAAATACAGGTTATTTTGAGACCGTCGAGCAGGATTGGAGATTGGGGATTTGCTACAAAGTACAAAGTACTTGAGCACTGGAGTACAGTGCAGTGGCATGATGCAACTACATCATACCCCAAAGGTTTCCCCAACGGGCGCTTGTATCGCGCATCCGCCATGCCCGCGGGTAGCCGAACAACAGACCGCCACCCCCAAAACAGGCACACGGCCATGTCATGCGGGAAGGCGATGCCCAGGAACGGTTGGTGCGGCAAAGGAACACCACAAAAAAGTACGATTTAAAAAGGAAACTGTCACAACACAAGGACACGACAGAAAATGGACTAGGGCGGAGATTGGAGGCGGACTGCAAATCGATCACAAACTCCGTACTAGCTTGAGAAGGAACTGGGGAAAAAAGCTCGACCGAATGGGCGAAGGCTGAATCAAAGCTGAACTACACCCCCGCATGCCCATCCCAAACCGTTGATATTGCTGGAGGGACCTTGCTGTTGCGGAGGAGGACAAGACCTTCTTCCCGAAGCGCGAGTGGTGGGTGCTCTATCATTTATCTCCTTTTATTCGTGTCGTACTTTTGTCTTCTTTCCTTCTTCTTCTTTTTTTTTCTGTTCCTTTGCTTTAAAGTTTCCATTCGCTGTTATCCCTCGATTATCCAGATCTCCCTTTCACTTGCGCCTCGTTGCATTCCAGCGAATACATCGGCCTGTTCACATCTGTTCTTTTCTTTATTTCCAATTTCTTCTCACAGCAGACAGGGGCTTCACTGAGCTTCCTTAAAGCACCACAATGACGTTCAAATCGCCCTTCCAGTCACTCACCATCCCAGAGGTCGACCTCTGGACGCTGCTCTTTGAGCGCAAGTCGAAGCCGTTCGCAGACAGCAAGGGTATGAACTGACCTGCTCCGCTGACATGCTCCGTCTCAAAACCGGCCCCGGCTAACAGAATGTAGAAATCTTCACCGATAGCGAGACCGGCCGCAGCTACACCTTTGGCGACCTGCGCAGTGCGTCTCTCGAGTTCGGCAAGGGACTCTATTCACTATGGAACTGGAAGAAGGGCGACGTCATGGCGTTCTACACGCCCAACAGCATCGACACGCCGCCGGCAATGCTAGGCGTGCTCTGGGCTGGTGGCATCGGCTCGCCGGCGAACCCTCTGTACACCGAGCACGAGTTGACCTTCCAGCTGCGCGATTCCGGCGCCAAAGCCGTTATCACCCAACTGCCCTTCCTCGAGACCGCGCGCCGCGCCGCCAAGACCGTCGGCATCCCTGAAGACCGCATCATCCTGATTGGTGACCAACGCGACCCATCGGGCCGCTTCCGTCACTTTAGCGAGATCCGCAACCAGGCTTTCAGGGGCCGCTCGACGCCCGTCCCCGTCGATGTCCACAATGACCTGTCGTTCCTTGTCTACAGCTCCGGCACCACAGGTCTGCCCAAGGGTGTGTGCCTGTCGCACTACAATGTCGTGGCAAATGTCCTCCAGATGTCGTCCATGGACAGCCTCTTTTTCCACCCGTTCGGTGGTGTCGACGGCAAGGGCGACAAGGGCCTGGGCATCACACCTTTCTTCCACATCTATGTGAGCCGCACACCGGTTTTTTATTTTCAATTATCCACCATCCATTATCCATCTACCAGCTAACACAGCTAGGGCCTCGTTTGCTGTATCCTTGTCTTTATCAACACGGGCTGGGAGCTGATTAGCATGCCTCGTTTCGACCTCGAGCGTGCCTGCCAGCTTATCGAGCAGTACAAGATCAGCTTCGCCTACGTGCCGCCGCCCGTTATTCTCGCCTTCTCCAAGGCCCCGGTGGTTGATAAGTACGATCTGTCGTCGATGCGCATGTTCCACAGCGGCGCCGCTCCCCTCACCCCCGAGCTAGCGACTGCACTCTGGGATCGTCTCAAGATCTCGGTCAAGCAGGGCTACGGTCTGTCCGAGACATCGCCCGTCGCGACAATGCAGCTGCCGGATGAGTGGGGCAAGTTCATGGGCTCGGTCGGCAGACTGCTGCCCAACATGGAGGCGCGTCTGGTCGACCCGGATGAGGGCAAAGACGTGACGGAGCTGGGAAAGCCTGGCGAGCTGTGGCTGCGCGGCCCCAACATCTTCAAGGGTTACCTGAACCTGCCAGACAACACCAAGGCGACGATGTCGCCCGACGGCTTCTTTAAGACGGGCGATATTTTCATTGCTGACAAACACGGCAACTTTACCTGCGTCGACCGTCTCAAGGAGCTGATCAAGTACAGTACGTGAAGTCCCGTCGTTTTTGTTTTCTCTCTCTCTCTCTCTTTTCTTTCTTTCTTTTTTTCGGCTTTTTCGTCACAAGCGCAGTACTAACAACATGCAGAGGGTTTCCAGGTGCCGCCAGCCGAGCTCGAGGGTATTCTGATTGGCCACAAGGATATTGTCGACGCCGGTGTCATTGGTGTGGAGGACAAGGCACAGGCAACCGAGGTGCCACGAGCTTACGTCGTGATGAAGCCCGGCCTGCCGACAGACGCGGCCAAGGCCAAAGAGATTGTCGACTGGCTGGCATCGCTGACGGCGCCGCACAAGAAGCTACGTGGCGGTGTTCACTTTGTCAGCGAGATCCCCAAGTCGCCCAGCGGCAAGATCCTACGCCGTGTGCTGCGTGACCAGGTCCGGCAGGCCGAGAAGGTAGCAGCGTCGAAGCTGTAAACGGAGGTGGAGATGCTGAAGAAAAAAAAGAATAAAAGAATAAAAGAACAAGAAAGGAACAAAAGAACATCGGGACAGACGACAAAAAGGTAGACGGGGATGTTTCTCTTTTCTCGTTATTGTTATATATAATGTGTGTATCAGTACAAAAGCGTGCCATTCGTGCGTTTTCATTACAGCCGTCAAGCCACTTTTTAGCCATTCCATGAGCCATCCTATCCAGTCTATACGTCATATGTCGTACACAGTTCCATTTTTGTATTTGCATCTGATCTTTATACCAGCTTCTCGACCTCCTCCATCAGCTTCTCGATGCTAAACTGCGGGTCACCAGCGGCAAACCACTGCAGAAGCATGCGGCGTGCGCGTGCACCCTCGTCGATCTTCTCGGAGCCAGGCGTGCCCGGGATGGCCCAGGCGCCGTAGAAGCGCTGCAGGCACATGACCAGCCACTGTGCGTGGTCGGTCGTCACGCCGCGTCCATCCGACACCTGGCCCTGCATCAGCACCACGCCCGTGTCCGCCGCCAGGTCCGTGTAGTGCGTGACTGTCGTGTGCGGCTGCGCAAACTCGCCGCGCACCTTGTACTCGGCCAGCTGCGTGAACAGGACCGTGCTCGACGGCGCTGTCGGCTGGTCGCCCTGCGTGTCAAACGTCCACTGCAAAAAGTGGATCTCGGCGCCCTGTTCCGGGTGGGGCACAGGCAGCACAAACTGCGGGCGCGCACGGGCAGCAGCCTCCATGGCGGCGTATGTCTGGGCAGGGATCACGGCGCAGAGCGACAGCGGGTCGTTGGCAAAGCGCAGGCGCCAAATGGCCGACAGCTCCTCGACGGGCAAAGTGCGGACCTTGTCAAGGTCGAGCAGCGACGAGAGCGGACGGACGCCGCCGGCTGTAGATGAGGCGGAAGAAGCAGAAGAGGCAGACGATGCAGAGGAGGAGCTCAATGTCGTCGAGGCTTCGGATGCCGTCGTCGTCTCGGATGTAGTCGATTCTGATCCTGGCGTCGACGGCCGTGATGGTTCTGGCGAAACGGGTTCTGAGGCGGGTGCGGTTGTCGCATCCTTCACAATTGGAGCTCCCTCGTCGGTGGCCACACTGGCGCCCTCGGGCAGAACAGCGTCACGCCGCTTCAGGGCCTGGATCTTGTCTGTGTAGGCCTCGCGCAGCTTGTCAATGTCGGCAACGCCCTCCTTTTTCGCCTTGCTCTCGAGCCGACTGCGATACCGCTCGATTACGTCATTGGCAGCCGACGCTGACGGTTTTAATGGGGAGGATGAGGACGGGGTCTGGGACTGTGTCGCATCGGGCGAGGAGGAGGGAGATTCGGTCGAGTAGAGGCGGAAAGCGGCCGTCCGTTGGCGAGTGTTGATTGAAGAAGTGGCAGCAAAGGCAGCACGGCAGGTGGCACGGCTGCAGACAAAAGAGGAGCGCAGAGGGCGCAATGAAGCGCTCTGCAGCCGGCTGGCCGACAAAACGGCCGTTCGTGCAACTCTGGAAGCCATTGTTGTGCTGAGATGTGGGGTTGTGAAGTATGCGAAAAGTCTCAATTGCGGAGTTGAAAAGTGAGGTTTCTCGGCTGGGAGTGTCCAATTTTTTTAGTGCTCAATACTGGTGTCGAGTGTCACGTGCACCACTTTGAATGAGCATCATCCGTCAACATCAGCTCAGAACAAATAACTGTATAAGCCGGGGAAAATTCACAAGATTTGATATGTTATCCAGTAGATTAATAGATTTCCTTCGTACTATCAACACTCACAAAACACATTAATTTGCGGGCTGGCAACCCTGAACACAAAATTTATATCCAAGTAGCGTCGACGTCCAAAAAGGGGCAGAAATAAATAAGAACAAAATAAACAAGACTCAAAACAAGCCATCAAAATATCTCCAAAAATTCAAATTAATCATTCATGCGGCCCTCTTACAGTAGACTTCGCAATTTCTGTCAAGTATTAGTACGATCTTCTCTAAACAAAAATCGCAAGGTCAGAGTGTAACATACGTGAAGTCCGTCAAGATTGTCGTTGACTTGGCCGGTCTCGTGATGCGAAAGCAGCACGCTTGCGAGATGCTTCTTGGAATCCTGCAGTTGCATTACCTGCTCTTCGATCGAGTCCTTCACATAATAGCGCACAGTTGTGACCTCTCTGGTCTGCCCGAGGCGGTGAATTCGGGCAAGGGCCTGCTCCTCGATCGTGGGATTCCAATGCGGCTCCATAAGATAGGCACGGGTCGCAACGGTCAGAGTCAAGCCAACAGCGCCGCATGAAAGCGTGAGGAGCATGACTCGGATGGAAGGGTCTTTGCGAAATCGGTCAATGACAGACTGCCGCTCCTTCTGGGGCACTTTGCCGTCAAAGCGGACGCTGGGCATGCCAATTTGGTCGAGGCCTTTCTGGATAAGATCAAGAGTGAGCCTCCAGTTTGAGAAAACAATACTGTGCGCGGTAAAAAAAGTGTTAGCTACTATCTGGGAATAACCACCTTCATTTGTCAGATCACAATTAAACGTTTAAACGTACCATTTTGCGGTGGGAGGTTGAGCACGCAAGTCGTCCAAGAGCCTCTTGATCTTGGAAGGGAATTGGAATCCATACTCTGTAGGTCTTCGCCAATCTGAGCCTTCACCTAAAGACACGTCAATGAATTTGGGAGTCTCGTCCCATATGTCACCGCTGGCCGAGACAGAGGCTACCGGGCACGCCGGCTGGTGTCCACAGGCCACACTTTGTGTGCTCCGCAGTTTCTTGGTGCAGTCGCTGCAAATAAACTTGATGCACCTCGTCAGCAGGGCTGCTTGTCCTTCATCCGAAAGGATTGCCTCTGACGGCTCCAACACCTGGTCGCACTGCATGCATTCCATGGGGCCGATACCACGCTGTGAGTTGAAAACATACTGGGCGCAGCTGGCCCATGCCTCTTCCTCGGGGGTTCGTTTGTTCTGGGTACTGCCGAATCTCTTTATTCTTTTTCGTCTCTCCTCATTCTGGAATGACATATCAAACGTATCCCTTGCATGGTAGTGAAGGCCAAGGTCACATATGAGCCGCAGAGTCTCAATCTTCTGTAGAGCGTTGGCGTAGATGCTTGCACGCGCGCGACCGGTAACGTCTTCTTGCATGGCCTCGTCGATTTTTCCAAGAGCCTGAACACGAACATCGTTATAAAATGCACGCTCAGAATGGCTTAGGTCGATGTGTTGTTTCGTATCTCTGCGAGTTGGCAGTGTAATGGCTGTCTTTGGCCGACGCAGTATTAGGTATGTTGAGAGAAGTTTGAGACGCTCCGCAGCCTTCTTATCCTCGCCAGACTTCCAGAGACGGGAAATGTCGGCGTCAAAAACCCTAGACTCAGTATATGGGTAGGCACGGATAAAAGACAGCAGAGCAGCAAGGTCTCCGAGACGATTCTGAATGGGCGTGCCAGTGACAGCCCATCGTGAAATGGCAGAGAGACCGCAGGTGGCCTTGGAACGGTTGGCGCTTCCGTTTCGGATGAAATGGGCTTGATACACAGAGAATCGTTAAAACTCCGGACAGTTAAGGTACTCATCCCTAACAACTTCTATAAAAGAAATAAGTACTCACCCTCGTCTAAAATAACTCGTCGCCAACAAACTGAAAAGAGAGCCGAGATGTGTTCAGTGTCCTTCCACTCAGCCGCAACAGTATCATAGCTGGTAAGAACAACGTTGAGTCCTTGTATCTCGCTTGCGCTTTTCAGCTTGGTCTTCCCGTGGTGTCGATGAAATCGCAACATTCCGTTGGCATGCCTATTCAAGAGTGTCAGTACAATCGGGGTGTATCATGGTACCATCAGGGGATGACTGACTCGAGGAGTTTCTCTTCCCAGGACCCGATTACTATGCGAGGTTAGTAAAAACCGCCCATGCCACATATATCCATATATATCGAGTAAAGGCTAGGGGTGTGTTGGGACTTACGAGGTGCTGGAATAACAATCAATGTCGCTGGGACGAGAGACTTGTTCGATACACCATTCTCGCCAAAGTCAACCTCCATATCCTCATCTATCCCACTCAAATGGCTGGCTAAGTCTTTGCCATAGCCATCCAGATCTGTAGCCACCAAAGCAATCATGGTCAGAGTCTTTCCAAGTCCCATAGGGTCTGCGATAATACCCCCTGAGAATACCGATGGCTCTTCATTCTGGTAACTGTCCGATATGCAGTTGAAGTAAGCATGGCTGGTTTCGGTACGCACTAGCTGCCACATATCCGATGCAGTTCCGTCGGGGGCGCTATCGTAAACCCATCCACGCTCTCGTTGTAACATGAATGTGAGAGCCTGCTTCTGATGGCTTTTTAAGCTTGTTCGAACTGCGCTGGGCTGGGCTGCTTCGAGCAAATTTGCATGGCTGTTCAGAACTTCCAATAGGTCTGGTGGAGGCGGTAAGTCCTGTAAATCAAAGGACCCCAACTGCTGCTGCTGCTGCTGTCTCTCCGAGATGAGTTTTGAAACGAGGATGCAAGAACTTGGGTTCAAAGCTGATGACAATCGCTGGGGGTTGTGGTAGATGGCATCGCGGCCATCGGCACGGACCTCTAAAGGATCCTGCACAAAAATATTGCTCACTTCAAGCCACTTGCCGAGGTCTTCCAACAAACTGTGTGGCCCATATAGAGTCAGGTCCAGTTGGCATGGCCAAGATGCTACCGGTGATACTCTGGTTGCTTTTGGAAACCCGTCGTATGCATTGTCGACGGTACAAAACACATGAAGTTCGACGTCGTCTTCGTCCAACAGGCTCTGGATCATGTTGCCGTGTTCAACATGGACTCGCCCACAGAGTTTTCCGTCACCGCCTGGAAGCGTAAACTCGCGCCCCGAAATCATCTTTATGGGAAATCGCCCACTGGGGAGTGTGCTACTGATATCTCGGCGCTCCCATGAGCCACCGACAGCTGTGATCTAAAGGACGTAAGTTAGCTTGATGCCAAAGGTACACGAGGGGGAGAGGACCTACCCTGCCAAAGCACACATCTCTTGGGTAAGCCGCATTCAACAGGCCAGATCCAAGAGCCGGTAGTGTCTGAGTCAAGTCTTTTTCAATGCCATAACTGCATAGTGGCTGGGGTTGCTGGAATTGGGTCACAGAATATACGCTTCTTGTATAGCTCTGTTCTCGCGATTCAAGAACCGTGTTTGCCCATAGCGTGCTAGCAGGTCGAGACCTTGTGCCGTTGGTGTATGACAACTGGGGCGTAGAGAAAGGACCACCCTCTCTGTCCAAACCTCGATTCTGCTGTGAATTTGGTAGGTCCGGTGTAAATGAATGGAAGGAACTGTTAAGATGGTGACCTCCAATATCCGTGTCTTGCCAGCGCCGTTTGTTCCTGTTGTCAGGGTCCATTTTTTGTGACTGTATGCCGATGGTAGTCTTGACTGAGCTTGAATGAAAGAAAGAAAAGAGAAACCCATTTTTTTAAGGTATGAGGGATCTTACATCCTTCTCGGTGTTCAAGATCTCGGTGTTCAAGACGAAAGGCGGCCATTTGGGATCTCTGTCTGGAATCGTAGATGGGGGCCAAAGGATGGCGCCCTCTGCCGCGGCCCAATAACCATCAAGGAACACCCGCCTGGGGGAAACAAAAGTGCAAAAAAGGAGTGGCAGTGCGTTGGTAAGGCATTGTCATAGGCAGTCTCTGCCAGTTATCCGGACCCCTTTTCAGGCGCCGTGGGTCAAAGCGAACCGGGGCCGAAAGACTTTTCGCTGTCATTAGTATGTCGTGAAGAATTGAGGCTGACAAGACAAAAGAGATAACAGGTCCAGAAGAGGGGGGTGCGCGTCGTACTGAAGTGATGGGTGGGCGGTGAAACAGCTGAAAGAGTGAGGAGGGAAAAAAAGGCGAGTATTGGGAAAGCTGGAAAAGAAAGGAATCAAAACAACTTACTGAGGCAAGTACGATCCGAATTATTCTGTGGACTAGCCTGTCCAAATGCTCCTGCCTCACGAAACTTTTTGGTCAAATATCGTCGACTGCACTTTCCCCAACTACCTCCTTCCCTAGAACCAAATAAACAAACCCTCAGCATGCCCCTCCGAGCCCCAGTCGCGCCTGCCGCACTCCAGGCAATTGACACGGCCTTCAAAAAACTGGAAAAGGCCATTGCCCCTGGCGATGCACTTGGCTTCTCAGACACAACTCTCCAAGATGTACGCGATGCTGCTCTCCAGATCGAGGAGCAGATGGCCTCCCGAGGCAAGCTGCGCAACATGAAGCGACTCATGTCACTGTTTACGGTCTTCGAACATTATTCAGGCGTCATGGATGTCCTGTGCAACGGCACTCCTTATCTCCCATGGGTCTGGGCGCCTATCAAATTCATTCTTCGCATCACCAGCGAGTATGCTGATGCCTTTGACATCCTGACCAGTGCCTATGCCCGCCTCGCCGAAGCCATGCCTCGCATCCAGCTGCTTAGTCGCACGTTCGAGCGCAATCCCGAGTTCCAGAAGACATTGACCGTCTACTACGCTGACATCCTCGCCTTTCACGGCCACGCCTATGCCTTTGTCCGCCGCCGTGGCTGGTATCTGCTGTTCAAGACATCATGGGGCCGCTTCAGGGGCCGCTTCGATAACCTCCTCGAGAACATGCGCCGCCACGAGTGCCTCATAGACTCGGTGGCAATATCTCACCACATTGCTGCCAGTGCGGTCGAAAGAGATGCAAACAAAGCCATGCGTGATGAGCTGCGTAAGTGGCTGGAGGACAAGAACAGCCGACTCGCCGAGACCGAGCGCAATGATGCTAGCCAGTTCGCTACAATTGTGGCCTGGCTCAAAGTGGATGAGTCTGCAACAGACCAGCTGTCCCTGTTCGAAAAACTTTCTTCGGAGGGTGCACGTTTCGATGGCACATGCTCGTGGATATTACAGGACCGAAACATCAAATCGTGGCTGGGCAATGCCAGTGACCCTTCTCTCGTTCTATTCGAGGGCGCGCCCGGGGTCGGCAAAAGTGTCCTTGCCGCAAAATTGGTTGCTTTTCTTCGTGCAGCCGGAAAGTTTGCCGTTGGCCACTTCTGCTCCTACGCCTACACCAAGTCCATTGCGTTTGACCAGGTGCTACGATCGCTCATATTGCAACTGCTGCGAAGGGACCCGGAACTTGTCTCTTATGCTGTGGAGAAGTATGTCCTCACTGTCCGCGAGCCGTCAACCAACGTGCTTCAGGATCTTCTCAAGCATCTCGTGGCCAATCTTGGTGCATCTGTGGGCGATCCCAACCAACGTGACGGACCCGGCCGCCCTGCTCCAGCAGGACAGCCGGAACATATGTGGATCGTGCTGGATGGTCTTGACGAATGTACACCGTCCGCACAAGAGTCAATCATCAGTTTAGTGCGTCAGCTCACGGCAAGGTCCTCTTGTTACTCGCCTGCACCCGTCGGCCGAGAGCCTGCCTACCAAGCTCCCGATGGTCGCAATAGCGGCTTGGGTGTCATATGCAAAGTTCTCATCGCCAGTCGCCCTGTTGCTACAATCAATGGACGAAAACGCCGCGGTTTCACGACCGTCTCACTCTCCAAAGAGAAGGAGAATCTCGATGGTGCAATCCGCGAGTATACACGGGGCCGCCTCGGAGAGGACATGGGAGATCGCCTGCACCAACTACGCGTCGACCCTGCTGAACAGGATGTTCTTGTTGACGCCATTGTTAGAAAAGCCGACGGCATGTTCCTTTATGCGTGCCTCCTGCTCAACCATCTTTCTGCCAACCTGTTTTACACTAGTCATGAGCTGCTTGAGTCTGTCAATAGACTTCCTGACGAGCTGGCCATGTTCTACCGCAGTGTTCTCAGCCGGATTTTGGCTAACCTGGACGAACGGTCGTCAGAGCGTCTTCGATGCTTCTTTGGATGGATTGCGTTTTCCAAGCGTCCACTGAAGAAACTTGAGTTTATGAGCGCCGTGACATTCAGCCAAGGTGACCCGACAGTGAAGCATCTTGTACCGCGCTACCTGTTTGAAACCATGACATCGCTGGTAGAAGAGCGCAGCGATTCTGCCCTTGGGTTTATCCACGTGTCAGTGAAGGAGTATGTATATCGTCGCAACTCATGACAATTTCGCAACTATTATCGTTTCATACTAACTGTGATAGCTTTCTCCAGAGCCCCGAGAGCCCTCTTGTCCTCACAGAGTCGCTATCGATCCAGGAGCACGGCATCGCCACAATTACATGCCTCCTCTCCAGTGCAAATCTCTTCAGCACTAATTATACAGATGACGAACGCCTCCAGCGAATTGTACATGGACTACATGGGCTCCATATATACGCCACAGAATATTGGGTAGAGTACCTCCTCGAGTACGCCTCTTCCAAAATGGGTGCTTCTATCCAAAATGGAGCCGAATCACCAGATATACTTGACCTTGCTCTGCAGCTTGCAGACGAGATGCAAAATCGACATCAATTCGACTCTATTCCCCCTGCAGAATACACCCCCAAGCCTGTATCCGCCGATACGACCAGATCTTCAAGTCTCGCTACGCCGTCTGATCAGTCTCGAGATAAACGTCTATGTAATCTGGAGAACTTTCCGCGGCTGCAACAGTGCATTGTCAACTATTTCAATGCGCGCTCTCTAGAAGGTTTGAGTGCAGCTTTTGACGAAGAAGATGCCAACCCCGGCCCAAGAGGTAAAGCCCAAAACAGAAAGGCGAATTCCAAACAACAGGCCCGTCAAGAAGGAATACACGCGTTGCTGTGTTCGTATCAGGCAGCGCTTAGCACTCTACTCGACCAGCCTGATTTCCCGGGTGTCTCCGCTGCCGATCTCCGGCACTTTAAGGACGAGTTTCATGACGCCCGCTACACATGCCGTCTGATGGCTTGCCCGCGAGCGTCTCTCTCGGATTTGGCTCTAATTTCCTCCGGCGTGAACATGAGCAGGTTCATCTTCGTCGTTTCTTTCATTGCAAGGCTGCCGATTGCCAGTGGCCACCTTTTGAATCGTCTGCGGCACTGCAAAGACACAAGAAAAAGTACCACAGCGAAAGCGACATCCCTAAAAGAATAATGCGTTCATCTAAGCCCGCACCATTGCATCGGTTGCCTCCTTTGCCTCCTCAGCTGGATACAGATACCATAAATCATCTGTTGCGCGATTTCCTCTTTTCTTCTGCCTCCCCCAATCAGCCCAACACGACCCACAACATGAGCCCAATGTCATCATCAACCAGCTTCATACCCTCATCAGAGGTCACCAGCCAAGAACGGCTCGACCAGGGCGCCCGCAAGCGGCCTGCCTACTTTACCGTTTGGTACTGTGTATGTTCTCCCATTTCCCTAGCGCATTGGTGTTCTCTACTCGAGATGGTGCACAAATCCGTACATGTCGAAAGCTAACTTGCCAGTGCAACTGCGGAAATGGCCCCATGAAACTCTCCGACTCATGCTCTCCCACTGGCTGTTCGCACCCGCGCTGCGACGACTGCAGCGAGGAGGAGGTCGAGTATAATCCTGACGACTACAAGTCATCCATACCAACGTCCCCACGTCTCAAGTCTTCCGGTATTTCACACGCTTTCGGCATAGATCATTGGAACTTAGATGAAATCCTCTCGATAAAGGAGGAAACACCAGCACAATGGAGTTTCAACAAAAATCTCGGTTTCTCATGGGCATCCGGTATTCCGCAAGCTGACGTAGATTATCTCGAAATTGATTTCTCGACAAAGGAAGAGGAAGCACCACAATTTTATCCTATCGATGAAGCTATCAGAGATTATCAAGAGTTCGTCTATCAAACGTCACCAAATCCCAAGGCCCCCGTTACTTCGCAAGCCGACTCAAATCCTGTCGACATTGATGAGCTTCTGGCGCATGACAGTGGTTACACCTAAATTTGATTTCCTCGGCATTGCAGGTGGCGAGTAGATACAAGCCAGTACTCCGACTTTGGTTGAGTCTCATTCTGTTATCGAAGTAACTGGCCTGATTTAAACCCCCCCCCCAAAAGTAATGTGAGCCCCTGAATATGTAAACAAACTATCCAGTGTTTGATTTTTTGGGGTATTTGGCGGCGGTCAGCTCAGCTACCATTTCTTCATGTGGGTATTTATCGGGGTTCGGAATTTTGCACCGAATTTTCAGGCCTAAACAGGTGAATATTCACGAAGATAGGGCATTTTGAAAATAGCAGGAATATACCGTAGTTGATTGCTCTTTCCTTCCTTTTAACGTTCCAGCACAGACCGGAATTCGCGTGCAAAATGGCCGGGGAAATAGGCCTAAAAGCGCAAGATTTCATTCCCCCATCATCCTAACCCTGATCAGGCAGGTTCAGCAGACAAACGCAAATCGCCAGTCGAGAAATCTTTGCCGGGTCCAGAACTTTGCATATTATTTTTCAGATTTTGGGTCCAGAAGATGAAGTCCGACGCAGCAAAATTCTCTGCTGTCCACTATTATTACTATTGCACATGCAAATACAGGAAGCAGAGTGTTTGCGCTTCGGTTACTTTAAAATAGTGACAAGAAAGGGTAAAAAAAAATTAGATCATTGTCTACCTGGTCCTCGCCGCTTACATTACATTTCATTTTCACGTTTGCTCCGTGAAACAGATCCTCTTGTGTCCTTCACTCTCGCCGCCGTCCTCTGTGAAGCGTCTAGGTCTAAGGTGCTTCCACTGCCCACTGCGTCTATTCCACGCCCCGCTGCTTCTCTCTAAAACTCTATTCTCTAAAGGATGTTCGTTATCGGCCGTAATCTATCGGTCTCGCAACTGCCGAAGCGGTTCGTAAATGGTATGATGTCGGGGTAGGGTAGTTGGTAGTTGGTATGTGGTTTGGATCGCATCGTAAATTTCTAAAAACAAATGGAACGCAGATAAAGATCAACAAGGCTCAATCTCCAGAGAGTCGAGACGTTTACTCGTCCAGGTTCTTGAAGACATAGGTCTCGGTGTTCTCGGGGAAGGGCACGCCCAGCTCGAACAGCTTGACGATCACGGCGGCAAAGTCCTTGAAGAAGACATCGTTGTCGGCGGCGTACTTCTCAACGGTCTGCTTGAAGGCCTTGTCCTGGACAAAAGCCATGTCGGCGGGCAGCATCATCAAGGACTTGGTCTCCTTGTCCTCGTACTGCTTGGGGCCGTCCCACTTGCGCCACTGCCACTTGCTGCCCAGCAGAAGCTTGTAGAAGTCGTTGGTCATGACGGTAGGCGCGAAGGTCCAGGGGCCGTCGAAGCCGCTGTTCTGGGTGTGGCAGCGGCCCAGGGCGTGTGCACCGATCAGGGCCACGATTTCCTGGTCGTTGAAGCCCATGCGGTAGAAGATGTTGCGGACGTGGTCGGCGCCCTGCGAAGCGTCGGGCAGACGGCCGTCGGGGGTGCACGAGTTCATGTCGCGGTCAGCACGGCCGGCGCGGTAGGGGATCTTGGGACCCAGCATCTCCTGGATGGAGCAGACGCCGCCCAGGATCCACAGGTCAGAGTAGGAGATCCAGGGGAACTTGGCCTTGACGGGCTCGAGGAAGTTGCGGGCGTTGATCAGACCGGCGTTGGCGCCGTGGTTGCTTTCGGGAGCAAAGCGCATAGTGGCACCGTTGCTGCCACCGGTGCCGGTCTCCTTGTCGTAGGTGCCGCTGGCGTGCCAGGCGAGGCGCACCAGGACGGGGCCGTAGCTGCCGTCATCGTACTCGTCGTGCTCCTGCAGGCGCTTGGCGATCTCGTTGTAGACAGCTTGGTAGTCCTTGAACTCGGGCTTGAAGGCCTTGGGCGCAGCGGCGGCACCGCCCTGCTGGGTGAAGTAGTAGGCGGCAGCACCGACACCGACAGCACCGACACCGATCCACAGGAGGCTCGACGAGCCACCAGACTTGGGGGCCTCAGACGAGTAGTAGCGGCGGCCAGCACCGGCAGAGCCCTGGCGGAAAGCAGCGCGAGCCGAAGCGTTGACGTTCGACGAGGAGTTGGTGAAGCCACGACGGGCAGGCGCAGCCGCGCGGGTGGCGGCGCGGAACAGCTGGCGAGAAGCAGAGGAGGCCATTGTGACGGGAGAACCGAGATGTATGGAAGAGAAGAGGCGAGAGAACAATGCCAATGTGTCTCTAATAGAGAAGAAAAAAAGAATCAAAAAAGGGTCAGCGTTTGCTTTCTGTGAAAAGGAGTGGAACTTGAGGGCAAGAAATGCAGGGGAAAGCGGCGCTGATAAGGAAGATAGCCTGTGATGGCCTGAGGTAAGACGGGCGCAAACGCAACAGAGCAATGATTACATACCTTGGGCGAGCTGTGTATGACTCAAAAAGGAGAGGAGATGGTAAGAAAACGTTCGAAACAAAAATCAAGAGATCTGGTTTGGGAGTGAGGGGAGAAAACAGAAGTAAAAGGGAAGGAGAGAAGAAGAGAAGCGGTCTAACTTCGGAAGCTGCACAGCGCAAAGTATAAGTGAGGAAGGAGCGAACGAGCAGTGGAGGCAGGGCAGCCGTAGAAGATTATGGAAGAACCTCTAGCAAGCAACGATCCGATGGGGATTGCCACAGATAGGGCAGCGCATGGCAGAGAAAAAAATACAGGCAAAGGAGGACCCTCCCCAGGCACAAGCCCAGGCCCAGACACTTTTTCGTGAATGGCCTGTTGCTGTCAAGTCAAATCCCGGGCGCCGTGCGGCCAATAGGAAGCTGACAGTTTCGAGCTTACCGGCGTGTTCCTTCCCTTTGGCACCGTCTATCTTGAAGGGGCAAGATTCCCCGGGCCAACAGGGAAGGGGCCACGGGGGAAGACGAGAGAAAAGGCGGGAGAACGTAGTGGGAAAGCGCCATCAAAAGAAAGTGGGACAAGTTTGGAAGGCACGGGCGGGTACAAACTGGCGTGCGCGCGATAGTGGCTCGAGTGGGTTTGGAAAGGAGTCACACAAAGAGGGAAAGAGACACGCAGCTCTGGCGGTGGCCAAGACGCCGGAATAGACACGGACTGGCCTGATCCACATTGCATCATGGCAGAAAAGGTGGAAGGATAGAGGCAAGAGGCAAGGCATGATTACGAGATAGGTATGTGCGAGCCTGTGACGAACGGTGAAGCGGCAGGCGTCGACGGGAGTTGCGCTTTCCAATTTGAGCAAAACTTCCCAAGCACGGCTCTTGCCCCTGCCATCGGCGCCTGATCGGAACCGCTCGTTCTTGCTATTGTGAGAGCCGGATCTACGACGTACAGCCACGGTAAAAGACAGCTCTTTCTTGTAAACAAACCGCGGCCTTCACCTTTGTCTACCGTACCTTCTCCAAAAATAAAACGCTTTCTCCAAATGCTTCGTAGCATCAATTTGCAATTGGGGTCCCTCCTTCCCTTTTATGACCCCCAAACCTGTCCCACGGCTCATCGCCGTCCTCCGACGGCCGGCCAGCGGAAAGGAAGCAACTTGCCGCAAGTCTAGCGCAGAGCGTTTCAGGAGGAAATGGGGCCCAAAACGCAGGAGAAAATAGCCCAAAAAGGGACAAAAGGGACGGTAGAACTCAGGGTCATCCTTTACAACAGTGGCGGCCAGGGGCGATAGATACGGTTTGTTGCGTCTGAGAGCTGCCTCGGAGACCGCCCGCGGTGCGTGGGCTGGTCTTATCTGTATTTCCGAGCTAGACTGCCCCTCCAAAAAGGGCACGTAACAAAAATCAGAAGGAATTGATAAAAAATGGCCAAGGAAAAAGCGAGCAGAAAAAAAGTTTTTGAGGTGGCGCGATTGCGGTTCAAAGTAGCGCAAAACTGACTCTGCATTTGCGACAGGCCAATAATAACGCGTCATTTTAAGTGGTCCCATTTTTCCTCTTCCGTGGCAAATTCGCGAACTCATGTGCTTTCGGGTCAGAGAAGACAAAATTGGAGGACAATGCAAATTGGAGAAAAGGGTAATTCAATACGGTGCACATCGTCATTCGGCAGGCAATGTAAGCCGTCATGTTACCAATTATGCCGTATTACACGGAGCTTTTGGGTGTGACCGAATGGCTGAAGAGCACGTTGTTGGGAAGCAGCCGGCAGTAAGCGATGAGCAAGAGATCAGGAAGGTGCAATGGGCATACTCGATCATAAATTCACGGGATGAAGAGAAATATTCGTATTGCTGAATACAAACCGAATTCTCTTTCTCCTCGTGATTTGGCATCAGCACACCCCATGTCCCATGTTCAAGTAATAATTACTGTGTGAGGGCAAGTTGCTGCCTAGACAAAAAAGAAGAAAATTTAACTTGACAAAGGACAGGAATTCAGTGACGATTGCGCCGAGCTCTCGCCAAACACCTCCGAATTCCGGGCGCTTTTAAGAGCAAAAAAGGGGAGGGGCGGTCCGGGCTCGTCGCGGACGAGACAGCCAGTCAAGTAGCCGACGAGTGTCAGCAGCACCGAGTCGGCGCCAGAACAGTGACGAAAGTAGTGCTGCCTGTGAATTGACTTCTTTGGTGGTGAAAATAAGCGAAGTGCTATTAAGACGGTCCGTAGCGCGGGAAAGAGCAGATGTTTCGCTTTTGGCAGGAGCGACTGGCAGCAAGGCTGGGCCTGCAACGACACTTCAATCCAATCAGCTGGAGATTAATTGTTCTTATTTAAGATCAACAGATGCCTAGATACATTTCTGCAAAGGCTCTTGTTTAGATGAAAGCAGGGTGTTTCACAGTATTGTTGTTCTTGTTTATGGGACTAATAAAGGAACTGTTGTTGAACAGCTTCGTCTTGTTTTTTGAGCTTTGAGGTTTATTTTCGAAAAGAAAAAGAGGAAGAAAGACAAAAAAAAAATTCATGACAAGACATATGTCCCTCGTACAAGTGTAAAGACACCGTTGGTTCTTTGAAGGGGAAAAGAAATGTAAGAACCAAACGAACAAAGCACAAAGCAAAATAGTGAGCTCGTAAGAGTCAGGAGCACAAAAAGGCAAAAATTAATTGTCGAAGAACAACTCAGGTACACGAATTATCCTCCCTCGGGTGGGCTCGAACCACCAACCTTTAGATAGACTATCATTAGGGATAACAGTCTAACGCGCTAGCCAATTGCGCCACGAGGGAATGCGCTTTGTGCTTGTGGCGGTCCGGTTCGTAATTAGGATTCTTAAAGGGGGGTTGGAGACGGCAAAATTATTGGAGTAAGAGTCCGGTTCTGTAGCAAAACACGGCAAGTTTTCGTTACAGTATGACGTCCCTTCGTACAAACTCATTGCCTATTATCCATGAATACAACACCTTTTCTCAACTATGTGTGTATTGTTTCTAAATTGTAGAAAAGGCTAGCCGGTCAAGGTCGCTCACTTGTTGTGAGAATATTAAAGTAATGAGATAATTACTATGCATTGATTTATTTTATTTATTATTTCAATAAACACAAAAGGCACATAATGAATCCCAAAAAAATTGATGAAGGTTTGTTTTCAAGAATATCCTGACTACACCCCAACAACTCTATGTATGCGTAAAAAACCAAATTTCTCCCATTTTCATGATCCTAATCCATCTCGGACAGTGTTTTTTGAATACTTCTACAAGATAATATATGCTGGGGATGGTACAAACAAAAAATGAAAATATACAAGAAAAGACACAATGCATCAACCCCCGTCCCAATACTTCTCAACACACCCGTTCCTGTGCTAGTTGTACAGTCCTAGTTGTACAAGTCTTCGTCGTCGCTGGCCTTCTGGTCCTCGAAGGACGCCGCACTAGCCTTGCCCTTGCCCTTGCTGGGGCGACCGTTGAGAATGACGCTGCCGGTATCATCGTCACTGCCGTTGTCGCCGCCAGTGTTGTCCTCATCCTCCTCTTCGACGTCGCTGAAGCGAAGTGATGGCGCCTTGCCCTTGCCCTTACCCTTGCGGGCGTGTTTGGCCGAGTGCGAGGCAGGGGCCGATCCTGAGGCGGATGCAGACGAAGGGGCCGGGAAGCCTGCTGGCGTCTGTTGAGAAGAGGACGACTGCTGCTGCTGCTGCTCCTTATCCTTGTCCTCCTTCTTCTTGCCCTCAAACGTGGCACGCACCCGTTCGTAGTGCGCCAGCTCGCCAGCGCTGATACTCGGCACGAGCTCGCGGTTGGCGTCCAAAAAGTCCTGCTCCGTCACAAGCACGGCCACGTCCTCGGGTGTTGCGTAGTGGTCAAAGTAATACGCCGTCGACATGGGCTTCTTGCCGCTGCTGGTCATGGCGGCGATCTTGGCATCAACGGCCGATGCCTGGCGTGTAACTGCCTTGAGCATGGCGTCACTGCACAGAGCATAGAAATCGGCACCCGTGTAGGTGAAAGGCAGCTGCTGGGCGATGGAACGAAGCGACACAGAGGGGTGGAGAGTGAATCTAGAGCAAAATGTTAGTAATAAAGTCTGGAAAACGTGTGTAGAATTGGAGAGTGTCGCCAAAACTTACTTTCTGGTCAGGGCTTCCAAAATACGGAGCTGTTTGTCGTGCGTGTCGGAGACACCCAGGTACAGCATCGTGTCGAAGCGGCCGGGACGCAGCAGGGCCTGGTCGAGCAGATCCGGACGGTTCGTGGCGCCAATGACGAAAACACCGCCAGAACCAGCACCCGAACCCTCGTCTTCGTCGTCACCGCCGCCCGACATGCCGTCGAGCTCAGCGAGCAGCTGGGACACAATACGGTCCATGACACCGCCACTGTCGCCCTGGTTGCCACGCTTAGGTGCCACAGAATCCAACTCGTCAAAGAAGACGACGCAGGGCCGTGCATCGCGGGCGCGCTGGAACACGCGGCGCACATTGGCTTCGGATTCACCAATGTACATGTTGAGCAGCTCGGGACCCTTGACACTGAAGAAATTGAGGCTGTACTCGGTGGCAATGGCCTTGGCCAGCAGCGTCTTGCCGGTACCGGGCGGGCCGTAGAACAGAATACCAGACCGCTTCTTCATGCCCTTGGCGAACAGCTCGGGACGCTCGAGAGGCAGCTGAATCGTCTCCATAACGACATCCTTGACGTTGTCGAGACCACCGACGTCGTTCCAGGTGACGTTGGGAATCTTGGGCGCACCGATGGCGTCGGCAAAGTTCTTGCGCGCAGCATCGACGGCGGCATCAAAGTCGGCCTTGGTCAGGCCGCGCACTGCCGCACCGCCGGCCACTTGAACGTCGCGAAGCGTGAGAACCTTGCTGTTCAGCTGCTGCTCGGGATCGGGGCCCACATCCGAGGGGTCGGTGGACGATGCTGACGGGAGAGGTGTTGATTGGTCGACGACAAGCTTCTCCAGGCGCGACTGGCGGCACACAAGTGCGCGCTCAACCACGTCCACAAGATCACCGGCGACAAGCGCGGCCGTCTTGAGCGCCACGCTTCCGAGATCAACCTCCGGGTCGAGAACGAGGGCGCGGTCGTTGACAATGTTGCGAAGGATACTCTGGCGCTCCGTCTCGTCGGGTGCGTGCATCTCCATCTCGTGTGTGAACAGGCTGCGCACGCCATCCGGGATCTTGTCGGCTTCTGTAGTCGTGGCGATCAGCACGCGGGCGTCCTCGAGAATCTCCTTCATCGACGAGACCATGCGGTCCGCCGTCAGAGCTTCCATGTGGCGGATAAGCAGTGCTGTGCACTCGGGGCCACAGCTCATTGCCAGGCCCGCACGGCCCTTGAGCACACCCTCTGTCTTGGCGTCACCGCCACCAGCGCTTGCCTCATTGACAATGTCGTAGGCGTCGACAGTGAATGTGTGCAGACCCATGTCTGAGCAGGCGTTGACGGCCACAGTGGCCTTGCCGATATGGCGCTGCGTGGACACAAGCAGGATGGCGACAGGGGGCATGTTGAGGTGGATGGCACGCTTGCTGGTGGCAGCAGCCACGAGATCGCGCAGCTGTTTCCGCAAAGGCGAGACCTGCTTACGGTCGGGCTCGACCACAGCGGGCGCCGCGCGATCGCCGTAACGCCGGGGAGGCTCGCGGAGACCAAGATAGTACGGCCAGTTGCTGTCCTTGGTGCCCGGGATGCGCGATGTCGTCGTGCCTGATTGCTCGAGATGTGCCGTCGAGATATCTACACATGCCACCGTTGTGCCCCAGACGCTCTCCTCCTCCTGGTCGTCTTCGCCGAGGTAGTGGCTCTTCTGCTGAGGAGGCTGGGGTTGGGGCTGGACGTGGGTCACCTTGAACCAGGCCACCTCATCGGCCTTGAGGGTGGGCTTGCTGCCGGCACCGGCACCTGCATTCGACGCTTGCGCGTTAGACGAAGCTGCTGCGTGGCTGTTGTTACCAGACGTGCCGTTGCTGCCGTTTGCGGCGTTCGAAGGCTCCTTGATGCCGCCTGTCAGGGACAGAATGTCGGTGACGGCGGCGTTCTCGCTAGTCAGAAGCATGTCGTTCATGGTGCGGCCCAGCTGGGCATCGATGGGAATGGCAATGTAGTCGCCCGTCTTGACGACACGCAGCTTCTTTTCAAAGTGCCACTTGAGGCCAGCCACGACTGCCGTCTGGACAGACTTTTCAATGGGCACGGGCGTGCGCACCTGCTGGATAATGACCTTTTGCGCAAACGGCGGTTGGGAAGCGGCACCCATCTTCGAGGACCGGCCGTGGGTTCCGTGGCGGGCGAGCGAAGACGAGGGAGGGTGCTGGCTGCCACGCAGCGGCGACAGCCGCAGATAGGGCGTGCTCTGCATGTTGGCGAGAAGAATGGGCGACAGGTAGGCGACGGGACTCGAGGGGCGCTGGATCTGCGACTCGAAAAAGGACAGGCGACGGCCACCAGCCTCGTGCTTAGCGCTGGGGATGCGCGTCACCGGGCGCTGCGAGTAGCCCTCGGGCAGACCAAAGACACGCACAGGCCGCCAGTCTGGCTCGTCACCGACAGGCTCGCCGAAGCTGCCCAGCGCAAAGCGGCCAAAACCGTTGACGGGTGGCTCCTCGGCCTCCTCAAGACGCACCCAGTCACCCGAGAAACAGCCGATCCGTGTCAGGTTGTTAACATCCACATACACGCGGGCCTCGTCGTCATCGTCAGCACCAGGCTTCGGGTGTAGGATCTCGGGCGGGATAGGCGCTGTCAGGCCCTGAGCCTTAAACAAGCGGCCGCGTGGCCGGTCTTGGCGGGCGGTCGTGGCAGTGAAGCTAGAAAAGACAGAGCCAGGCGTGGCAATGCCGTTTGTTCTCCGTCCACGGCCAATCGTCAAGGGTGAGCCAGGCTGCAGAGTGGACACACCGCTGGCGAGCGTGGCTGGCAAAGTTGGCGCTTGTAGCGAGATCATCTCGTCCATGGAGTCGTCAGAGATCTCGCCGCCGTCATCATCCTCCAAGTCGTCGTCCTGGTCGACGGGCGACATGTCGGCTTCAGACTCGGTGACCTCGGAGTCTTCGGTAGGCGCGTCGGTCTCGGTCTCTGTGCGCGTGCGCTCCTCCGCAGCCGAAAAGAACTGGTCGTTGGCCGTGTCGTCGCCCTCATCTTCGGAAACGCCATTGAGCTTGCGACGGGCAGGGATGGGAGCCAGATCTGCACCACGGTTGCGGCCGCTCTTGGAGTGCAGACGGCCGCGCGACACGATGATACGTGTGCTCGGCGACAGCACGCCCTGAGCGACAGGCTCACAGAACGTGACCTTGCCCGGGTTTGGCGGAACGTGAGTGATGGGATGAGGCGGCAGAGGCAAGGGGAACAGATCGCCCGAGTGGACAACTTGCAAAGTGCCGAGGGCTACACGGAGGGCAGACGTCAGACGGTCTTCGCCAGACACCTGCTCGCCGTTGGCACCCTTTGTCTTGTTCTTAGCAGCCTGCAAAGCAGACGCAGCTGGATGCTCGCGGAAGAATGTGCCTTCGCCAGCCTCAAGCCGTTTGCCGAGATCGCCCTCGAGGCTCACAAAGACGGTATCCAGAGACACGGCCTCGACGTCGAGCAGCAGGATCTCGATGCCACGGCGGCTGTGGCCTGAGAATTTGGACGGTGCAACCTGTTGCAGGATGGCGGCGAAATTCTGCAGAGCCAGCGATGACGGCGAAAACTGGACAGTCGATGGAGCGAGAGCCGAGGACTTGGCGACGGGCACAATGGTCCAGTCGGTGGATTCGGGGGACGCACTGGGTGCCCAGGGGGCCATGGCCACGTGGTAGACGTCGGGCTCGGCGATAGAGGAGGCGGCGGCAGTCGAAGTGGGAGTTGCACGGGCGAGAGCTGCACCGAATCCATTTGCACCTAGAATAACAGAGAAAATTAGGAATTGAAGCGGGAGAATTGGCTGGAACCAGATGATATTATGGCCTACCGTCTTTCTGCTGCTGCTCCTGCTGGTACAGGTGCGGGAAGAGGTCGGCAAAGAGATCCTCGGATAGAATGCCGACATCGCCTCGGACGTGGTCGTCTAGGACAAGGCGCGCGTTGACGGGCGGCTTGTCGAGCCGCCGTCTCCGGCGACGACGGCGTCTGAGGGGCCGCGAGGCCACGTCTTGCGGCGGGGGAGCCATTGCAGCCATGGCGAGGCGTAAGTGAGGAAGAAGGAGGTGTGAGGAGATGTGCTTTGTTTCTTTTCTGTTATTCTTGCTCGGGCTGTGTGAGATGGGTCTGTCGAGCCGAGATGAGGTTGGGTTTTATGCCGTGTCGGCCCCGCTGTACAAAGCGTGCGTCGCTGTTTGGGCCGGGCGTCGGGAAATTGGGTCAATGGCTCGCAGGCTCGCTTTCTGACGCGAATGGCAGAGTCGATGCAGTATGCCAGTCACGTCGTGATGCGATGTGATGCGAGATGGGAGATGTTGATCTGGGGAGGGAAGGACCGACTGGTCGCGAAATGGCTTGGGAACAGCAAGACCGAACTAGCGCCTGCAGAACCTCTCCTCGGTCGTTGTTTCCCCCTGTGTCTCTGTGCTTCTTGCCCCAGAGCTTTCTCTTGCAGCGGAGCTTATTAGCGGCACTTTCATTTGGCCTCGGTTCGTCGCGCCTTCCCTCTTCCTCTGGGGTATTATTGCACAAATTCGGGGTACGCATGGAGGTCACGTGGTCGTATTGGGGATGTCACACTGCACAACTGGGACTGAAGAAAAGCCAGCCAATCATGCTAAAGTCTACTAAAACTGGAGCAGATCACATGCGAGCCAGCGAGAAGACAGCAAAAAGTTGGGACTCGCATACAGCGCTCCACAGCGCTCCACAGAACTCCTCCACCGCTTTTTGCGGTGTCTCCAGCGGCCATTGGCCTATGAACTGCCTGTATTACGCTGTAAATATCCTCGCGGCGCCGGACTCGATTGGCCGTTAATTATGACGCAACGCCAGTCGTTCCTGCCCTTTCTTTCTCTGAACGTGGCAACCTGCTCCTCCTGACCGTTGGCTCGCTCCTGCGCTGATTTGCCCAGTTGTCATAGGCCGTTTCCGTCAACATCAATCAAGTTTAGACATTTTCAGCCACTTCGTCCCGTCTGGTTCTTCCACCAAAAAACAAGACGGCGTTCCATGTTTTCTGCATATTAGTCTGCCGTCCTGATTGTCATCGACAAGCTTTCCTGTCAAAGGCCCGTGCTAGTTGGAGCGTGGCGGGATCGCTGTTGAGGAATCTGGAATCTGACGTCTTGTTTTCTTTTTTTATCTTCTCGAGCTTCTCTTCTCTTTTTCATATTTTTTTTTTTCATTACTCCACCCTCTCTTTTTTGTTCAGACTTTGTTTCTGCATTGCCACTCTTTTTGTTCTTCCTTCCTGCGAAATTTGGATAATAAAACTTGGATATATTCCCCCAGTTTTGGTCATTGGATATCGATATATGTCGCCTCATTGTTGACAATCACGGCCCATCACCACTTTCTATATCGATCTGATGCAGCGTCAACGCAGCGTCTCTATACCGAAACCTCGAGCTTATTCTATCCAAACGCCCAATCGATCTGATTCCTTCCTATCCGGCACAATTTTTACCATGGCCTCGAGCATACAGCAACCAGAAGGCGATCGATTGTCCAAACAACCTCAATATGGCGATGAAAACGACGACACCTACGATGCACACAGCCCGTTGTTATCCGACGAGACACTTGCCCAGACGGCCGTCGAGTTTGTGAAACAGTCTGAGAAGTTGTCTCTGCAAAAGCCCGAGAATGAGCCTCCAGGTCAGCCAAGAGATATGGCCGTCGAGGCCCGCTTCGTCACACCGCAAGATCCCGTTATTGTGACAACTGCAGGCAACCGACTTCCGCCCGTGCCGTTGTCCGAGGCCCACAAACTCAACATCCTGAAAGACGAGCTGCAAGGCAGCGCAGAGGCTCTGGACGAAAAGGCCGCCTACAACACAGCAAAGACAGACGAGGCAGGCCCGCCAAAACAAGCAAAAGATGAACCGGGCCCGTCTTTATCGTCGGAGAAGCTGCTTGATATCGGCACGAAGGAGCGACAAAAGAAGGCAAAGAGAGCCAAGAAGCTTGTCTCACAGCCCATACAGCGGTCCGCCGAAGGCACTTTGCAACGTGCTATGCCACCATCACACACGAATCCCCTCTTCCCACCGTTACCACTTTACGGACCACCGTCGATTCTGCGCAACTTGCAGAGCGCGACCTTCCGCGTGTCATCATTTTGCCTCAGCTTATCATTTCTGGGCGTCATCGTTCTAGGCTCATTGTTTACGAGCATCCCGGGCGCCTTTCGACGCATGACATGCCACTTGACGCTGCGTGACCCAGACGCAAACCGGCCGCTGTATGCCGAAGAGAAGCGCCGCAAGCAATTGCGCCGTGATATGGACCGCAACTGGCGGCGGCAGCGGCGCGATAGCAGCGAGGACCCGGCGGGTGCTGGTGTCGGTGACGTCACATACACTCCCACAGCCGGCGGGCCGGATCCGCTTGTGCCCGATGTTGCCCATTATGCACGCCGCGTGGGTCTCGATGTTGAAGCATTTGAGGTGCAGACCGAAGATGGCTTCATTATCGACCTGTGGCACGTTATTGATCCGAATGAAGAGGCACCAAAATCGGCTGAGGCCCGCAAGCACCGCGGGCCGGGATTGCTGTTTGACGAGACGACTCCAGACGAGCGTGCCAAAATCGAGAGAGACATGCTGAACGAACCAAGGCAAAAGAAACCCAAGTTCCCTGTTCTTCTCGTTCACGGCCTGCTGCAGAGTGCCGGCGCATACTGCGTTAGCGACGACGACTCGTTGGCATTTTATCTGTGCAAGTCAGGCTACGACGTGTGGCTCGGCAACAACCGGTGCGGTTTCAAGCCACGCCATGCCGTGCTGCATCCGTCGGACCCGCGCATGTGGTGCTGGAACATCCGCCAGATGGGCGTCTTTGATCTCCCTGCTCTCGCTTCACGCGTGCTGCGCGAGACACGCTTTGCGCGCTTGGGACTTGTCTGCCACTCACAGGGCACGACTGAAGCGCTCGTGGCTCTGGCCAAAGAACAGCGGCCAGCATTGGGTGAGGCTCTGACGGTGTTCTGTGCGCTGGCACCTGCAGCCTATGCAGGCCGCCTGATTGGCAAGATGTACTTCAAGTTCATGCGTGTCATCTCGCCGGCCATGTTCCGCATAATGTTTGGCATACACTCGTTCATCCCGCTCATGATGCAGGTGCACCCAATGCTGCCTGGCACGCTCTACGGCTGGCTGGGCTACCGCGTGTTCTCGTTTCTGTTTGAGTGGAGCGATGCACGCTGGGATCGTGGTCTCCGCAACCGCATGTTCCAGTTTGCGCCCGTCTATGTCAGCGCCGAGTCGATGCGGTGGTGGCTTGGCCGCGAGGGCTTTGCACGGCACAAATGCATCCTGGCGACAAAGGAGGAGTGGCGCCGCGAGGAAGCCGAGGCAGATGCCCACGAGACAAGCGGAACAAATGATGACATAAACGACACAAACGATTCGAGTGCGGTCGAGGCAGACGAAGAAGACAACGAAGACGCCGTGGCAAACCGTCTGCCCGGCTCCACAGCCTGGTATGATGAGAGGGCCCCACCGTTTGCACTTTGGGTGTGCGGCCGTGACGATCTTGTGGACGGCCACCGTCTGCTGAAGCGACTCCTGCCACGCACAGTCTTTGCAGCTCTTGATCAGGGCCAAGGTAGCCGGAGCACAAGCAGTGGAATACAGCGCAGCGTGCGTGAGCCCCATGTGCGTGTTGTGCATGCCAAGGTGATCCCAGAGTACGAGCATCTCGACGTCATCTGGGCCATGGATGCGGTGGACGAGGTGTTTAGTGAGGTACGCGAAGTGCTTTGGAAAACATGCACTGTGCGTGACTCGTGCCGTGTGCCACGAAGCTGTGAAAACGTGGAGGAGTGGGAAGATCCTGCTCACGATTGGAAGAAACAGGAAGCAGGCAGCGGAGAGAAGGATGTTGAGACAGGCGTCGAAGAGGAGGCTGCGGGTGTCGCCAGCGATGAGGCGACCGCGGCATGAGTTTGGAGAGACAAAATTATGGTTATGACTAAGAGCATGGGCGATAATGAGTGTCACGATTACGAAAACGATTAAACGAGTACACGAGAGCAAAAAGCGATTCTGTAGGATAGATGATAGAAGAGAAAAAAAAAATGAATAGTATAAATAAATGACCAAGAAGCCCAAGGACCAAAAGATCAAACAGTTGACAGAGCGATTTCCGTCAATACGAAAGTAAATAAGTTAGAGATTTAGGAGAAGGGGGAAATAAATAGTATCCAATCTGGTGGTAAGTATGTGAGCACGTTGAAGTGCTTGTATGTGTGTGTGTGTCTGAGTCCTACGCTTGCCCCAAGCCTTGGCTCCGCCTTTAAAAACAATGTTGCTTCGACAGTTGCCTCCTCGCACACCTGCTTTGGCGTGAAACCTATCTGACAATGTTAGTCCAGGAAATAAGACGAGTGACTGTCTTGCTGTTGCGTTTACTCACCCTGCTTGTTTGAGAATCATTTGCGTATATATGTCGTAAGATGCTACCTCCGCACCCAGTCGTCGGAAAGAACATCCTATCGAAAATAGGGGGCCGGAAGAAAACGACCGGACCATCAAAATAAGGACAAACTCGTTCAAGTTGCCAAAAATAAAAGTAGAAGTAAGAGAGTGTTGAACAATCTCATCGTATGCTGTCTCTTCACTTCTTGCGCTTCTCGAGGTTGTCGATACCAGTCTTGGTCTCCTGGTGCTCGGTCTGCAGCTTGCGCTGTCTCACGAAAAGACTGGCAAGAACCGAGACGCTGGCAATGACCGTGTACATCAAGAAGATGTTCTTGATGCTGGCGGAGAAGGCGTCCTGCACAGCACGGCGTTGGCCAGGGTCGGCAATATCGGCGACGAGGTCCACATTGGCAGCGGCCTGGCTACCCGAAAAGGCGGCCAGCGTAGTACCGTTAAGGCCAGCAGCCTGCAGGGTGTGCTGCTCGCTGTTCATGCCGTTCTGCAGAACGACACCGCCGAGCACGACAGAGAGAGCCGTGGCAACGTTGCGGATGAAGCCCATGGTGGCCGTGGCCGTGGCCGTCTCGGACTGGCGCACGGTGTTCTGGACGGCAAGCATGGGCGACTGAAACAGCAGGGCGGTGCCGACGCCGCCGATAATCTCAATGCCGATGATTCTGCCAATGGGCGTGTCGGGTGTGAAGATGAGGAAGAGGCCAGTGCCCAGAGCCATGAGCGAGGTGCCAACCCACATCATCTCGCGGTAGCGGCCGGTGTAGTGGATGATAACGCCGGCCAGAATGTCGACGGCGGCCTCGGCAGCAGTCATGGGCACGAGCATGAGACCACTCTTGAGCGGCGAGGCCTGCTTGGCACTCTGGAAGTAGAGGGGAAGGTAGAACTCGCAGCCAATGGCGACCATGTTGTGGCCAAAGGACATGATGCAAATGGCAATGTTGTGCCAGTGGCTGAACATGCCGAGGGGCATGATGGGGAACGTGGCCAGGCGGGCCTCGGTGTAGACAAAGGCGCCGATCATGGCGACGCCGACCGCAATGAGCGCAATCACCTTGGGACTCGTCCAGGGGAACGTGGCGCCGCCAAAGTCGAGGCCCAGCAGCACGAGCAGCGTGACGGCCAGGATGGTGATGGTGCCGAGCCAGTCGACAGCGCGCAGACCGTCCTTGAGGGGCGTGCGAGGGTTGTGCACGTCGAGGAAAACCAAAACAAGGACAAAGGAGATGGCGCAGATGGGCAGGTTGATCCAGAAACACCAACGCCAGCTGGCCAGCTCGGTCAGAGCACCGCCGAGAAGCGGTCCCGACGAGCCAGCAACAGCCCAGACAATGGCCAGGGCACCGAGGTACAGCGAGCGCCGGCGGACACTGAACAGATCCGAAATCGTAATGGTGACCAGGGGGAACACGCCGCCGCCAGCAACGCCCTGCAGCGCACGTCCGGCGATCATGACGGGCATGGTGCGGCTCAGAGCAGCAATGGTACTAGCCACGGCAAAGAGCACAATGGCCGCCAGGAGAGCAGGCTTGCGGCCCCAGATATCACTGCCACGAGCCCAGATGGGGCCAGCAGCGGCCGTCGCCAAAAGGTAGGCACCGCCGATCCAGACATAGCCGGTGGCTGAGTGCAGCGAGGCAGCAATGGTCGGGATGCAGGTAGCAACAATGGTCTGGTCGAGAGCGGCAATGAAGAGGGAGAGCTGCTTTTTGTTAGTGGTGGTCTCGCTTCGAGAAATATGCTTGAGAAATATGTCGAGGATCAGAAAAAAGGGGGAAGATGCAAACATACGAAAAGGGAAGCCAGGATGGCATACAGGCGCCAGCCGGTGCGCTCGTCCTGGCCGGGCGCGACTTCCATGGCCGCAATGGTGGGCTTGTCAGCGGGGGCAGGCACGACCGCCGGTCCAGCGAGTCCGGCAGGCGTGGTCTCGAGGACGGTAGGCTCGTTGGTGGAAGGCTCAACGGCCACCGGCTTGATGGGGACGGGGTCGGCCATGAGAGAGGGAAGGTGCGGTTGTTGCTAGACAATTAAGGCAGGAGTGGTTGTGCGAATATCGTGGGTTTAATTTTGATCTATTTCTTCTTCATTTTTTGTTGCTTCTTGATTCTTATTTCAATCTTTCCAGTCCTTCTTTTTCCAATTCAATTCATGACGGACCACGATCCCGTTTTGTATATTTTATTCAAGCCCTGAGCCGTCTCATGTCAAACCAAGAAAACTTTAAACCCCAGACAAGCGACAAGCGACGCCCTCTGGCCCCGCTTCCCCATGTTGCATCGCGCCCTTTGACTGTTTTGACTGCGGGTAGAAAGTACATTTTTCGTGTGCTACGGTCGAATTAAGCCCGAGCCATGTCGCGCGCGGTAAGCTGCGGTGCAATGATGCTTTTGTTGCTTTGTTGCTCTGGAAGTCTTGGAAGGCTTAGACAGTCTAGCCCTGCCAGGACCGCCCTATTTCCCGCCTCCTGCCCTGTTTTACGGAGTCTTACACCGTGTTCAGCAGTGTCTCCGGAACCACATACCGCCTGAGTCACCTGTCCGGGCGGCTTGGCGTGCAAAAATTCGTGGGTTGACCCATCTGACCTTCCTCTTTGGGCAATTAGCTGACAGATTACTTTGCACGTTCGGGGAAAGGACTGCGGAAGGAGCGATGCACAGAACGGTGTTCGAGAACATCGTGAAAAATTCCGAGGAAGGAATTCACAAGACCGGAAAGAGAGTCAAAATGTGCGACTCAAATGCGACTCAGAATTTTTTTTGTTTGTTTATGAATGCGCCATTGCTGCGTCGACCAAGCCTCGAACGTCGTCACAACGAAGATGAGCCACCGGATGCTTGACTCCGACAGTCTGTCGCATCGGCTTCTCGGCACGCTTCAACACCGCTCAGCCTTGTTGCCATAATGAAGAAAACAAACTTCCAAAAGAGGCAAAATCTCTCGATAAATAGAAATCATCAACTTTCAGAAACAACAGACCCCTTAGGGCCAACTGACGTCGGAACGGCCCTTCTTATACTTTTGCCCCCAAAAGTACTCTCTTATCGGCTGGCCTTGCCAGGCTAGCTCGGCGTCGATAAACATGCATACTCGGCGGCATCTAGCCCGCACTTACATCGATTTAGACGCTTTTACCACTATGTTGGTGCTGCAAACCCTGATCGGTTGCGACGTCTGATAACGGAGGCCTGACATGATTGATAACTCGGCGGCGGAGGTGGCCGATGTGATATTGTCGCCATTGGCGGTCACAAATTAAGTTCGAGAATGCATCTAACTTTTGCTGGAGATTTCGACCATTTCTGGCTTCATTGAATTGCATTTCCCAGAAACTCGAAATAAATCAACATTCGCCAATTAGTCAATACGTCGTACACACTGCTTCGCACACCCGCCATGCCTCGTTCACTCCGTATCGCCGCCGCCCAGATGGGCTCGACGCACTATGCCGATCTCCGCGAAAAGACAATGGGCCGGATGCTGGCATTGCTCGACAGCGCTGTGGCCAAAGGAGCCCAAGTTATCATGTTCCCCGAGACGGCCTTTGGCACGTTCTTCCCGCGTCATCTCATCACCGATCCTGTCGAGCTCGACTCTTTCTTTGAGCACGGCGATATCGTCACCCAGCCTCAGACAAAACCGCTGTTTGACCGTGCCCGCGAGCTCAAAGTTCATATCTGCGTTGGATACGCCGAGAAGACAGACTCCGGTGAGGCTTTCAATGCCTGCATCTTTTACGACGGCCAGTCCGGCGCGCTGCTTAGCAAGTACCGCAAAATCCATCTGCCGGGCGACGTCGAGCCCTTTGCCGACCCAGATGCTCTCAACCAGCTGGAAAAGCGCTACTTTCGGCCTGGTGACCTTGGCTTCAAGGCCTTCCGGGTGCCGGGACTCGTCGACACTGCCGAAGCAGCTACGCACGGCGACCCGATCTTTGGCATGATGATCTGCAACGACCGGCGATGGGCAGAGTCGTGGCGGGTTTTGGGTCTGCAGGGCGTCGAGGTCGTTCTGTGCGGCTATAACACACCCGGTTTCGCACCGCACTTGTATGGCACAAATGGCACACCTGCTGCCGACGACTATGCCGCCTCGCGTGCCAAGGCGCTGTTCCATCACCACTTGGTCATGCAGGCGTACAGCTATACCAACGCATGCTTCAGCGTTTGTGCGGCTCGCGCAGGTCTCGACGACGGCAAGTATGAGCTGATTGGCGGCAGTTGTATCGTCGGTCCGGACGGCGATATCCTTGCACAGGCTTCGACGGAAGAAGACGAGCTCGTTGTTGCCGATATTGACCTTGACGAGTGCAAGGCCGGCAAGGCACGCACCTTTGACTTTCAGCGGCATCGTCGCATCGAGCACTATGGCCTCATCACGCAGCAGACTGGTGTTGTCGAGCCGCCTCGCTTGGGAACGAATGGCGCAGAGGGTGCAGAAATTGCAGCAAGCAAGCCACCGGCCAGGAAAATCCGCATTCTGCTCGTCAATCCAAACAACACGGCGTCAATGACCGCCGAGTGCGTTGCACTTGCCACGCCGACTCTCCCGCCCGATGTTGAACTCACAGGGTTCACCGCGCCACGGCCTGCACCATCGGCCATTGAAAGCAGCTTCGACAACGTCATGTCAGCCGCCGCCGCCGCCCGAGCAGTCCTGCCCATTGCCGCCACTCACGATGCCGTCCTCGTAGCCTGCTATTCCGACCACGCGCTCATCCGCATGCTGCGCGAGGAACTGACTGGCCAGCCCGTCGTCGGCATCATGGAGGCGTCGCTCGCTGTAGCTCGCACCCTTGGTGGGCGTTTTGGTCTCATTGCCACGAGCGACCGGTCACGCGTCATCCACGAAGACACCATCCACAACATGGGCCTGTCAAGCATCTGTGTAGGCGTTGCAAGCTGCAAGTTGGGCGTGCTTGACTTGCACGCCGACGATGCTGATGCTCAGGAAAAGGTCAACAAGAATATCTTCTCAGCCGCCCAAACGCTGGTAGCTAACGGCGCCGAAGTGTTGGCGCTGGGCTGTGCCGGAATGACACCGCTCAAATTGGCCGTCGAGGCTGCCGTTGGTCCCGATGTCACTGTCATTGACGGTGTTCTCGCAGGCGTACAGCATTTGTCGGGCATTGTGCGTATGGGAAGCCGCACAGCCAAAATTGGCATGTACAAGAGCTCGTCGGCAACACGCAAAGCCCGTGGCCAGGATTGGATCTGAACAATGATATGCCTTGGTTAGCCGAGATATTGCGGTATAGCATTTATGGGAACGTTTCTTCTTTTCTCTCTCTCTCTCTCTCTCAAAAGAAAAAAAGAGATAAAAAAAACAATAAAAAATGAACCGATTTGAGACTCAGCATGACACATGCCCAGTGACAGAAGCAATACTTCGGTTCCCCTGGCAGTCCCTTGTTGTCCCAAAATTGCTCCCTGCGTGTCTTCCACGCGTGATGCTGGATGTCTTGCGCTGGCGAGCCCGGCCAAGATGGGTGATTATTCAACTAGATATTTACCTCCTTTCTAAAAATGCTCCGTCCTGGTGTGGATTTTTTTCTGGTCGATTTCTCTTCGGGTTTGATTGTTCATCTCTTAGTTTCTGCTGGGCTCGAATTGTTTGCCAATTTGTCCAACTTGTTCTCTCTTCTCCCTTTGCTTTGCCTGTCTCAATTCTTTTTTTCGACTTCATATCTTCTTTGTCGATAACTATTTCTTTGTCCTGCATCGCATCGACGTCTTGGTTCATATTGTTCTCAACTCGAATTATTGCTCTGATTCAAGTGATACTGCCAAAACGCCTGCGTTTCAGGCATTTTCTTGAATCTTCTTGTTTTCTTCATCCCTTTACTCACCTCCCTTTCCACATTGGGCAAGCAGCCGCTTGTGCTTTAGCTCCCAAATCTCAATTCCGTAGGGCCGTGGCACCTTCGAAGGCAAAGTACAGGAAAGGCAAACGGATCGTGGCCAATTTGCCGTTGGCTTGCATGGCATGCGTGGCTTGCTGTTGGCTTCTTCGTCTAGCCAGCTCTTAAAGCCTTAGCTAGAAAAGCCAAAAGCTTGCCTCTCAACTCCCATTTTTAGGGCTAGAGGCTGTATCGTGCTGGTGATTTCGGTCCACACCTCGCTGGGTCAAATTGAAATTAGAGCCGGTCTAGAACGATAGCGGTTGTTCTTTGTTGTCTTCATTGTACACAGTAAAAACTCCCAATAAAAGAGTCAATGGGAAACTCCAGAGGGAGGGCGACTGAGACACGCCAAACCACGCCGGCGGCGACGCCAGAGCTGTCAAAACGCCTCGTCACGCCCTCGCTTGTTGGGAGGCTGGCAGGTATCTTTGTTTTCTGTTGTTTTTTTCGTGGCTGTTGGTGAGTACTTTGTCCAAATATTACCTTTGTTACAATGTTGCTTGTTAATTTGTCTGCTCTTGGCGGCCATGGCAGCCGTTGCTTGTGCATAGCCGTCGGTTAACGGCCTCCCTTGACAAGAGATCTGGATCATTGTGGTCAGAGGAAAAGTGAGAATCGTGGCCAAGTTTGTTGCCCAGCACAGAATCAGATATTGTGTGAAGCCGTTATGCTCAATCGTTCTGTTCTGGCTTCTAGACTCCGCGCTTTTGCATCCAGTGCCATGGTCTAGATCCCCACCAGCAATGGGCGAGGAAAAAGAAAGGAAACTCGTGCCATTGCTATCTTGAGCCGTGCCGTTCGTACTTTCTTTTCTGGAGGGATTTGCGGTGTTTTCCGTGCATATGGCCGTTGCAATTGGCTCGCCATCCCCCGTGCCTCCACGCAACTCCAGGAGACCATGCAAGTTGTTCGACTCAGGCAAGCGGCCGCCTGGAGATCCTCCACTGATGTGCTTCTGGCTGCAAAGCAACATTCAGTTCCATTCGCGTAAGGGACCGCGTCTTCCCCGGCCGTCTTATTGGTGATTGGAAAGACGGTGAGCATGAAAGAAGGCAACTCGTATCACCATGTCTACCAGGTCCAAGGCCTTGCCACGGTAGTTGCTGTCTGGTTTTGAGGCGTGTTGACTCGCATCTCTTGACCGTCGAGACCGTCTCAGAGTAAATACCCAATCACGTGATCTTAATTTGATGGTATGGATCAGCAGTCGATGTGTGGGGCCCACAGCGATGGTTGTCGATTCGAGGACCGAGGAACAAAGAAGAAGACAGAAAACGAGTAATAAAAGAGGGCCCCAGGAGCCAAAAGATGACAAGTGCTTGACGGAAGGCGATCGGCTCGAGGATCAGAGGATGGAGGGAAAGGAGAAGAGCACGAAAAGATGTAAGTAAGAAAGAAGAAAGAGAGTTGGAAAACGAGAGCCAAGAAAGAAGCGGTCACGCCTTTGTTTTGTTTTGTTCTTTCCTCTTTGATTTCGTTTTCTTTTCTTTCTTTGGTGCTCGTATTCCACAGTGCAAGAAGGTGCCTGACAGCTGACAACCCTTTTTCCTACTGAGGAGCTAGCAAACAGGGAGGGAAGGAGCAAGGCCGGCAATTCTCCGTGCCCCAACTCCTCAGACGGAAAAGAGTGTGAGACATGGTACATTGCAGAGGGAGGAAAGAAGCAAAGAAGAACAAAAAGAAGGACCGACCGGGCAGGGAGACAGAGACAAAACGGCTATTACCCGACAAATTAAGAAGGAGTGAAAATCATAATGAGGCAGGGACGCTCCAGGGCCTTGGGAAAAGTGAAAACAGCAAAATGAAAAGTTCCATGAAAAGTTCCCTGAAAAGAAGGAAAGAGAAGAGAAAGGAACGCCAGAGCAGGCCAAGCAAACGCCATGCCATGCAGGCCGCACAGTAGGCAGGGCACTTGTCGCCAACGTTATTGCTCCGGGCGAATCGCAGCGCTGTCAGAGTGCGGGCTGCAGGACACATGCAGGTCGTGGCAAGCGTGGCTTCCACGCCTATCGCCAATGCCGCCGGGACAGGACTTTCAAAACAAACAGGAAAGAGCCCGGGCTCGCCAGGGCGGAACCAAGCGAAAAGGGCAAGAGAACCTGACGAGAACCTCACTAGCAAAGCAAGCACAAGACCCAGCGAGGAAGCAGCGACTGGAGCCAACCCACACACACCAGCCCAGCGACCAAGCACCAGGCGCGCGGAGCTAAGTAGCTTTGGCCCCCAACAGGCCCAATTAACTAGAAACAGACGCAGCAAGCGTCGAGAGAGCGAAAAGAATGAAAGAAAAAGGCGAAGAAATGAGTCTGTTGCGGGGTGCCAACGCCGTACCGACAGTGTGTGCAGCAGCGCTTCTCGCAACACCAGGCCCACTTGCAGCTTAGCGCAGACTCGCGCCTCGAGAGCCAGCCAGGCCAGGCCAGACCCAGCCTAAAGGGCCCCCCTAAGCCGACAATCCCAGGCAAGCCGAGAAAACGAGACAAGAGAACAAGAGAAACAGAGCAAGGAAAGAGCAGAAACAGGAACAGAAACAGCGCTTCTGGGCGCCTGCCCACTAACCAATGCATGGCAAAATATCTTACGGCAATCGAAAAATAGAGGCAGGAGCAATGGGGCCCTTTGCATGCTCTGCAACATCACTTCCTCCCTCGCTCCCACCGAAATTGGAAGATTGTGCCACCTGCACCTGCCTGCAGCATCACAAAAGCACGTTTACCCGCTCCTCCTTCCTTCCCCAAGGCGCCTTACCCCCCTCCTCACTCCTCAACAACCACCCAACCGGTAATATCGACAGGTTCCTCCGTTGCAGCATCGTCCGTCACCCTAAAACCCGCCAACGCACACAAGACGAATTCTCACCACCCTTTTGGACGCCTCCCACGCCCGCACACCTTTCGCCTCCGGCACCCGCCCTTTGCCCATTTCTATCGCCCGTAGCCGCACACCCCCCTCCGTGGTTTTCTTTTCTTTTTTCTTTTTTTTATTAATTCACCTTCGTCCTTTTGCCTCGCGCAGATATCGTCACTTTGCTTCGCCTCGATCCTCGATTTCGATCCCGCCAAACTCTCGACGACGCATCACCACACCTCCGCCGTCGCCCGTCCGCTCGTTTTCTCGTCTCAATGCCGTCCCCGCGAGCCGCGCTTTGAGTGAACAGCAACAACCGCCATGGTTGGTGTTCCGGGACGCTCCAAGGCATGCGCGACATGCCGCCGGCGCAAGAAAGGCGTAAGTCACGATTCGCTGTTTTGCTGTTTCCTGTTCCTTTCGTCTGTTTTTCGTTTGTTTGTTTGTTATTCGGTTCGCCTCTGTCTTTCATCCGGTGTTTTCCCTCGACCGCATCGCCGGGTCCTCGCTTCGCACGTCGTTCCACATGGCGCGTCCGTTCCTGGCGCTGGACTCTCTGCACTGCACGTTGGGGGCCGTTTATTGCATCTTGCTCTATGCGTGCGTGGGCCAGGCACACGAGAGGCCATTTTGGCAAAAACCTGGGGTTGAATCAGACGATTTCAATGGCTGCAGCGGCGCATCATGTTTCCCCTTTGGGCCTGTGCCCAAGTCCTCTTTTATTGTTTCCCTTTTCCAGTCTCCGTTTCAACCATCGACATCGCCATCTTGGGTTCTTGGGTTCTCTCAATGCGACGGCGCGTCTGTTCGACCAAGCACAGCCCTTCGCCGCACACCCAAGTGGGATTGCCTGCACGCCACATCTCGCATCGTCACCATCCCACCCTCTTCCATCCTTTGTCGCCATTGACACGTCGTGTCACCGTTATCACGATCGGGGTCCGATGGGTTGGGTGTGTATCGCTTTGTGGTGTATCGCTTCGCGATATGACATCGCGGGCCGGTGCGTCGCTCGGATCACGGGACCCAGAACCACGGCTACGGGACGGCGGGATCAGGTTCCAGCGGACCCGAGAGGCTGCCTTACAGGGCTGGGCCGTCGCACAGGATGGGGGTCTTGTGTCACAGTGCTCCTGTTGCTGATTTGTCTTTGTTTTACCCGGTGTTCTTTCTGTCCTTCTTTTCGGCTAATCATGGCCCGTTTTCGTTCTGCTTGCCTAACATCGACAGTGCGACTTCCAACGACCATCATGTACCCAATGCCTGCGCGCCGGCCTCGAATGCGGCGGCTATGAACGAGGCCGCATCTTCGTCCACACTACCCAGCATCGCCCATCAGCCCTCGTGTCCGTCCGCGAAAGCGCATTCGCGCCCGGCACAACCGTCGATGGCAGCGCCACTCCGAGCAGCACGAGCACGAGCGTCAGTGCAAGCACCGACAACCGCAGCCGCACCACCTCGATTGCCAGCACAGTGACCGCAAGCAGCACACCCAATAGCTTTGCCAACGGCTTCACGAATGGATACACAAACGGGTTCCCAAACGGCTATACGAATGGCCACGCAAACGGCTACGATCACGAATATGCCTTACCAAATGGCCCACCCAACGACCAGTCCAATGGTCAATCGAACGAATTAGTCACAAACTTTGTCGCGACAAACGGCGTTTTAAGCAACTTAGTCGTGTCGCCACCCCGTACACCCAACGGACAGACGCCAGGCGCACAGTCACAGTTTTCTCGGTTCAGTCCCTCACCAAGGCGAAGGCAAGACCTCCGCGTGGTGCCGTTATACTTTGGTCCGGATGCGTCCCTAGGCTCGGACAGCAGCCTGATCGGCTCTGCGCGTGAGGAAAGCCTGCTAGCCACGTTCTGGCACGCCTACCTACCAAACCGTTCCATTTTCCCGCCCCAGGCTGTCGGTTACGCCAGCGGTGGCTGGACGAACGTGGTGCAGGATCTCTACCGCAAAGACCCTGTGCTACACTACACGCTTATGGCCAACTGCTTCTCGGCAGCGGCGCGAAACGTTGAGACCCGCGATGACTCCCGTGCTTTGGCCGAGCAGAGTTTGCGAGCACATGGCCGGGCGCTTCACGAGTTACGACTAGCACTCGACCACCCACAAAAAGCAAGGAGCGACAGTGTCTTTTCGGCTTTGCGTTTAATGATTGTCTTTTCTGTATGTTCCATCTTCCGCCATTCTCAGCTATATTTTTCACGACACTGTGGGCCGATTCTAACACGTGTATAGATGTTCTTCTCCGATCGATACGAAGAAGACCGCAGGGCACGGGCACGTGGCTGGAAGGAGCACAATGCAGGCGTGCTGGCCCTTCTCCGCGCGCGTGGACCTGAAGCGCACATCTCTGGCCACGGCCACCAAATGTTTGTCGATTGTCGTCTCGCTCTTGTAAGTTTACATCATAGCAGCTTCTCTTCGGTTTTTATTTATATAACTAACGTCACTTCACAGATTGTGGCAGCCATTCGCATTCGGAAGAGGTCGCCTCTCAACAGCCCCCAATGGATGACCATTCCATGGTCGCAGATCCCCAAAACGCCCAAAGACCGGCTTGTAGACATCATGTCTGGCTTGCCAAGCATACTCGAGAGCATCGACTGGCTCGAGCAGATGCCCCGGGGCAAAGAGTATGACGATTTCCGCAAAAGAGTCATCAACTCCTGCTGGACCCACGACTCCCAACTGTCCGCATGGTACGAGGAATTTGTGCCCAAAGAACGACTCGCCGTCCTCGAAGAGATGATCCTGAGCACCGATGGCGACTTCCGGCCTCCTCCCGACGAGAGTGGATCGAACGCACTGCCCACAGAGGACCTGTCGATTGTGTACATCATGACAGTGTACTGCACGGCCTGCCTGCTACTCTACAGCACGATGCATTCACTTAATATACCCGACCTCCCGGAGCGGACCAGCGTAAGCCAGTACATCAACAAGATTGCGGTGTACCTGCAGGTCTTTTTCCATCCCAGCACGGGCCAATACGGCCTAGAGATGACGTCTTTCCCGCTCGGCATGTGTCTGCAGATTCTGTCGTCGAACTTCCCGATCGGCGGCGACCCCGTTACCGAACGGGCCAAGTTCACACGACTGCTCGAGACAGAGCGGGGCCGTGAGATTCTTGATTTCTTGCGCAGTATGCTCAACACCAACGAGACGACAAAGTCATGACTAGATGAGCCGCTCTTATGAGTTTGGCAATATCCTACCTTTATTATTACACTGCCATCCACCACCATCACACCACATCCACTGTCCGCCACCATATACATATTCACCAAACATATCTCGCTATTTCTTCATACTTTTACTGCCATATTTGGCCACTTTACACGCCACTTTACACCACTTTACATGAAATGAGAAGCAACCTTGTTTCCATTATCAATCAAAATTTGTCTGCTTTTTTTTGCGCCCCAGGGGAAGAACGGATGATTTGATTGATACATTCCATACAATGGGTGCTATTTCCGCAGGAGTTTTGTGTGTTGCGTTTACCCTATTATTATGTTTCCCTGTGCCAAGGGTGGTGTTTATTTCGGGTTGATTCTCCCCTTTGATTCATGTTTAATTTTTGTTCGGTCTGCATTTTCTCGGCCTCATACGTATTTTAACGATTCTCGCTTCTGTTTCCACCCTTTTTATTTTTATATTTTATTTTATTCCCTGGTTTTTACCGTGGCACGCGTGATAGGATTCGGTTCAAAGAATGACAGTGACTTGTGTCATTGAAGGAGAAAAAAAGCAGAGCGCAGTACTATTGCAATTCTATTTTCCTTTTAACTTCTCCGTAATTTGTCACACTTCCAGTGAAGAAAAAGGCTGATGTCCAAGAAGATCCAAGTAAATTCAAGAAAATGGACATGGCAGGGCTGTACACGAACTGTTCCAGTCTGTGCCGCCTGTCCGAACGCATGTCTCAAGACGCCGCGCCAGAAAACAAGGCCAATTCGGCTATGTCGTTTCATTCGGCATCGCACTGGGTAGGGGATACAATATGTGGAATAAGGTGTAGAATGATGCATGTCACGTGTCTTTACATATCAGGTCGCTGTTGCTATCATTATATTATTGTAATTATTTTAGTTGACATGGAAGCCGTTGTTTTCCTTCTTCTACTTGTGCTGAACAATCTTCATTCTAGCGGAAGATCGGTTTGACATGACGCCAGGATAGAATCCGCCTTTTTAGATACAGACGGTTTGTGTACTAGAAGAAAGTCGTTTTCTAGCCTGGTCACTATCTGTGTATCACTTTTATGTATTATGTATATCATCGTCCTGTATTTTAGTTTTTTAATCCCTTTTTTTTTTGTCACATTTATTTTGTATTTCTTTTATTGGAAGAGGATCTATAGATATAAAATAGGAGCACTGAGATAAAGTAAACTCAAATGGACTCACATGTAGAAATACATTTTTCAAACGGTAAGTGTTTCCAATAGTTTTCTCAGACTGTCTGAAGAACAAACGTCAAGAGTGAATATTCCATTGAATGCCATGATCGCAGCGGTTTGCAATTCACTAATCTGCATTGTAGATGCAATTGATCTATGCTGATTGGGGATCAAAGCCGTGTGATAATTTCTTCTTTACGACATGCATGTTGTGCATCTACGTCGTCCTCTATGATCATCAAAGACCACAATATCAAAATCATCAGTTCAAATGCCACCCGAACAGGCCTGTCTACAGAACGGCACACCATAAAATACAACGTGACACTGTCTGCAAGTGAACGGATATTTCACGGAAACCTCTTTACAAAGTGCAATCCATCAGCCACCCATCACCACTATGTGCACCACTTGGTACAATATCACATACTGCGAGGCCTGCAAAGCCTACATTGACTCTAGCCTCGTTGGCACCGTCTTTTGCGGCCACCACGACCAAAAGCTGCCCTGCAAGGTAGAAAAGGCCATTGGCGAGACAGCTGTTCCTGGGCCCTGTGATACTTGCGAGCCGCCCCCAAGGATCCGACGAAGCCAGCGGCTCTGGTTGAGGAGCTTGGAGAAGCCCGAAAAAAGCGACAGTGGGGAGGAGCGTTGTGATAACAACGACAAAAACTCTGATGACGAAAACGAAGATGGCGACGAAGACTCTGAAGATAAAAGCAGTGCTATTTCTGATACAGACTCGGGCTCGGGCAGTGAAGGTGAAGACTCGGAAGATGATGACTACATGGGCGACGGCGGAGTGAAGAACAGCGATGATGGCTACAGATCGAGAGACTGACCGGCTACGAGCGAGAAAGAATTGTTGTTGAGAAGCATCTTTTTGTCACGCATTTTAGGAAGCTGTTCAAGCAATTTTCTAGATATGATGTAGAAGCAGTGTCGATTTTTTATTTCTTATTCTTAAAGAAAAAAATAGATTGCTGCTTTTCCTAAACTCATGGGACCACCTGTAATTTTAGACGAGAAATACATGTCCATTTTCGATGTAGGCTAGAGTCCACACGCAACATACACTGGTCTCGTGATACTTCGGAGCTGTAAAGTCAACGGAAAACTCCGTGAAGGAAGGGTTGTTACAAGAGACCCTTTGTCCTCCGTATCAAGATGACAAGATGAGACGCGATGGAAATAGGACGGGTGCTAAGCTTCATGACATGTGCTCCTTGATCCTTCACTAATGATTCGACTCCATGCCAAGGCAAGGATGCTGGTGAGCGTGGGGATGCTGGCAATTCTGACATGGGGCATGCTGACAGGTAAAAGGCATATTCTCAGCAGACGGATGCTCGGCGGTGGAATACAGGCAATACACGGTACTGCGTATTCAAGTGTAACAGACACCGATATTAAATCTGACTGATCCTTCAAATTGGTACGAAACTATGGTGTATCTCATTGGACAAATGCAGCAAAAAAAGGCAAAATGCAACTTCGGGATATGGCCCGGAAAGGAAATACAAAAACAAATACAAAAAAAGGGGGACCTTCAAATAAGCCGTCGTCCCGCATTCACAACAATCGTTCCGTTATCCGTTATCCGTCAATCGTCTCTCTTCGTCCGGCGTTTTGTCCGACGGACGCCGTGTCTTCTCGCGTCTTCTCGGTTTCCCCCATCTTCGCTCATCTCCCCTCAAAACTTCCACTCGTCACGGCCGAGCCGCACAATGTCGGCGACCTCGACCTCCCAGTACGTCGACGGGGCCTTGCCCTGAGATGCCAGGAGCGTCGCATGTGCCGCGGCCTTGGCAATGACGTCGGCGTCTTGACCGAGGCTGTCGTGCCACGCCTTGGACACAGACTTTGTCGCGCCAACGAGCGCCTTGAACACGCCCGCACCCTGGTGCTCGACCTCGCGGTCGCCCAGGATCAGGCCCGGCTTGAGGATAATGGCCTGGTCGAAGCCGAGCTCCTTGATCGAGTCCTCGACGCCGTTCTTCATCTTCGAGTAGGGGAGACCGCGCGCCATCAGCGACCGCGTGCCGGCGCTCGACACAAACACAAACGTCTTGACGCCCGCAGCCTTGGCCGCCTTTGCAATCTCCACGTTGAGGTCGTGGTCGATCTTCCACTGGTTGGCAATGCCGCCGGCCGCGACGCGCGTCGTTCCGAGAGCCGAAAAGACATAGGGGACCGAGGCAGGCGTCGCACTCGTCGTCGCCGCCACAATCTCCTTGAACTTGGGCACCCACTGCTCCGTGTCCTTCTCGACAACGGCGTCGAGCTTCTTGGACAGCGCGGCGTCAGATGCCTGCTTCGGAGAGCGGCGCGTGATCGTGTGGACAGTGCCAAAAGCATCGAGGCTCAGCAGCGATGTCACAAGGTGGGCGCCGACAAGGCCCGTAGCGCCAAAGACGGCCGATGAGATGGGTGCAGCAGCCATGGTAGTGGTAATGAGCAAGATAGAAGGTGAAGAGAGAATATGAGTGATGGAAAAAGCTGTGTATCAAGGGATAGTCTTATCTTCGACTTGAAGCTTGACTTTTGGTTTGAAAAAGAGGACGGTTGATGTCAATGGCAATGCCGATGCGTAGAGATGACTTTGACGGTCAGTTTCGTGTCAGAAAGACAGTCTGGCGGGCACAATGGGCTTTTTATCTGGATTGTCGGACACTTTCCGCTGCTCCCCGCGTATTTTTCGACATGTTCTCCCTGTGATAGTTGTGCCGATGCTTGCTGGCGTCATCGGTATTTACTGGGACCTGACACAGCGCACTTTCCAGAAACAGCTATCACGTGCCCATTCCAGCAGCTGGCAGCACGAGAATCTCGCGACCTACGCTGGAAGCTCGGTCTTTACGGTGGGCGAGCTGTGGGCGAGCTGTGTGTAATAGTGGAGAAGGGCCCTGAAAGAGCTGTTAAATCCGCCGGAATGGCACACTGCCGGACACTAAATTTTAATCTAATTGAGCCTCTGTGTTTCTGGAAGCCACGCAGGAAGAACACCTGCCTGCTGGCTTTTGGGTGGCTCTTGCGTCAACGCACGCGCTGCCTGGCGCCTTCCCGCACTCAATTCATTGTGCCTGCCGCATTTGCTGGCGCCAGCACGAGCCCCGCGCCGCACCTGTGCATTTGGTGCGATCGTCAACACTGCATCTCGAGCTTCACTTGAGCTCTTTCTCTTTCTGCCACCTTCCAACAACACATTGACCACAATGGCTACACAATACGAGGGTGCGTACATTCGCTCGTTTTCCCCTGCATTCTCAGGAATTCCTGTGCATCACAACCCTGACATTGACCCCGCTAACCAACCCAGTCGAACACAATATCAAGCCGTCGTCGGCGCCCCGCCGGCGCCGCCAAATCGACATGTCCACGTTTACGGCGCATCTCAACAACGTGTCGACAGCGACGGCGGCCGGCGCACAGGCCGATGACACGCACAACAACCCGCATGCCACGCCCACGCCCGTCGACGTTGCCGCCGTCTTCCGCCTCGTCCAGGACCAGATGCTTACGCTGCTCCCCGACAGCCCCAACGCCGCTAACCGCGACCTTCTCGAGCAGCTGGCCGGCCAGCTTGAGCAGCAGATTGCCGACCCGCCACGGGAGATCTCGGGCGTCTCGCAAGAGTACCTCGACACCCTCGACCGCGTCCCCAAGAAGCGTCTTGGCAAGGACGAATCGTGCCCTATCTGTGTCGAGCCCTACCTCAACGACCAATATGCGTTAGTCGTTGAGCTGCCGTGCCACGCAAGCCACCGCTTCGACCTTGAGTGCGTCGGGCCCTGGCTGTTGACCAAGGGCAGCTGTCCGCTGTGCCGGACAGACCTGACAAAGAAGAAGCAGGTGGTGGTGCCAGACGACGACGAAGAGGAGGACGACGGCGGCATGTTTGGTTAGATGTTGGGCAGGCGAGCGGGCGAGATCCGCAGAATGGGGAACGGGGTATAGCATGAGAAATGAGCGAGCGAGCTGGCGTTACTGGGTATAATTTGTCATACAATCAACAATCAACAATTAACATACAACATACAACGAAGCTCTTCCCTTGGGAGTGTTGTGCGACTATTTGGTCCTTTCACCCACCAGTCTTTCGGCCTTGCCGTCACTCCCTACATCGACCGTTCTGTTGTTGGCCGTCTTGGCCGTCGCTAACTAACGCAGCAGCCGGCAATCCTTGCCTTTCTCATAGACCGGATGCATAAACGAACTACATGAGTGTTGCATTCGTTTACTCTCTATTTTGGTCTTTGGAGAAACAAGGGCAAGGCCACGCGGCGCAAGTCGTACACATGTCGTTCGTGCCTTCTTTGTGCCCCTGTGCCATGTGTCTTGTCCTCTTATTTACGTCGTGGATTAGGGGGTACAAAACTAAGGTGTTTACGTCGTTTGCCATATCCAATAGTTTGATAGGACATTGTAGTTGTGTCGAAATTTCTCCTTGCTCCCTCACCCCTTGCTTCTGTGTCAGCCATCCCGGTTTGGCTGGCGATAGAAGTGTTCCAGAAGATATCAAGGGTTGATAGCAGGGGGTGGGATGGCCGGGTAGAAGGTATGATGGTCCATGTCCGCCAAGAAAAGAGGAAGATCCGTACACAGTACGTCGTACGCGCTGCGCCCGAGCTATGCTTTGATTTACCTTTGCAGCTCATGGTAAAATGGAATTAAGAAAAGATTTAGTGACCCGGCAGATTTCGGAGGATTTAGAACGGGAGCAACGACGTGACAAATACATAGGAAAATGGATGCGGTGTGGATGATTGCACGGACGAAAGCACTTGGCATCGCTGGGCTGAATTGGGTTTGTTTTACACGAATTATTGTTTGGGAAACAACTACAACGTACTCCGTACTTGGAGGTATATCGGAACAAACTTGCTGACTTTGAATATCACAATGCATGGCAAGGCGTACTGTGTAGTCTGCCGAAGGAGGGTGGCTGCCGATGGGTGCATGAGTATCGAAAGATCCTAAACGTATGGGAGTCGAAAAATGCCGTCGAGAACACAGCTCGTTTGGACAGATCCTTGCGGCAAAGAATGCATCAATATAACGTACAAAAGTACCAGTGGCTTGCAGGAAGGATGAATACTGCACAATATGTAATGCCTGACTGAGACAGGTGCCCAACAGTGGCTTAAACATTGACTGCTCGATATCACCAAGAAGCTTACCAGCAACCATCCGGGCTATCTGAAAGCGGACAAAACAATAGAGACAAGTCAAAAGACAGCACCTCGCAAGAAAGGAGAAAGGTCCAGACTCTGGATGCCAAGACTCGAGATACGACAAACGAGGAAGGTGCTGATTCAATCCACACTCAAGCATCGAGGCCCGGGCGGGCTCTGTAACGACGGCAGAGCGGCAGGTACGCCAGAGGCAAAATAAATCGGCCGGGAAAGGCAATAGGGACGACGGAAAGAGGGAAAGAGGTAAAGAAAGAGGGTCTCCTCCGTCGACTCCGATCTGGCTCCTTCCCAGAGGCTCTTTATTCCACGTGGCAGGGGCCCGCCTTTTCTTAATTTTTCCATATTTTCTCTCTTGATTTCCGCTCTTGCCTCTCCTCCTCCCGCTCTTTCCCATTCTATTGGGACCAAGTGGTCCATGTATCTTGATAGCGCTGATATTGACGCTTGAGGCTTGACACTTTGACGCTTTCCCTTTCTTCTGTTTCGAATTAATCCACACTTAGACGCCGTTCTCGTTGCTTTGCTCGCGTGAAATCATTTTTATCGGGTTTCTCTCGCTGGCGTTGCACTGGCCCCTTGGTCTCGCCCGTGGTTATTCCCAGCCGCCATGCGTACTGTCGTCGCAATATTGGCATCTGGCGTCGATTTTTGTTTGCTTTTTCCTTTTACGAGCCCTCCTTGCATCCGCCCGTACTTTCTCATATTTTTCTGGATGTTGATTTCATATTTGCAATCTCAATTTCCATTGCTTTTTGCCGTGTCTTTCGTTTCGTCTCCAAAACCTTCAGGCTTGCCATGCGCCAAGCCCCAATCTGGGAAGCTGCAGCACTCTATCACACGTGGCTGGCGACATGGGTCCGTCGCAACTGCCTCGTCTAAATATGCACCTCTTTCCACTTGCTCCGTTTGTGTCTGGATTACATTATCTGCACCATTTTCGCCCGAGGCAAGAGCCTTTCCGCATTCCGCAATATCCGCAATCCTCATGGCAGCTGCGATGCACACTATCTGCAAATGCACACCATTTCTGCATGACAAGACAAGCGCCCAGAAGGTGTTCTCTGCTCCTCATTCTCGTGAAGGGTGCATGCCATGCCGGAAGCTTTTATCCTCGACGCCAATTTGTGTGATAGGAGCGTTTGCGGCACGTTTTTTCGCCTCTCGCGTGCCCCTTGGCGCCTCGCTTCCACGTTTGCGGACCTCCCAGTATTAGGGCAAGAACGACTAAACGACCCGACCGTCTTTCCGTTTTGTTGGCCCAGCATATTCCGTCGCATGTCTTAATTAATCGGCCCAGTGCCAGATAAATCGTAGTTCTTGGCCTCTCCCGGTAGGGCCATGAGCATCTGTACCTGAACGAAAACACCGTTCCTGGCCAGTACCTGGACTGGCCGCTAAATCAGAGACACAATCTCGCCCCAGAGACCGGTGAGACAGCCGTTTAGTATCTTAGTGCTGAGCAGTCTGGCCCTGAAAATGCCGAAAAAAGAGAAACAGAGACAAAGCTCCGTAAAAAATGAGATGGAAGGAAGAAAGGAAGCAAAGGAAGAAGCAAAGACAGTTTCCAGACGCACGCGAAAAAGTGGAGCGTCAGTTCGGGGTCTCCGTGACGGCGGACTAGTATTTTAAGTCTGCGAATACCCGTCCGGATCCAGCTAGCAATTCATCTGGCATCGTGTCTTGGGCTTCTTGGGACGGTGAGAGCGATTGACAGTCTTTCTAGAAGCACATCCTTTTCCTTTTGATGCCCTCTTTCGCCCTGTCTTTTTCTACTAGTATTTCTTCTTTTCAATCTCATTTTCTCATCGATGTTGGCCGTTCATCCGAGGTCATAGACATTGTCCATGTCTCTCTTTTCTGCCATTGTCTTCACCTTGACGAGCGGCGATTCACCTCTCTCCACCCTCTCCATGCGCACAGATGCCTAGCCTTGCTAGCAACATCTGTTCGCGTACGCATCTCCATCACTCTTCTCCCCATCCGGCAAGGCCTGTTTCTGACGCCTGCCCCCCGGCTCGCGGTCCCAGCCCTGCCACCGCTTTTCCACCCCGGAGGCCCTGTGTCCGTTTGAAGACAGGGTCGCGTTTCTTACAGTTTTCTGCTGACAAGCATCCCGTCTGTTCTCGTGGCCTGTAATGTATCCAGTCCTCCCTGCACTCACTGTATTCCTTGTCTCACATCGCTACGTGCATCAATGGCAAGCCAAACGAGCACTCCGTACGTCGTACTGTAAGATACACGCATCCTGTGCTATGCTATCTTACGACGTGCCGAGCAATCAAGCATTGCAACGCCCATCTGACCCCCCGGCAAACATCTATTTCTGTCGCATCTCATGACTTGTCAACTTGCCATGTGCCGACCACCGTTTATTGCTGCCGGTTACCACCGTTTACTGCAAGTGCGATACAGTTACTTCCTTGTATTACAGTAGAGTTTATGCGAAATACTTCAGGAGGCAGGAAGGATCTTGCACAACTATATCACTATTCTCTGCCACAGACGCTCCTTCCTCTCCGTTTGCAGCCCAGCGACTTCCGCATTCTCACTGTACACAGGAACGAACCTCGAAAACTGCCCGTCCTGAGTACTTATACTTGAGAACGCATTATCACAAAACATCTGAAGAAAAGACTGTAACACGTCGCATTTCTGTGTCATTTCAACAACGCACTGGCCAAATGTGCCCGAAGCTGTGGCCGCCTCCAAATTACAGCGCAAATTGCTGATCCTGGCCTTTGCATACACTGTCCACTTTCGCTGGGTCACTCCTGCCTGCATTATGCAAACTCACATGAAGAACCGCCTATCCTTCCCTCTTTGTCATGTCCCTCTGTCCCTCTTGTCCATTGTCCCCACACTTTCTTCCCCCTGGCTCCCACTGCTATCGAACCAACACGCGTCAAGTGCCATGTGCGCAAACCAGGCAAACTTATCCCTGCTTTAAAAAGTCCCACTACACAGTAGTCATTGGCTTTCTCCCACGTTTCCCACACACCCATCCCGCCCCCTTTTCCCTCCTGTTGGTCTTGTTTCGAGCCACGCTGCAGCACCCGAAACGCTGGAGGATGCTTGCCTGCCCTGCCACATGTTTGTTTGGGGTGCATTTTTGGGGCGTTTTGGGTGCTGTAACTTCCAGGGGAATTGGGGGGCGAATAAATAAGCGGACGCTACGAAAGGGAAATAGCGAAACTGATTGACTGCCAGATTGCCAACAGGAAAGGACCAATAAAGACGTCGCTGGAGGGGTCTCTCTCCATTCATCGTCGACCTTTGTGGGTGGCACCCCCCGCTCTCTTTCCCCTTTCAGTGCCTGAATGCCGGGGTTCTTTCCCACTTTCTCATCTCGTGAGCGATTGCTCAATAAAACCAGCGCCCCTTTCGTTATTGTCGTCCCTTCCTTTCCTTGGCCTGGCCCCCTTCCGCACCTACCTTTTGTCACTTTTTTGAATGGTGTGCACACTGTAGAATATTAGAATACGGACGTATTAATACGGAGCTTGCATTGCAGACCTGCAGCTCGGTATTTCCTTGTCGCTGGCTCAGCCGCCTGGGGAAAAAAAAGAAAAAGAATGAAAAGAACGTGAAGAACACTGACATGTAATATTGCCTACCTTCTTTGACGTCTTCCATATCTCACGGCCAAAGTTATCTCACTTTGCCAATAGGACGGTGATACCTCCAACAGAAGTGTAAAAAACAATAGTATGTAATTATTAAATACTGCGTATGTAAAACATAGCGCGACCGCCAACTCCGGAGGCAAGAAGAGATACTTGCAAGAGAAAGGTGGGCTGCGCTTTCCGAAACCTCTGTCGCCCGAGTCTAAATGGGAAAGAGCACTGCCGAAGGATGGGCAAGATCAAGCCTTGGACGTCTACTGTGTATTGAGTCGTGCGTGTTTGCGCCTTCCCTTGCAATGCAGAATCAATGTGACGGAAGGTGTACATTGCGCACCTGCGTTGAAGCAGAAGCAAAAGCAAATGCACAGGACAGATGTATCTGAAATGAATACCTCGTAGGCACGCGAAAGCTTATTAGGCCCGCCCGTTTTTGTCGACTTGCGAACCATTTTAGAACAAAAATAGCCCGCGTTTTGCTCCTTCCTATCCATATCTCTAGTCCACTCGTCCACTTTCCAATTGTTCTTTCTTGGCTTCTTCGTTCCTTCCATTTTTCTTTCTATTTGGCTTCTACGAACGCTCTTTCCCGTCACGCATTTCTTCCCCTTTTCTTCTTCCGCGGTCCCCATTCCATTCTTTCCAATCCACATCCCACTTTTCCCTCTGTTTGTGCTCCATTTTTGGCTTCATTTCATCTCATCGCCTTTGCCGGGTCCAGATCACACCCGCTTCACACCCTTCTGTCCCCTATCTTGCTTGCATCCCCCCTCCTCATCCCAACCAACGGAGCACTCTGCCCGCCACTGGCGTCTCCTCATCCTTTCCCCAGATACCGAACCTTTTTGGCAATCTCTCCAGGAAAAGAACGACAAATTGATGGTTCGGACATTTTTGCAAAACAGGACCAATCTCGTCCCTTTGTCTGTCTGCCCCTAAAGCGATCGCTGCTCCACGCCCCACCGAGAAAACACGTTTTCTTCCCCTTCTCTGCGTTCTCTGCGTTCCTTTTTTCTTCTTTCCAGCACCTCAGCTTCCTTCGCGTGCTGCCTTGCTTTGGACGATCCACCCACCACGTTTCTGCTTCCCACCGCTGTTGTCTGTCACACACTCCCGCCCAAAAGCCCAGGAGCCAGGCCATCGTCCCCCCAAAACCCCCTCCTCTTCTTCTTGTCCCCCTTTCTTATAAGCAGCCAGCCGCCTCCTCCGGCCTCAACCGCCCCGATCTAAGTCAGCCTTCCATCCATCCCGCTTCTCCTTTCTTTTGCTTCCGTTCTTCTTTTTCTTCTTCCCACCTGTTCACTTCTCGATTCCCCTCCTGTGCTGTCCCGTGTACTTGTGCTCCCACTATCGTCGCCAAAACAACTCCCCTATCTCGAATCAATTTCTGCGCACCTCGGCTTCTCGATTCCTGCCCCCTCAACTCATACGTCCTCCCAACTTCGTGACGTCCTCGACATACGACACCTACCGACACCACGATCAGCCGTCGGTTTTGCGTTTCAGCGTTTCAATCACACACGGAAACAAGCGGTACCATAACCAGGCCACGCCTCCTCGGTCTGAATCGACGCCCTGCAGATCCGTATCACAAGAGTCTGTCGCCCTCCCTCCAACCCTGACAGAAATATTGTCCCGCACGAGAACGACGAAATCGAAAAAACATAAGCAGAACCAGGGATTATAACGAGACAAGGCGGTAGAACAAAGAATCGACAATCTTCCTTTCTCCTTCGCCATTTCCGAATTTCAGTATTTGACGACACGCGGGCAAATTCCGAATCGACTACTACCACGAGCTCGACAATGTTTTAGTATCCTTGCTTGAGCAACGCCCAACAGAAACCCTATTTTACGTCGTTGTCGCTCCTGATTGTGCAACTACCCCGCCACGTTTTTCTCTATCGTCTCTCCCTTCCAACAGAGACGGCTCTTTTTGAGAGCTACCGCGCACCAGCTACGTTACGCCGCCGTTGCGCGAAACAGCACGATGGGTAACGGCCAGGGGAAAGTGGCCGACCTGAATGGCGAAGGTAAGCTGCGAAGCGAAGTGAGAGAAGTCTCCCTTTTCTGTCACAAGGGAGGGGACGATGGGATCACATGGATTCTGCACTTGCGGCCACTTTGAAGGAAAGCCCTGTTTTCTAACGTATCTTGCTCTTTACAGTGAATCTCAACCACTTCCGCTTACTTCGAGTCGTCGGCCGTGGTGCCTTTGGCAAGGTCCGTATCGTTGAGAGAAAGGACACCAACCTGTCCTTTGCTCTGAAATACATACGGAAAGACGAAGGTTTGTTAATCCTCTGCCGCGTTGTAATATTTCAGGACCCGTCAACCCGTTAGACAGAGAGGGAGAGCCAGGAGCTGACCAAAATTTTTTCACCCTTTTTACAGTTGTCCGATCCGAGAGTGTCCGCAACATCATTCGCGAACGTCGCATGCTCGAACACGTTAACCACCCGTTCATTTGCAACTTGCGATACAGTTTTCAGGATATTGAGTATATGTACCTTGTTGTCGACTTGATGAGCGGCGGTGATCTGCGATTCCACATCTCGCGGAAAACATTCACAGAGGAGGCTGTGCGGTTCTGGATCGCTGAGCTGGGATGTGCCCTGCGCTATGTTCACGGCCAAGGCATCATCCACCGCGATGTGAAGCCAGATAATGTTCTCCTCGATGCAGACGGCCACGTCCATCTTACAGATTTTGTAAGTACACGTTATTTATCGAGCTCACCATTATTTATGAGGACTTTAGCTGACACTCATCAGAATGTCGCTTCCGATATCGTCCCTGGCCGGACATTGACGAGCAAATCCGGAACTCTCGCATACTTGGCACCTGAGGTCTACTCTGGCCGTGGTTACGACTTCCGCGCCGATTGGTGGTCGCTTGGTGTCACTTTCTACGAGTGCATATACAGCAAGGTATATTCAGGCTGATGAATCCTACTGTTTCTTATGACTTGGGCCACGCCCGGATTCTAACCTTATATTCTTTACAGCGCCCATTCGAAGGCAACACCGAATCGTCTCTGGGAGCAACAATCCAGAACGCCCAGCCAAACTTCCCTATCACATCACCTCCCGTCAGCCTCCCTTGTCTCTACGCTATCCGCGATGCCCTTCACCCAGACGCTGATAAGCGGCTCGGCGCAACATGGGAGAGCTTCACCCAACACGAGTTCTTTGCCCCTATTGACTTTATCGCACTGGAGCGCAAGGAGATCGAGCCTGTTTTTATCCCATCGGCAGACAAGACCAACTTCGACGCCACATACGACCTGGAGGAGCTGCTTCTGGAGGAGGCGCCATTGGAGGCACGTGCCCGTCGCCAGAAGCCAAGAGAGCGCCTTAAGGACGACGCTACCGACAAGGAGATTCGTGAAGATGAGCTGTACCGTACGATCGAGAGAGACTTCCGTCCGTTCGACTACACACTCGCGGCGTACAAGAAGCTGACTGCCGAGGAGGAGCGGATGGCCAACGGCCAGCAAGTTGTGGCATCAGATGAGGATACCAATGGCGCACAAATGCAACCCCAAGCGATCACAACCGACGAGGCCCTGCCGGCATCCCGGGCAAGCAACAGCAACAGCAACACATCCGACCCGAGAGACTACGACCTCTCTGGCCACCCCAACCCGCAGTCCGCAGATAGACGCGCCCCGCCAGGCCGCCCACCCCCATTACCGCCATACCCCAACCCATACACGAACTCCGCCCGCAACAGCAACAACCGTCCAGGACGCCACCTTGGCCACGTGCCAAGCGGCAGCATTGTTGTTGGCAGCTCCACGGGGGGTGTGCAAGTGCGGCTAGACGGCACCGGCAACTGGTCTGAGCTGGCAAGACAGGACAACACGCTGCCCACGGATGCAGCTGTTGGGCGAATGCTTGGCGAAGGCGGCGCCGCCGGTGCCGATGGCAAGAACGACGCAAGCGGCAGCGGCGGAGTGTTTGGCTTCCTGAGTCGCAAGAAGGGCCGTGGCAACAGCCCGAAGCCGAAGGAGCGCGGCGTGATTGGCAAAGAGGGCGCCCGTGTGGTGATTGGGTAGAGTCTTTGAAAGCCTCAGACACGATCATCGACATAGTCCTCGTTCAGATTGTCTTTTTTTCCTTCTCTTTTTTCCTCTCTCCCTTTTCCGTTTGGAAGGCGATGACTTTCCTTTTGTCGAGGGTGACAGAAGGTTGAAGAAGCAATGCATATAAACACTCATACCTGGCGTGCTATTTTTTGTAATATTTGCTACCTGATTTTTCTTATTTTCTTTTGCAGTTTTCCTGGTTTCCATCCCCATTCTCGTTTTTTATTATCATTATAGTTTGTCTTGGATTTTTCTTTTTTGTTACATACACCACATAGCTGCACTGCTGGAAGGGGGGAGGCTAGTCTGCTTTATATTTGATGTTCACGCAGGGGAGAGCGGTAGGATACCCTTTTCAGGCATTCTGGCTTTACTTTAATACGTTGTTTGGATTTCCTGAAAAATAGCAGCAAATACCAATACATACTGTATATTGAATTGTGATCACCTTTTGCAAGTGAGTGAAAGCAATAGAAAACGGCGGGTTCAATGTTTTAAAACTTGGTAGACTAAACCCTGTATAAATATACGACGTACTTATCGTCTATCACCCTTTTACTACTCATGAGTCAATATTGGCAATCGTGGAGAGTTAGATATAGAGCATATATCAAGTAAAGAAGTAGTCTGCAAAAGTACGAAACGCCCCTATCAACAGAAGTCAAAGTAAGGCAGACGCAGGCCTATTATTGCTCCGTTTGCTGTCCTCCAATGCAGGCCAGCGTGTTCCCATCTCAGTTGCAGGCACTATAAATACCAAGCAATATTGGAAGGGACGGAGAGATGGCCGCATAAGAAGCAAAAAAAAAAAAAAAAAGATCAGGCGGGCAACAAGAAGACGCCGTCGCCAAACAGAAAAGAAAGTATCCCCAAGCCGGAGCCTTGCAGGAAGCCGAGGAAGAAAACGGAGAAGATAAAACGCAAAGACTCAACAACCAGAAAATGCAAACACAAAGTAACAGGCAAGGCCGAAGCCTAGATAGCAAGTCAATGGAAGCAAAGAGAGAAATAAAAGCAAAATGTAAATCAAATAGTGCCCCCAAAATTGTCGACTAGACAATTTGATATAAAAACGCGCGCGTAGTGTGTAACCGGTTGTAAATGAGAATAAAAACTGACCCCCCGTATTTGTTGTTTCCCCTTGTTGATGTTGTTGCTTCATTGTTTCGTTTCCTCCGTCCCAAAATATCCCCCGTAGTTTTTTTTGGTTGGGTTTGAATGTATTTTATGTCGTCCAATTGCAGTTGGTATTGTTTCGCAAGATTGTTACTAACCTGGCGCCCGTTCGTCCCATCGTATCGCTATGTCGCGGCCTCTTGCCCTAGAAAGAGGTCAAGTCTCGGTAATGTTTTTGCTGTTGTACAAAATCGTGTTGTTCCGTTATTTTCCCATTCGCCCAATTTGTGCATTTTTTTTAGCTGTTCCATCGTACAGATATTCAGCATCGCCCGACGTGCTCACACGCCCTCTCATGCGACAGGCGCCTTGACGACGTCTGCGAGCAGGTCCTTTGTGCAGTCGGACTCGCCATCCTTGTCGAGGTACTTGTTCATGACGAACTTAAAGTCCTTCTCGTCAACGACAGCGCCCGAGCCAGAGCACTTGGCCTTCTTCTGCAGGTCTGAGCACAGGCCGTCAAGGTCGAAATCGCCGTTCTGGACCTTGGGGCAGTTCTGCAGGCGCTCCCAGATCTTATTGCATGTGAGCATAGCGCCGGCGGCGGGGAGAGCAGTCACAACCGGGGCATTGGTGGTGCCTGCAATAGACGACGAGGCAAACTCGCCCTCCTTTGCGGCATCAATCTGGGCAATCAAGCTGTTGCCCTTGCTGTTGGACGTGATTGGGCTGGGAGCCATGTTGAAGGGAGTAGTGAAATCAATCTCCAGGGCGTCATTGAAGAAGCTGTCGTCGAAACCACCGCTTGACAGGATGTTCTCCTGAGGCTCGCGGTAGTCGCCAAACAGCTGCGGGTCGAACCGGAAGTTTGTCTGGTTCCCCAGCCAGCTCATGTCGTTGATGTCAACGTTGGCAAACTGCGAGAAGTCTGTGAAACATGTTAGCGGCGTTCAAGCCACCTCAACCTTTACTCGTACTCCGCGCCTCGGTCTCAGCCTCGTTCTCGCCGTTGATTTCTTCTTACCTTGGTTGTTTGCATTTGAGCTTGTGTTGGCAAACATTGCCGTCTGCTCCTCACCAATCGTTGTCATCGTATCCACGGGCTTGAAGCCCATGGGCGACTGTGTGTAGGGCTCGGGCGAGGTGCCGCACGACGAGCTGGGGGCTGTGTTGGTGTGTGTGGAGGAGGAGGGAGAGCTGGTGGAAGCCGAGTCCATGCTGGACCGAGATGTGTTGGCAACGTTGCCGTTGGTCAGGGGCGGTGTGAAGACATTGGACAACTTGGACAGGTCCTCCTTTGTGTTTGTCTTCTTCAGGCCGTTGACAGAATCTGCGGGGCTGTTGGCGTTGCTGGTCGCGGCTGTGCTCAGGCCAGGCACGTCCTTGGGCGAAGGAGAGTTGAGCGTATCAAACGACGATCCCCGCTTGTACGACGACAGTGCGGACGGGCTGCTGTTGGCATTGGTGTTGGCAGCGGTGGCGCCATTTGATGTGCCGGGCCCTGGCAGCTGGCCGAACTTGGGGAACTCGAACTGGAAGTTGACATCGTTGATGTTGTTGAAGATGGGGTTGCCAAAGACCTGCTGGCCACCGTGGGGGTACGTTGACCGTGATCTTGACAGCAGCTCCATGCGCTTCTTGTACTCGCTGAGCTCGACGGTCATCTTCTCAATCTGCGCACGCAGGACGCCGTTCTCGCTATTAGCGGTCTCGGACGCCTTCTCCAGCTCGGCGACCTTGGTCTCTAGGTCCTTGAGGTGCTTCTCCTTCCGCTCGCGGAACGCCCGCTGGGCAGCACGGTTCTGTGCCTTACGCTTCTGTGGTAAGGAAGTCTTGTTAGTTACTGCTTTCTATTTCTGTCTCTTCATTTGCATTTGCATTTGCATTTGCATCTGCAATTGCTGATGCATTTGCTGACGCTGGTCATCTCGGAGTTAAATGGAGATATGACGTACCGAGCTAGGCTCTGATGTGAGGGGCTTGCGGCCCGGCTTCTTGGGCACCTTTTCTGTGCTTTCGTGACGCTTTGCGGCGCTGGAGTCATCATCGTCGTCGTCGTCGGGATGGCTTCTCTTGTCTGGCGAGTCGTTGTCGGCGCTGGGAGCCGAGTCTGTCTTGGCATCGTCGCCATCGGCATCGTCGTTGTCGAGATAAGCGGAGCGGTCGCCCTCCAGCGAGAAATCCAGGCTGGTGTCAGCGCCGTCGAACGAGTAGTCGTAGTCCAAGAACGAGCTGTCGGCGATGCTGTTGATGAGATCGGTCGGCTTTGTCGTGGCGGGTGTGTCCGTCACGGCTCCATTGGGAGTCAGGCCGGTCGAGCTGCCACCCGGCCGGTTGGCATTGAGGGCAGCAAAAAGCAGCTCCTGCTGCTGAGGGGTGAGGAGGAAATTCTGGTTGGACGCCATTGGGACGGATTGTGAAGAGGAATCGGGAGGTGGGGAGAGAATTGTTCGGGATGAGAGTGAACGAGAAAGGGAATTGGATTGAGATTGAGACTCAGGTATATGCGAGGCGTCTGCCTTCACACACGTCGGTGCCTCAAATCGTTGAGACGAGAAGATGAGGCCTGAAGCCGCAGATCAAGTAGAAATAGGGCGAGACACAAAGTGACCCGGAGGGAGGCGATGGCCGAGCGATATGTTCGCCTCCCAGAAAATGTGATGATACTCAGTCCACACTGAGAGTGGAAGACGGGGAGAGCTGTCTGGACGAGGAGACAGATGAGAAGGATGAGTGATGAGAACGATGCCTGATGCTGGATGTACAATGCACTCAAGTCGTCGATGAGATGGCTGTTCAAGATAGTCAAAGGCGACTCGACTTATGTGAACGAATCCACAAAGATGCTGGGCGAAGGCAAATAGGATCAAATGACGACGACGTTGTCTCGAAGCAAAGCAGCGAAACAAAGTATGCAGGAGTGAGAAGACGGGGATGGGTGTGAGAGTGAAGGAGGAAAGTTTGTGGCCTGAGACGAAGTGTTTGGTGCCTGGAAAGAAAAAAAGGTCTGGGGGGAAGACGTTGCGGGAGGGAAGGATAGAGCCAGAAACTGGGGGGCAGGGGGGGAATTGGTAAGAGGCAGATGTAGTTTCAGAGCGGCCAGAGCAGAAAACGACTTTGTGAGGGGATGATAAGAACCGATTGGGTGGGCTTTCGATTATCTTTTTTTTCTTTTTTTCTTTTCTTTCTTTTCTGGAATCTTTTTCTGTTCTGTTTTCTTTTCTTCCTTCCTTATTTTTCTGTCTTCTGGCCTCTTCTTCGAGTCCTTCTGCTGACTTCCTTTCTCGTTTCCTGGTGTTCCGCTGCTCAGGGTCTGCACTGTGTCCTGGATCTTGGGGCGTGGTTGTGTTGAGAGGTGGTGGTGATGAGGCAAACAGGCGCTGTGATGGGGTGGTGGGAAGACAGAATCAGATGGATGGGGTTGGAAAAGAGGGGCTAGAGAAAAGAACCGAATATTCAATTTGTAATCCACCCAGGAAGGCGGGCAGCGGACAAACTGGCAACTGGATGGCAAAGCACCCCGTGCTCCGCCCCTGCCTCTTTGGGTTTCTGCGCCCAGGTCTCGTAGATTTTGGCCTTCTAGCCTCCCCACTCGGCCACCCTTCCCGAATACGGTGTCCAGATCACTGTGTACCTGAGGGGAAGGTGCGTTCAGTGGCACTCTGCAACATTACTGCCAATTGGACATGCAGTCCAATCGCGCCTTCCTGTCTGCAGGAACTTGACCTCGTATCAACGATGACTTTCTGACTTCCAACCTCGATCACACCTGCCGGGCAGACCACTCAGATCATACTGGCAGGGCAAGTGCAGCCCAGGCATTCGGTGCTATATTTGAGCGATCCGCTGTCCGCTGGCACGAGCGGACAGCATCGGCATATTTGGAAAGCGCGATGCAGGGCAAGAAAGATAAGCAGGGCCTGCCACGGAGGGAACAATCCAGGGACAAAATTAACCAGTGAACCTGCACACCCTCCAGCCACTTCCCGCTGCACATCAACAGTGCCGTCCGCCTAAACGTCTGGACGGCCTCGCCGCAGTAGCGCGGCGTCCAGTGAGCGGGTTTGACACAAAAAGTATTGGTAGGATGCTGCTTTTATCATACGTCTTGTGTATCTTTACAATGCAGTGAGTCACTTGCATACTGAACCTGTTTTCTGACGGGCTAGAACAGGCCTGGATCATCGGCGTGAAATTCTCATCAGCTCCTTCCATGCCTGGACATGGAATCCGCTGTTTCCTTTAACGGCTTTCAAATTGTGACTGGTTGTAGATTGCATTATTATAAGGCGGTTGTCTGGCAAAATACGTCATTGTGAGCCATTGGACAATTCATCACTTCAAGACGCAGGACCGAAAAAAAAGAACGGCGCTGTTATCTCCAGATGTCATATCAGACGTGCCTGACAAACGGCTCCAGGGGCACTTTAGGCGGTGACCGCGAAAGTAAGCCTATTCCCAGCAAAATGGAAGTCGATCCAGCTACCGTGATTACAGTATGCGCCTGCATTGGCACCGTGTGGGTTTTGTACAAAGGAAGGCAAGCATGACCAGCCAATAAGCCGGTGAGTCTCAGACCACGATCTGGTGGCTGGTTGTTCCTTCCTTTGTTCGTGTCAAAAGGCGCGGCCTGGTTCTAGCCCAATGCGCATGCAAGAGGCGTATCCAGCCGCTCCTTCTTACTGGAGAATTAAGTCTTAACAAGGAGAGAACGAAGAAAATGTTGTCTGCAGGGCTCGCTCTTGCCATGAGATGAAGTACACGACTCGACACTGTTGTTTGCTGGCGAGGAAAGCTGGGTGGGTACGTACCTGGCCTGCTTCTGTATCGGTCTTTGCTTTTTGCAAGTGGCGTCCAGCCAAAAAATTTGGCCGGCAGAAAAAAGAAGGTGAGGTGGAAGAGTGAAAGAAGGGGGGCCGCCATTTCGTCATTGTCTCTTGTCCACCGATACCCGTCGCGCCTGCCGCCGACTGCCTCTCGTTTACTGCGTATCACGAAGACGCCACATCACGTGATACGACTGTCTCTGTCGAAATCAGGAGGATGACGCAAACGTTCGGGAATGCAGGTCTGCATTCCAGAGGTCCAGAACACGACAGGTGATCTCGTGGTCTGACCAGGATGCTGTGCACTTTGGCTTTTTTTCTTTTTCTTTTTTTCTTTTGCCAGAGGTATCGCAATTAAACAAGGACCCAAAACTGTTCACTTAAAGGCAAGATATTGGTTGCAGCCTTCCCCTCTTTCCTTCAGATATTTGTGTATGTCGTACTCGCTCTTGCCAATTGCGGCGGTGAGGGGTGGTCTCGGACGAGTTTGTCACCGCCTGAGACGGCTGTTATGGGGCCTTTACAGCGCCTCCTCATCCCCTGAACAGCCTGAAACCAGTGTAGATGGGTCCTTCACATGCTGGAACACTTTGTGGCTGGTCTCGCTGACACACCACAAAAAGTGGGCTCTCAGCCTCATGCGATCCTCAAGGCCGCCTGGAAAGAGAACAGCTCAGTGGGCACATGCAGCTGTTAGGCGCTAACCATCCCGCCCAAACCATATGTGGGTATTGCTTCTAACTCATCACGCCTCCTCTTTGGACAAGCAACACCGTGACCGCCTCGAACCTCTCTGCATCTTCTTATCCAATCGCAGAGCAACATCGACGACCAAATACAGCTCGAAGCAGCTCTCCGTACATCTACACCCCAAGAGGAGACACGAGCATCAATTCTTCCATCGTCCCTGTCCTACTATTCACAATCTCGGCATCGATAGCTTACCCCTTTTCTCGAGCCCCTCTCTTTATATATATCCATCGGCAGCCATGGATCTCGCGTACGACGAGATCGCCAAGGAGTCGCTCCCCGATGACGGCGAGGGCCGTGACCACTCCAAGGACCCGCCGCCAGCAACGATCAACGAGGACCTCCAGGCTGCTGTTACGGCACTCAGCCCGTGGGCTAGCCGCATTGGCGGTTTCTTTGGCAATGTCGTCAAGCAGGTGTGTATTCAACGGTCCATTGATAACACTTAATGGTGTTACTGGACAGGACTGACAGTTATCTTTCAGGGCGGCTCTGTCGTCCGTGAAGCCCAGCAGGAGGTTACGTCCCTCGGGCAGGATGCATCTAAGAGCCTTGCCGGCCTCCGCGACAACCTTGTCAGCCACACTCGCAACCTGTCTCTCGTGACCGGCCCAGCAGCTTCCGGCTCCAATGCAGAGGCATCTTCGTCGAGAGCAGCCGGCAGCACATCCGAAACGACCCCTACTGCGACCGAGGGTGATGCCGAAGACTCGACCGTTTTGACCAAGATCAAGGGCGAGGCTGCCAAGCGGTTGCGTGACCTGCAGCGGGCCGAGGATGCTGCCGACGAGGCACTGATCAAGTTCGGTACGGGCCTTCGCGACTTCTTGCGCGATGCCATTACCATTGCACCGCCGACGAGCGGGGAGGCCAGCGCCAGCGGCTCCAACCCGACGGGTAGCACTGTGCTCTTTGAGAGTAAGGATGCTCAGGGCAAGCGCGTCATCCACACATCGCGGTTCGACGCACAGCTGCACGTCATCCACACGAGCCCCAACAGCTTCTCCAAGGACCCCTCTGGCGACGAGTTTACGGCTTTTACCAAGTCGTTCGACATTGACTCCAAGACGACGGATATTGCTGCCGACCTGAACAAGTACCCCGAGCTGCGCGCCACCATGGAAAAGCTGGTTCCGGCCACCGTCCCTTACGCCGATTTTTGGAAGCGCTACTACTTCCTCCGCCGTGGTATTGAGGCTGCCGAGGCCCGCCGTCGTGATCTCTTGAAGGGTGAGCCCCCCCTTAAAGTCGTACTTATTTCCTGCTGCCTACTGACAATATTTAGCTGCCTCTGCTGAGGAGGACATCGCCTGGGACGAGGACTCGGACGAGGAAGACTCGGACGAGGAAGACTCAGAGGAGGAAGAGTCGGAGGAGGAGGAGGAGGAGGAGGAGGACTCTGATGAGGAGGAATCCGACACCGATACCGAATCCAAGAAGACCAAGGCCGCCGGCAAGGCCCCAGCAAAGGCCCCCGCAAAGGCCGCAGGCAAGGCCCCCGCAAAGGTTGCCGGCAAGGCCCCTGCAAAGGCTGCCGGCAAGGCCCCCGCAAAACCGACTGGCTCGGCCGAGTCCTCCAAGACGCTCCAACCGCCCAAGTCTGACAAGAAGACCACCGCTAAGAAGGTTGCTTCGACGACGTCTGTGGACGGCCTTCTGAAGCCCGGTACACCTCGCAAGTCGGACGAGAAGTCTGTGGCCGACAGCGAGGCCAGCTACGACATTGTCGGCGCCAAGTCGGGTGCCCCCAGCCAAGCGCCTAACAGCCCGCAGCGGGTGGAGGAAGACAGTGAAGAGGAGGACTGGGAGTAGAGGGAGAACAAGAGAGAGCAAGTGATATAGTTGGTTTGATTTTTCTGTCACTTTTGGAACACGCGGACGTTGATCTCGACCGTTTCTTTTATCTTTTGCTTGTTTGCTCGCACGATACGAGGTGGAGTTGCTGCCGTTTAGTACCCCTTCCCACGTTGGATCCTGTTGATTTTCTACTCCTGAATTGGCTTTCGCTATCCTTGTCCGGGGGCATTAGCTCTTTGCCCCATCTGCTTCTTCGCGAGACAGCAAGTCTTCTGGCTGCTTGTCTTTGTTTACGCTTTTCTAGGCAGCCGGCGTTTCTTAGGTTGTTTGTACCACTCCTTTTCGGTTCCTTTTGGGTTGTCCATTCATTTCCATTACCTACACATGTCAATACATTGTTTCACATTCCCTCCTTAGACCTGTGCGTAAGAAAACTTTTAAATGAAATCGAAGCCGAATCTATACCGTAGTTGAAGCTAATACCAGAAAGACAGAAAAAAGGACAATTATCGTAAATATAGGGGGCACCTCTTCCTGACAACAATCTCCATCATCCACCATTAATCGTTTACCTCTTCTTTCTCGTCACTGTGGTGAAGCCATCTTCGTCCACCTCAGGTTCTGGCTTGGACCGTGAAGCCTGGCCGTCCACCAGAGCCGGTGCCTCGTCCATGTTGACGTCATCGTCCTCGTCGTCGCCCTCGCTGTCGTCCTCGTCATCTTCGTCGTCCGTCTGCCACGCCGTGTCCTCGTCCGGAGCTTTGCCGGCCTGGAAAGCGCCGCGGACCGACTTGCCCCGAGCGTTCTCCCAGCGCTGCCGCAGTGCGTCGGTGCCTGCAAACTGGCCGCGCCGGCACTGCGTCCACAGCGTCACAATGTCGTTGGCCACGTCGTATGCGCTGCCGTCGTCGACAACGGTGTCGAATTCGTCGTCCATGATCTGGAGTAGGCGGGCCTCGGTGTCCATCAAGAGGTCTTCGGCCACGGTCGAGGTCGTGCTGGACGAGAGGGGCGCGCTGGTCCAGGCCTCTTCAAACAGCTCGGCAATGGCACCGGCGAACCAGTCGCGCTTGTCGGCACCGTCGCCGCCGCCGAGGTTCGATTCGACGGCAAAGGAAAGGGGCTGCCAGAGATGCAGGCTCATGGCCACGGCGGACTCGAAAGTGTCCTGGCATGTTTCTGTGGGGGGAGAGGAAGAGGGTCAGTGGGCTGCGTCTGCGTTGGGCGAGAACATGGGGTTGAAGCCGGAGAGGACTCACGCCGAGACGGGGCTTGTGCGGCCATGTTGTGTGGCTTTCTGGGTCCTGATCAAAGGCTACCTAGAATTCTTAGAAGTGTGTGATTTCTGGTTGTTCGTGGGGGAAGGCACGGATGGTCAGGTCGAGTTCGCTGTTGGTCGTTGTTGCTGCCAAAAGATTTTGAATATTTTAAAGTGGGTCCACCCTTTGCAACTGCTAGTGTAAATGAAGTCAGTGTTGATGAAGGCAAGTACGAACAAGGCTGACCGTTCCCCAGACTAGGAGGACCCTGATGTCGGCCCTTCTCTTTTCAATTACAATGATAGGAGCACTATAATTCGGATATTAAATGCAGCTTTAATTTTACAATAAAATACAGTGGTTTTACATCTTTTCATTTGTCTTGCCACCTAATGCTGCCTTGTCAGATGCTGTTATTATGCGGATAGTTTTCTACCTCGTACTACTAACTACCTTTCAGTCCCAACAACACGACATTAGGAATAAAATAGGAAATAGAATATTGAGTAAAATATGAAATAATATAGACAATACCCTTTAAAGACATCAACAAGGCGCCTCTCCGTCCACTGCCATCCGCCTTCCGTTCATGCGCCAGGGTCTTTCCCAATTTGGTAGCCTCATGAGGGGTTGTCCGATAAGATAAGGCGCAAAATTTTAGCGGAGAACTCTCACATGGCGACATCTGCACAGGCGGGACGATTATTCTTGTGCCGATTCCTGAGCCGGCGAGTCACATCCGACAACGGCGCTCGCGAAACTGCGACGCAGGTTTGGCAAAGATTATGAGAAATGTATGAGGAATATGTGAGTAATTATTCGATTTTTTTTGTAGTATTTCCAGCACCAAGAGTAATAGTCCAGAGTATGCAACGCAGCCAGAGTATCCAGAATTGAGTATCCGAAACGACTCGGTGGCGAGTAGAGGCGGATGAAAATGAGCAAAAAAAGACACAATAAAATGCAAGTCAAAATAAATCGAAATCAAAATGCAAGCATAAAACCAAACCATAAACGCCCCGCAGAAGAGAATGTATATGAAAGACAGGATGGAAAAGAGTAATGCCTGCCGCCCGGTTTGTAGTTTTCGTTTTCTGTTTTTGTGTATGACCGTCTAGTTATGAACACCGTCTGTATTTCGTCGTTTCAATGCCCCACTGTCTTTAGATCTCATCGATCTGGGGACCCGGGAAGGAGCCAGTGGGGTGTGTCTTCTCCAGGTAGGCAGCCAGGTCGGTGATGGTGCAGACCTTGAGGCCGTACTTTTGCGCAAAGGCAATGCAGCCGTCGCCGCGCAGCATACCCGAGCTGCGGTGAAGTGCCTGGCCGGGAACCGGCTCGCCGTCGTCGACCAGCTCCGAGATGACAGCCGCACGCCGCTTGCCGGTCAGACGGCAAAAATCGATGGCGGCCTCAGTGTGGCCGCTGCGCTCGCGGACACCGCCGTGGCGGGCGCGCAGAGGCAGGACGTGGCCAGGGCGGCGGAAGGCGGCAATGGCGGAAGCGGGAGTGGCGGGGGTAGCGGAGTGGCCGTTGCCGTTGCCGTTGGCACTGCCGTTCTGGGCCTCGGCGGCCACGACGGCCTCGAGCTCGGCGTCGTCCTGGGCCAGACGGCGGCAGGTTAGGGCGCGGTCGTGGGCGCTGATGCCGGTAGAAACAATAGAGTCGGCGGCGTCAATGGTGAGAGTGTAGGCGGTACCGCGGGGATCCTCGTTGTTGACGACCATGGGAGGCAGGGCCAGGCGGTCGGCACGCGTGGGCAGGATGGGAGCACAGATGATGCCGGACGAGTGGCGGATCAGGAAGGCCATCTGCTCGGTTGTGACGTCCTCGGCGGCGATGATCAGGTCGCCCTCGTTCTCGCGGCCGGGGTCGTCCATGACGACAATGAACTGCCCATCGCCTGGAGAGTGTTAGCAAGCGCCGCAGAAACCCCTCTGCACCTCGGTCTCGCTGCCTCGGTTCTCTTCTCCGAGAATTGGAATGGAAAACGTACGGAACGCCTCGATGGCCTCCGGGATGGTGTTGAAGCCTTCTAACATGGAGCCGGGCATGGTTGTGGACGTTGTGGAAGAAATTGAGTCAAAAAGAAACAATGCTGGGAGAGAAAGAAAGCCAACGTCTTTCGTGTTGCCCTTGCAAAACGTGTGCTCGAGTGGTGCCGTCGGAAGTCTGCAGATGATGCGAAGCAATTATGTAGTTCGGGGCCTCGGCAATCGGCGGACGTCGCAATGCGGAAAAATATATAGTGAATAAAATAGAGGTGGTATCAATGGCCAATAAATAAGTAGCAATAAGGCCTAGGCGTGGTGAGTCAGGGAGCCACAGAAAACAACCACCGAAGAATCCCCAGGTACAAAACGACAAAATGCCAAAGATCCAAAAATGGCCAGACGAGAGTGCAAAATCGCAAAATATGGGTTGAGGATGTGCAATTGATCCCTGGAAACTGAGATCCAATGTGATTGAGACGGTCCGGTCGGCAAACAACTGCCAGAGAATGCCCAGGAACGGAGTGAGTGATCAGGCAGTGGAAAAAGAGAGGAATCAGTCGAGGGTGTAAGAGTCCGTTTTCGCTATTCTTCAATTCCCTTGTGACAGAGCAGGAATAATGGAGATATTAAGCACGAGGGGTGACTGGGGTGAAAATGGGGGGCACTTGGGGGAGGATCAGTCAGAAGAAGTCGCCACAGCGCAAGCAAAAGCAGACTTTTGTAAGACAGGGAAGCGTCGATTGGGGGAATGGTCATTCTTTCCCATTTAGTGATGGGATGTGCGCTGTGGGGTGTATTACAGAAAGGGCAGGAGCGCTGGTGCTGGCGGCTTTCGTCCGCAAAGCGGGCGGAGGTTCCCTAAATTACTGTGGTGCTTTGCTCTGTCATAATTGCTAATGGTGCATACAGGTGTGGTGTGGTTTTTTGTGCTAGCGGCTTTACAGTTTTTTCTCCCTTTCATTCTTTCGTCTTCTGTGCATTCGGTAGTCTTGGGACGGAGCACCGAACTGCTCTCCGACATTTTGCCGTTGGAGGACAGCGTCAAAAGTCCGCGGCATTAGTGCATGACAGTGGCATGGTCGCTCCTTCTTAGGGAATTCGGCGAGTCTGGCCTTGCCTGGCCAGTCCAGCCATTGTTCGGGGTAGGGCAGGAGCCGCCGACAGCAGACATCCGATGAAAGACGACTTGGAGAGTACCTTTTCCATGTACTCGAGAATGGGGATGCGGCACTTCGGATGGGGTTCTGCAAGGTCGTGTCTTCTCCTCTTTTTTATTCTTCTACGGGGCCAGTCTAGAGGTTCTTTTGGCTTCCATCTGGTCCTGCCCTATTGTCCCGCTTTGGGGGTACAAAAGATATTAGGACACTTACAAAGTAGCCCCAGACAATTATTGCGAGACATTGTGCACCCCAGCACTAGTACTCGGCAGTAGCTCGAAAACCCATCGTATGATACAAGACACATGATATCTAGAAGAAGGCGTGCCGTGCAAAAGAGGCAAGTATTGCAGTGCATCGTAAAGCGGACCCGCTTCGCATGAGCATGCGAGTTACTTACATGCAATAGGCAAATGGGTTGGCGAAATAGGAAATAGGGAAACGAGGGGAAACGGCAGCCAGAAAGGGCCGGCAAGTGCGATTGACGGTTCCGCTTCTCCAGGCTGTACATGGGGAGAAAGGGAAAGAAAAAAGAAAAGCAAAAGGAAGGTACAGGTTTGGCATGAAAGCGGAAAGAACAAGTGCCTTGTCTTTTTCGGGGACGTCGGCCTTGCGACGCCTTGCGCCTTACGATTTTGCTCACAAGGCCACGCCAGATGCATGAGCCAACTCCTCAGAGAAAAAGAAAGAAAGAAAACAGTCGCAGGGTCTCTGCTCCCTCCTGCGGGCAACCATTTGACAGTCCCGACGGAGTGGATGACTCGTGGCCGAAAATGACGTACCAGCCCATGGTGTAACGGTTTTGGTCGTGCAAGGGAAGGAGCCAATAAGCACATATGTGCTGTTTACAGAAGGCGGTCAATATCGGCAGAACCTGTCCTTCTTACAATGGGGTAGCTTTTTCGGAGAAGTGAGCTTCTGCCACGAGCTCATGCATGCTCTCAGACGACACACAGCACAACACTCCAAAAAATGGCACACCCACGAGCCGCGGCACCGATACTGCGCCAGGCATGCCGGCTCCGGCCTAGCGCACCGAAACGCAACATCACAGCGGCTACAGCCGCAGGCACAGCCCGCAGTTTATCTAGCTCCCATTCTCGACCGATTACCTCGAGAGCTTCGATCGTCTCGGCACAAACAGCCAGCCTACCACGGCACCACTCGACCGCATCCACATCTACGTCATCCCCCTCTCCCAACTCCTCCTCCTCCTCTTCCTCCGTCAGCCCCGAGGAGGTCGAGCACTTCAATGCCCTCGCCTCCACATGGTGGGACCCTTACGGCCCGTCGCGTCTGTTGCATCAAATGAACCCACTCCGCCACGACTTTATTCGCGAGTGCATCCGCGATGGTGCATTTTTCTCTCCCACTACCTCTCCATCGCAGTCGATCGAAGACCTTCTCCCACGAACATACCTCGATATTGGCTGTGGCGGCGGCATCTTTGCCGAAAGCGCCGCCAGACTGCCCACAACAACCTCTGTGACGGCCATTGACCCGTCTGCCGAGGTGCTCGCCATTGCCAAGGCACACGCCCGCCGCGACCCCGTCGTCCTTGAGCGGCTGCAGTATCGGCAAGCGTCGATTGAGGATTTGTCGGCCTCGGACGAGAAGCTGCAGTATGACATGGTCACGCTATTCGAAGTCATTGAACACGTCGCTACAGATCCCGGTGCGTTTCTCGACCGCTGCGGCCGCCTCCTCAAGCCGGGCGGCTGGCTCGTCATGAGCACTATGGCACGCACATGGACGAGCTGGCTGACGACTGTGGTGGCCGCCGAGGACATCTTGGGCATTGTTCCGCGCGGCACGCACGATTGGAACAAATACATCAACGCAGACGAGCTTGAAGCCTATTTTGCCCCAGGAGCTCCGGCGTACACGACGGCAACATGGCAAAATGCCCGCTTCCAGGGCGTGGCTTATGTGCCCGGGCTTGGCTGGAAGGTCGTTCCGGGCGGAGAGAAGCTGGGCAACTACTTTTTTGCCATTCAAAAGGCCGAGACGTTATGACGTGATGCATCTTGAGTATGGCGGAAGCATCTAGTTTCGTGTATTATATATGTTAAATAGCCATAAAAGCGATCATTTTGCTAATCCACCTTGATTCAATAACCAAGTCTTTTTTGTTATAAAAATACAGATGTAATAGTGACAAAAATAGACAAGAAAATGACATGAAGGCAGAAGAAAAGAAAAGGAAAGGAAAGAAACTAATCAAAAATAGCTATCCTATGCTTATAATAAACGTTATAATATAAAAATTTGAAATGTGTTTTGAAATGTAATACAAATGTAAACAAAAGCCAAAGCCACATCCGAATCTAAACGAATTAGCATCTACAACCACAAATAACCACGTACCAGCGAAGCAGTAGAACCAATCAATAATTGATGACATCGAGCTTCTTTTTATTTTAAAGAACAGATATAAATTTTAGAGAACGAGTAAAAAAACCAAATAAGGACAGCGTCACAGATCGCCAGGACACCAGCTTCATAACCGAGATAAAGAGACAGACAGAGAAGCAAAAGAAGAACGAAAACCCATCAAATATACTAGAAGGAAGCTAATAATTAAACAAACAAATAAAGAGGGAAAATGGGCCACCCACCACGAGCGTGTCTTGTAAGGATATAGTGTATAACATGAAAGATAGGAGGTACTCTTGAAGAAGCAAAGATAATTAGCATAAAAAAAATTCGTAAAAGGCAAAGGCAAACCGAGGCAACGGGGCGAGAAAGCAGCCAGAAACAAAAGAAAAGTGACAACGGTCGTTGCAAAGAGAAAGAAGAACAAAATCATAAAGAAGTCCAAATAGATAAGAGAGATGTTTATGAAAAATGGAAGAAAAAATGGAATTAAAACGAGTGGAGTTCATCTTCAGCCTAGGATCCAAAGCGGCAATCGTTGACAAAGTGCATCATATGATGCGTTAGATGGAATAAGAAGGAGTTTAGCTATGCGTAGACACTGGTGGCGATGCCACAGACTGAGTGGTGATCAGGTGGACCGCCGCTCGTAGCATACGCGGTGTCATACGGCCGCACCATGCTTAATGTGGTGGGCATGGGGCTGGGGTTGTACTCGTAGGCATGTCCCTGGGCCTGCATATCTGTTGTCTCTCTGTTCAGAATTGCCTGGGCAACGATCTCAGGAAGAGACGACGGAGAGGGTGGCAGAGTTCTGGGAGTGGCAATGTGCTCCTCCAGAGCCTTCGTACCCCTGGGGGACAATGAGTGTTCCTGCGAGTGCGCGGGAGAAGGCAATAAGTGGTAACGATGGGTCTCGTATCCTGGTGCGGAAGTGACTGGGAGTGTCTCAGTGGAGGGCCATGGCCGCGGCTTAGTATCCTGCTCATAGTGGTGGTGGGCTCCATAGTATGGCTTCACGTCATGCTGCTGTTCCGAGCTGTAGTCGCCAAAGGGCGGCGACGGGTGGGTCAAACTCTTGACAGATGGGTATTGGTACGGACTGTGGCTCGTGTGCAATGCTTGGCTTGCCCGGCTGTCATGCGGAGAGCCTGGTCCCTGCTCGGGCGAAGACTTTTGATCGCTGTGGCCGAGATCAATATTTCCGTTGCGGCCGTTGTAATCCCAGGAATAGGCCGATGGGCTCCGGTGGCCTGGGTTCTGGGGCTGCGGCGTTTTGGTGACCGTGCTGTTGTCGACAGCTGGAAGACGGAGAGAAGACGCCGATTCTCTGGCCGAACCGACCTGGGCCACACTGCCGTCGAGAATGCTGTGGATTTGTTAGCTAATTGTATCAAGTTTTGCCATCTTTACCGCCAAGAGTAGAAAAAGAGCTCACATCTCGGAGATTTGTGACTTGATGTCCCGCGAAGACGCATGATGTGTATCATGATGGTACGGATACTGGCCCCGGATGTGGCCCATAGAGCTGTCGTCATGGAAACTGGAGCTTGGTGTCGGCACCGGAGAGGGATATGGCGATGGCATAATTGCATAGGGAGAGATCATCGGTGGGATGCTGTGCATGGTCTCTGGGCGGACAGTCTGGGCATGAGCCGCCCGAGGAGTGTTCCGGAGACCCTTTGCAGGCCGGGAGTAGTAGACTGACGGGTACGGTGGCATTGCTGTGACAGCATCTTTGCTCTCTGTCTTTGTCGCATGGATTTGGTTGTCCTTGCGATTGTACTTGAAGACCCCCCAGAGACGGAACTGTTGGCGGTACGCACGTTGTCTGAAACAAAGATATATTGTTAGTGAAGGCCCAGCGGATAAAATGTGGCGATGTCGACAATGGGGGGAGACGCACGATGCGTTGAAATTATGCTTTGCTTTCATGATAAGTATGACTTGGTTGAGAGGAAGCTTTCTGGCCTGGTAGTAGCCCAGGATGGTATCTTTGTTTTCAGCCCACGCCTTCGTCATTGTTGCGGCGTCAATGGCTTGCGTTTGAATACTTGAGCTGGCGTATGTTGTCGTTGGTGCTGAGCAGTGTAGGACGATGTGTAGCAGACTGTAGATATCAAACAGAAAATGACTGAGTTTAGGGAGGAAAATAAATATGGAGAGAAGATCTTGGTAAGGAGAGAGAAGGGGCGGGATAAATACTGCTGGGGCAGGAACAGAGGACTGGAGAAGAAAAGGAAGGAGGGAGATTGAAGGCTACATATATGACTTCGAAAATGGAAAGAGCACTGGTGAACAAACGAAGAAAAACAAATGGGGAAGGAAGGAAAAGATCGAGGATGAGAAGGATATGTCGAATCTATATAGACAGATGTTTGGCATCAAGTAAATACAAAAGAAGGACGGCCATGCAAGGAAAACACAAGACATTGATTATGTCTGATGCGAGATCTGTGGTAGGTACATGGAGCCTCGGAAGGCCTTCCATTATCATGGACAGGCGATGTACTGAGTACATGTTGCACCTGGCGGCTCTTTCTATTTTGAAGTCACTTGCTGTCCCTCGCTCCTTCCTGTACCATACAGTCTTTCTCAGGCAGGTACATCCGTGCCAAACCCTCATCCCCTGAAAACACAACCGCCCTCTCTTCTCCTTTCTCCCTTCACCACAACTTGACTCTCCTTGTTCTTGATTTTCTCGGCTTTCCGTTCTTCTCGTCTCCGACAAGACTATCTTGCACAATTAACCACAAGGCGAACCCGCCACGACACAACGACACGCATATCGCCCAAGGTCCGTCTCATCGTGTCTAATGATGCGTGCTGGGCCAATCTCTGCTGCTCGACAGCACCTGTTTGTTTCCACTGTCAACACCCAACAATGGCAAGGCCAGGACGGCTTATGCAGATGGTACCTCCCGAAGTACACTAGGTACGGGGAGAGGGCTGTAGTCTCTAGAGCAAATGCGACCCATTGCGGCCCTCTGGCGGTCTGAGGGCTGCCTTTTCTTGACGCCTCCCCTCAAATGTCTAGCCAACAGCAATGCTCAATTTCAGCCTCATCGAATCGATTCCACGCGGGGACTGCGAGCTCAGGACACCCTCCATATGAGAGACGCCCGACCAGGCCCCTGCTCTGTCTGCCTTTTTTTATGAAAGGTAAGGCAGCCAATAACATTGCGGCCGGAGTGAATGAATTAGCACGCAAAAGGGTCCACCGCCTTTTCTTTTGTTCTTTTGTTACTTTGTTCTTGCGGTCTTCTTTCTCTCTTTCTCTCTTTCTCTCTCTCTCTTGCTTCTCCGACGGGGTTTGTCACTAACAACTGAAGAATAGCACTATCTAGGAGCGGACCGAACCTCGATTGGTGCGAACCTGGCCGTGCTGACAACAGTTTAGAGACGGTGTAGCAGGGGTCGACCTGGGGGTGTCGAGGCCCTCGAGGCCCATGTGGATTGTTTCCAAGATAGCTGGCCGCACCTGCATCCTCTTGGCCGTCAACAAGTCAAGAACGGCACCCCTGGTGGAACTCTGAAAGAAGAATGAATGATAGGCCTAAGAAAACGTGGGCGACAAAATCCCGAACCAAGCATTTTATGCTTGGACAAGGCCAGGACGAGGGCCCTCCCATTGGCGGGCGGCGATACCAGCTTACAAGTGGGCTGGGTCGCAAAAGATGCGGAAGAGATGTTGACGCCTTATTCGCCCTGTTTTGACTATGAACTCTTCTCTCCTTTGCTTTCCTCTCTTTACCATTTTTCTTTTCTTTTCTTTTTTTCCTGTCATTCTCTGTTCCATTTTTTTTCTGTGCTATCGGTGAGCACGCTCCTGTTACTTTGCCAGGTTACTTTACTTCACACCCTCCCAGGTGATTGCGCTGAGCTGGCCGCTGTGACCGATTTTCTGTTTCGGCCCCCATCTCGTCTTTGTTTTTTTTTAGCCTCCATGCCTGTACTTTCTGTTTCTGTCGCTGTCTCCGGCGAGAAGACACACACGTAATGGAATTGCAAGGCCCCTGTCTACCCCCTCTTCTGGATGAAATGGGAAAACGAGAAAACGAGAGACACTCAGAAATGGCTGAGGACGGTTTCTATTTTTTGCCGCGTGCTTTCAGCTTTGCTCTCCTGCATCGATCCTTGTTTCTGTTCTCATCTCTTTTCAGTTTGGTTGCCGCCGGCGAGCACCAACAAGCGACGGAAAACAGTAAGAAAAAGAAAACATGATTTTCAGCTTTCCGAAAGAATCAGGAGGGGGTGCAGCGGGGAGGGTTATTCTTGGGGTTTGCCCGCCAGCTTTGGCCGACAAGGCTACGGTTTGTATGCTCACACGGTCGTACGTAAAGCGCGATACGAGCCAATGAGCCGCACTCAAGACACATGGGCTTGACGCGGATGCGTCGACACAGAATGAACCCTGTCTCAAGTCCTGTTCAGAGGGATACTCTGCTGTCTGCCATCCCTGGTCCGAAGTGATGGTTTAAATCCAATCTGGTTGTTGCCGTCATTTTACCAAGTCGATCGCGGATCAAAGGCATCCAACAGACCCAGAGCGTGTACGTCGTACTACTCAGAAGCTTCATTGACGCCCGGCATGGTTGGTGTTGTGCATAGAACAATACATTGTCGAGTCTGTCTCGAGTCTGTCTACCAAACGACTGATGACTGGCACTTGATGTTGGATGTCGCACCATTCCCTTGCACATGTTCGTGTTTCTTCTCTTTCCTTGCTTTTCTCTTCCCGTCCTCGGCTTCCCCACATTGCCTTGGTGTTTGACACAATCAACCCTGTCGATATATCCCGATATATCGGTTCTATCATCATTTCGACAAGCACATAGTTCTTGACTACGAGAGACTGATTTCGCCGGCACACTCTGTCCAGTACTGACCGATGCTGGTTACGAACTTTGAGTCCTAACCGTTGATTAGCACGGCTCTACACACCACCTTGATCTTTCTCCCCTTACCGCCTTATTGATACGCCCGGTAACAACATATATTGACTTGGCTGCAAGGCTCGCATTCTCGCAGATATCTACAAAGAAGCATTGATTCAAGCACACCAGAGCACACCGCCTTTGTTTTATTGTGTGCTGTCTACGTATGTAGTCCATGCGAAGGGTTGGCGTAGTGACGGCAACCTCACATTTGCGAGTGCGCCAATCATGACATTTCGAGGATATCAGACGGTGTGGCTTAGGTGCCCATTCGGCACATTTGATAAACTCGATAAATCAAGGGAAAACCCGAAGAACATACATCAAGCGGTCTGCTATCACGGCCATGTATAATGGCTTTCTACCAACGAGAAAGTCGGATCTCGAGGTGTGAGCCTTGACAGTTTGACGGAAGACCTCGCAACGTCTTCAGATGCCTTGTTTGAGGAGTAAGGTACGTGGCAGAATGGCGACAGAAGGCAGATTCTGCACAAATACGGCACAAATGGCGGTCAAACGAAGAAGGGGAAATGCAGAAGAGAAGAGGCTTGGCATGGCCTTGTCTGCAAAGAAGAATCAGAGAAGGTTCGATGGGCGATCAAAGGGCCTCCCGAACAGCCTTGGACTACTCATGGTTGCATCGCTGCATGCGTTATCTACGTCGCTAAGCGCGGACACGTTGCCCGGAAATCAAAAGATCAACGCTCATGAAGACGGTGTGTGTACAAGGCATACAATTTTAGCCCCCATCCCGCACCTAGTGCCCAAGACTCGGACAAGGTCAAGATGGCAGACATCCTTATTGCTCAAAAAAAGGCGTCGGCGTCGAAATTCAGGGCATCCAATCGTTGACGATAGACGAGATTCCAAGATGAGAGGCTTTTTTTTTAACTATGCGGGGAAAGGTGACCGAAGAAGGATAAACCGAAGGGGATATGTTGGTGAGCAGAACGGAGCTGGGCGTGCGGGATAAGTCGGTTACATTGCTGTGTTGGGCGGCCGCAAGGCTGGAGATGTATTGGCTGGAAACCCACCGCATGGGAGAAGTCAAGGAAAATCGCTCACAGGGCCGACAGCAAATAATTAGAACCAAAGAGGAGAGCCAAGAGAACAAGCGTCGCTTCAAAGCCAACAGAAATTAGAAGATGCTTGGATGATAGCGGCAAAGGCCGCAAGGCGTTGTAAAAGGCATACGCAGGGGCTGACGACAAGGCTGAGCCCGTGATAGTGTGACACAGAAGGGCGGCATCGCTGGTCTCATGGAACAATATCAGAAATAAAAATGCAGGACAGAGTTTGAATAATAAATTACACGAATCATGATAAAATAAAAGAAGGTCATAATAATAAGGGGGTAGTAAAATCGAGATATGATCCAAAACGTGATTAAAACAAAACGTAATGCGTGGCAAGGCGTAGAGAAATAAATAAACCAAAAAAAGAAGACTCAGAACCAAGAATACACAGTCCTCGTTCTAGCCCGTGCCTCGCCATCCCACCCACTCAACTCGCTGTCAACGGCAGCCTCGTTTTCATTTTGGTGTCCTTGTACCCCCCCGGGCGTCGATCGGTTGAACATGATATCTCGGCCATTTACAGTAAAGCCTTTGCAGCCTCGCCTTGTCCGGCTGTCTTCCGGAACAGTCCGACGGGGTGCCACTTGACACTACTGACAATGCTCGGTTGAGACGAGAAACTCTTGTTTTTCATCTTTCGCCCGAATTCTTGCATCTCTGGCTTGCCTCGTTTTTCTTTTCTTCCAACCGTCCTTCACACCTTTACCTTCCCGCACTTTTGTCACCACACATTTGGTGACAAGTAATCCTCCATCTCTTCGGCCGAAAGGGGAGAAGCAGCAGGATGCGACGAGTTAGACGAAAAGGGCTCCTAAGCCAACGCCTTAGTCTGTGCAGGTGCCGAATCCGCCTCAACAGCCTTGGGCGAGGTAGCTGCCGCCGCTGGGGTCACGCCGGCCTCCTGAGCCTGGTGAGAAACTGCGGGGGTCTTGGTGTCTGGCGAGAAACCAACGGCCGCGTTCGTGCCAGCTGTCACAGGAGACGTAACAACAGGGGAGGTGACACCGGGCGAGGTGACCGCAGGAGACGAGGGAGCTGGTGAGGGCGAAGGCGAGGCTGAGGTAGCAGCGGCGGCGGCAGCAGCTGCCGGCGGTGCTGCAACAGCGGCAGCAATGGGCTTGGGAGAGACTGACGAGGCGATCGAAGGCGAGGCGGGCGAAGCGACAGTGGGCGAAGTCGGGGAGACAGCGGTCTCAGCGTGGCTGGCGTTGGCAGAACCGGCAACGTCGAGGATGATGTAGTACCACTTCTCGGCATCGGCCGGGCTGTGGGCCTTGAACTGCAGCTCAGAGGTACCGGCCAGACGGCTGCCCATGGACTTGCCACGGTCCTTGCCCTTGACGCTGAACTTGTCGCCGTTGGGCGAGCCGATGGTGGCCTCGGGCAGGTAGATGCTCATCTCGGGAACAGGATCCTTGCGCACGTTGTCCGAGTCCTTGAACTCGTGCAGGAAGCGCGACGGACTGACGACGTAGTAGCCCGTGCTAGTGCCGAAGCTGAGCTTGTTGCGGCTCTTGCGCTCGAGGCTGCCCTCAATGACGGCGTGTGTGCTCTGGTGGTCCTGGTTGGGGAAGGTGATAGACTCGACAGTCCGGGGAGGCTCGTTGCGATCAACAAGGATATCGCTGAAGCGCTCGTTGAAGCTCTTCCACTCCATGTCAGGCGGAATGCGCTGGACAGCGCTCAGCATGTCGCCGTACAGAGCACTGACGCGGTCGGCCTGGCCACCGACAAACATGTTGAAGGCCTCCATGGCCTGCTGCAGGACCTCGATGACATGGGCCTCGAAAGTCTCAAAGTTGGCCTGGACAGAGATGAGGTCGTTGCGGTGGTTGTTCTCCTCAGCGACCTGCTTGCTCAGGCGGTAGAGGACACCGCGGTTGATCACGTAGGGGTCCTGGGAAGACTCCAGCTTGCCGCCAGTGGCCTCGAAGGCAGCCGTCTGCTGGCCCAGCAGCTCGATATGCTTCTGGGTGTTTTGACGGGCCTTCTCGACCTCCTTGGCGCCCTTCTGTGCGCCCTGGGCCAGCTCTTTGGCCTTGTTCTTGATCTCCTTGTGCAGGCGCTCGAGCATGGGCAGGACGGAGCCCTTGAGGTTCTTCTCGGTCTCGAGGTTGGTGTTGATCAGGGCCTGAGTGTTGGCGCGCATGTTGTCGAAGAAACCGTTGATGCCGCCGAGCTGGGAGTCGAAGTGCTGGCCCTCGCGCAGGGGCTTGGAGATGGTCTTGAGGACCTTCTCATACTGGTTCGCTGTTTCCTTGTGCACCTTCTCGACTTGGCCAATGTAGTCCTCGAGGTTGCCGCACACATGCTTCCATGCCTGGATGCGTTCTGCCAGGAGACCGGCGGTCTAGCAAAGGGCTGTTAGTCTCTTACGATTTTGCTCGCAAGCCACGGTGTCCTGGCATTATCCTAAACGAAAAAAGAGGATGTATTCTTACGCTGGTCGGGTCGGCATCAGGGACAGCCTCGTCGCCGGCGCTGGTGACAGACGTGAAGCCGGTGCCTTGGCGAATCGGCAGGTCCTGCTTGACGGACGTCATGGCGGTCTAGGTTTATGGCGCGATTGGGGGATGGTTGTGAGGGGAATCTAGAGGAAAGGGTGATGCAAGTCGCAACGGGTGCCTGCAGAATCGGAGAGGTAACTCGAAAACTCGGAGGTCTGTTGTTTCGACAAGTTTGATTAGCTTACGAAAACAAACTAAAATAAAAAAGATGCAAAATAAACCACGAGCAGACGCGACTCGAGAAATAAGAAACCAAAGTGTCAGGGCAAAAGGTCAGACGAAAGCCAAGAATTTGAACGACGGGTAATCAGCGGAGAAGACCCAGCTGTTCGCCGCAGCACAAAAGCACAAGGAGAACGAGAGTGAGAGCGGGGTCCTGCAAAGTCCCAACAATGACGAGTGGTTTAATGAGTTCTCGCAGTCGACGTGTGCAGCGGGGCCACTGTGAGTGGGGATGTCCACTTTCACAGCTGGACCATCCAACAACATCACAGCGCGGTGAACGAATGCCCCAAGTGCTCCAAGTGCCCGACGAAAGCCAAGACAGGCCCCCCTGAACAGAACCACTCACTGCCGCGCAAATACGACGGTAAGGATTCCGGATACGGGGGCCAGGGCATGGCCTGACACTGTCAAACGCGCCCGACGACAGTCCAGACCGCGAGTATTCAAGACAAAAATGGCTTGAGAACAGTAGCTGGACGTGTTGACGAGACAAAGAGAGCGACGAAAAACAACAAAAATTGATAGAAAAACACGCTGAAAGAGGACTGGGCCGACGAGCGAACTTACCAATAGTGGGAGAAGCTGTCTAGGGCCTCTTCGAGCGGTCGATCCAGGGACAGGAGGCGAAAAGCGCAGGTTTGTAGGAATTAGAGGGAGGATAGTGGCTTTGGTCAGGGGAAAACGTCAAAAGTGAAGCCAAAAAGTGATGGTTCTTAGTAAAGGACAGACTTAAAAACTTGGAGAGAGAAGAAAGGGATCTAGGGGAAAATAGTGAACGCAACACAGAAAAGGGGGAAACAAGGGAAGAGGGAAGGAAGGACAGGAAAAAAGGGAAACTGCCGGCGCATATATAGGAAACGGCGATCGACGCAACAAAACGAAAATGATGCGATGCAATAAAGACAAAAAAGAGGCAAGAGCAATCCGATCAGGGCCTGGGCCAGGATCCACGACCAAAAGGGCCAGAGCGATCGCAAAAAAGTTGTGGAACGCACACACTCAAACTGGCAAGCGCGACCTTTTGCAACACTACGTAGGTAGGGATGAACATGCTGGGACGCTCGAGGATGGGGGGCACGAGAAAAAAAACGAAGAGGGAAAGAGCTTATGACGTCAAACTGTGGACACTTGGCGGGGAGGAAAAAGGAGAGACTCGGCAAAAAGACAGGACGACAAGGGAAGGAGCACACCACCTTGCACTACTGAGACCACCCATAATCCCCTCCATTCTTCCTTCCTTTTGAAAAAAGCCGTCACAATGACGGCTGAGGCTCTCGGATGGTACGAATACCCGGCGAAACTCTGCAGGCATGTTTTGGACCACATTCCATGGTGAACCCTGCACAAGGAAGATAAAGGGACGAAGGACGAAGAGAAGACCACGGAAAGACGACAAAATTGGAATCAGAAAAAAAAAAAAAAAAAACACACACAAAAAAACAACGATCCAAAAGAAGCGGATCGGGACCCCGACATTCCAGGACCCTTGGCTGAGCCTTTCTACCCGTCCCATCTTGTTTGAGACGAAATATTGCCTTTTTATTCTCCGACGGAGGCCTTTGTGGTGTCTTGTTTCTATTCCCACTTTGATCTAATTTGAGTTGACTTTTTTGATATATCCAGTATTCAGACATCGTCCTGACTTGCACATCACGAATGCCGGAAGGTACGCCATGGCTCGGCCTCATCCGATGACCGCCCATCGCTCCTTCCTCTGCCCCTAGACCCCCAAACTGAATACCGCCTGCCTAGCACACCACCTTCCATATGCCTTAGATATTCCTCTTATCTTCCTCTCCTCTTGTCTTTTGCGCTCACTGTCCTGCCTGACCCTTTTCGTCCTATTTTGCAGCCCACAGCGCGCATCCACTAACCTGAGTCGGGGATGGTCCCGGTCTAGAAGACAATGGTCTATCATTTTCCTTCCTGAGCATGCAAAAGAGGGCGCAGCAGAGGGGCAGAAGATGAAAAGACGAGTGTGGGAAGGGCTTTTCAGAAGTGGTGGAAGAGGAAAAACTCCCACAAAGAAGGTGAAAAAAGAAATGCCAGTGTTGAAGGGTCAAAGGGATCGCCGATGACCTGTGGTTAGGCCGTGGCCAGCTGATTCTGAGTCTGGCCGCCCACCATTTTCTGCTTTCTGCTATCTCGTTTATCTACACGACACACTTCAGGACTCTACGTTGGGCCGCCATGGAGTTCCACGATATTCTGCAACTTGAGCGAACGCCCATCATTGCCGGCCAAAGTCTGTCCTTGTTTCACTACGTCAAGGGTCACAGGAGAAATGGTTATTGAAAATAGATAAGTACGCGTAAAATTTAAGGGGGTATAATATATACTTGAAAAGAAGAAAGAAAATAAAAGAGAAGGAGGAAGAGTAGGAAGGAAAAAAGAAAGAGAAAGAAAACAAATAACCAGAAAGGAAAGTAAATGTGATGAGGGGTTGTCCCCATGATGAAAGGCAAGAAACTCCTGCATGCAATCCTGATACAAAAGCAAAAGACCGCCCAAAATTGATCCCAAAGGTCTAGTAATGCGAACAAGAATGGAAGAAAAGGGAAAAGAGATGAGACATGAAAAATATATGGAAACTCCGCTGAACTCCTGATAGAACCAATTCCCGGATCGTGTTTTGATATTAGTCGTACGCCGTTGGTGATACTTGCCACAGTTGGCTATGCATCCCGTTGATTCTCGAGGGCTTCTGTGTTACGCCACCCGAGCGGTGAAGAGAATGAGCGCATGGTATGCGAAAGAGAGTGAGGAACAGGGACATCCTAAGTCGCAACGCGGCCGCGTGCCTGCAACAAGTGCAGCCAGCTGCGCTCGTCGGAGTCACCGCTGGGGGGTTGGCTGTGCCGAGAGTGGAGGAAAGACACGCTGCTCGATAGGGGCCGGCGACGACTACTTCTGTTTCCTGAGGCAGAGCCTGAAGCGGCAGACGTCGCGGCTTGATCCGGCTGGAAGCCAGCTGTGCGGCTGCGCTGGTGCACGCGTTGCGGGCTTGCGATGGTGATGCCATCACCACTGTCGCTGCCGTTGCTGTTGGAGCGGCTGGCAGGAGCGCTTGTGACCTCAAGCGCGGCCGCCGACTCTTGTGGAGCTTCGTGAATGAGTGACAACGGCTCGCTGGTTTGGCCTTGGCCAGCCGCCAGACCACTGCTGCTGTTGTTGTTGGTGCTGCTGCTGCTGGCAAAGTTGGCTGGCAGTGATGCGGTAGATGATGTGCGAGATGCGGCAGGACGTGACGCGGCAGTGATGTAATCGGGCAGCTGGGAGTCGCCCCCCACGGTGATCTTATTCACACGCGTAGTCTTCATAGCAGTAGCGTACGAGGGCACCTTACTAAGCTCTTGCAGGTCGGCAAAGTCGACGTGCTCGGGGTCGCTGTTATCGCTGTTGTTGCCGTCGCTGTGGCCCGACTCGCCGCTATTGCGCCGGGACACGGCCTCAGACTGAGGTTGGCTGTGTGGGCCGCTGGCAGTGCCGCTGGCCTGAGCGTTGTTGTTGTTGTTGTTGTTGTTGTTGTTATTGTTGCCAAGTGTGCCGAGGTCGGCTGCTTGAGACTGCGACCGTTGCATAAAAGAGTGAGGAAGATGCATGGGGGTGAAGGGAGTGGTCATGTCTGATGACGAGCCCGGCGGGGTGAGGATGGTGGAGCTGCGGTTGTTGCGACGCACGGCCATTTCGCGAGCTGATACGTCCTGCAAGCGCGAGGTGAGTGCGGCCGGGTGGACGGGATTGCTGGGGTTGGCCATAGATGCTAGGTTCTCACTAGAACCGGCGCGCGACATGCCATAGATGGGACTGTGCACGGCGGACATAGGGGCTGGCGTCTGCAAGTTGTGGATATCCACGTCATCATAAAGCTGGTCCAGAACGTGCTCGCCGTAGCCCGGTGGTGCGATTGTGCTCAGGCCGGCGGCGTTCGTGGACGCGGAGCCGCTGGGGGCAGTCAGGTTGCCGTGCTCGTCGAGTGGAATGTTGGGCGAGATGAAGATGGTCAAGGGAAGGGTAGCGCGCAGCTCCGAGATGTGGCCGTCGGGGTTCTTCAGGGCCACGACCATCTTGAGCTTATGGCGAATCTTGATGCCGTGGACGTTGACATCCTGTACGCATCTACCGAGCTTGCGGGGCAAGTCGAGCGAGGTGTTGACGACCCAGCCCTCCTGACCAGTGTCCTCGATCATCTCCTGCCAGTGTTCCTCACGGTTGACGGAGACGGTCCAGCTCTGCACTGACTTCTCGTTCTTGAACTCGCGCATAACCTGGTGGTAGTTGCTGGAACCGGAAGGCGGCGAAGACACAAGCTCGTGAATCTCCATGAGGCGGACGGTGATATCACCGAGCTCAAGGCCCTTGAGCAGCGGTGTAAATCGGCATTCTAATGGAATGTGGCTGCCAAAGACAACGGCCTTCTGGGGGACGACAATAGAGTACTCGACCTTGTTCGGCCAGATGTTCTCGACGCTCATGGCGTGTAGAAACTCGAGAGCAGACGACTCGAGGGTGCGGACAATCCGGACATGTTTGTAGGCGTGCAGATCGTAGGCGAGCTTGCCGCGGGCAATGGTGGCCTTGAGCTTGTAGGTGATGCTGGCCTCGTGCAGGCCCTCGACGCTCTCGCATGTGTTTCCGGGCAACATGAGCTCAAATGGAAATTCGTAGTTGCCCTTTTCAAGGACGGCACTCTTTCCGGGGGTGCCCCAAAATGGGGCCCATTGGTGATGGAGGATGTTGTGTGTGCGGTCGACCTTTGTCGAGGCAAGGCCGGAAGGTGTGACTTTGGGATCGGTCCAGGCGAGTCGCTGGGTGCCGGTTAGGCGCATGTGGATGTCTTCGATCTTGATGCTGGACGGGACGCAAATGGCGAGGACGCCCTTGAGCAGCTGGCCGCTGGCCTCGTGTTCGTTGCCGCGGAACACAATGAAGTCATTTTCGAGGCTGTACCGCAGTGTTAGCAAGAGTCAAGAAATCAACAAAAAAAAAAGCCGTTAAGCAAGACTTTTAACTAGAAAACTCACCGAATGTCGAACAACGTCAGGGCATTGCGTCCAGTCACCGACGTAAACGGATTGAAGGGCATTGCTCCGGCGGATATGGTCTTCTCTGGGAAATGTCTAGGCAGTGGAGATTCTGCCCAAACGAGAAGAAATCGAGGAAAAGGTGAAAGAGCAAAGCTGGTCAAGCGACCAACAAAAATAGATCAGAAAGACCGAAAAAAATAAATCAGGAGTCTGAAGCTGAAAATAACAAGACGTCGTAAAGATAGACGAACGGCAGTCGAAAGTGACGAAAGAAGGAGCTTGCCGTATATATAAAGTGCAGGGATCTGTCTGGCCGGGCTTCGGAGAAGGCGATCGAAAACGGCTTCTAGTGAGGTACACTGCAAAGACCCTTGGCCGCTATAAGTGACGTGCGGCTGCTGTGTCTTTGTAATGTATTTTGGTACATCCGTTCACGGCGGGCGCGCACGGTAAAATCGATGTATCGTTACTTGTTGCTTTGGGGCTTTGTCGGGCGAGCAATGACTCCTTAGAGGACGAACGGGCGTAAATAGAGCAAATGAAGTCGCCTGTCACAGGCGGCGCGGGAGTGACTAGTGGGCGGTATTGGCAGTTTTGCAGAGTACTGTTAGGTAGCTGGCTGGCCAGAGGCGAAAGGGTGAAAAGCTAGAATGGCGGTGTTGGATCCAAAGGAGGCGAGTTTCAAGGTACCGACAGCTGGCTTTGTTGATGTACACAAAAAAAAGATAGATTGCGTCAAGGCGTGAAAGGGGGCCAGAGGGAGGTGGAGGATGTTTTGGAAACAGCCTGCAAGGGAGAAGAGGTGCTAATAATACTTCGAGAAGGAAAGAACGTCACAGAGTTCTTTCACAGAGTCGCTTTGTTGGAGGGGTGGTCGCAGCACGGGAGCTCGCCAAGGCACATGCCAGATCGGGACACTGACGATATTAGATTGAGGTTGTAGCAAGAGAGGCAGGAGCGAGGCAGTGACGGGCAACGTGATTGTATGCCCAGACGTGCCGAGTGTTGTCTCTCTGGTTCGAGTGTTGCTGGCTGTCCCTGCGAGGCGGGCAAAAATAGCAATGGCGACTGAGAAGGTTGCGTGATGTGAGCCCGAGTTGGGAAAGAGACGAGGACAGACGCGCAATGTCGTAGTAGGCAGGAGGAAAGAGCGAGGGTAAGGTGAAGTAAGGAAGACGGAAGCGAAAGGGAGGAGCAGCAGAGAAAAATTATGTAAAAGGAAAAGAAGAAGCAAGAGCAGCCAAGTGCACGAAGTAAATATGGAAGGAGACTGACTGACTACAGTTTGGAAAACGGAAGGAGAAGCAAAAGAGGGAACAGAGCAAAGAGGCAGAGGAGAGAAACGAGAAACACCGAAATCCGAGTATCTGGGAACGAAGAGGTCTAAGTAAAATCGTAGGAGCCTCCGAGCCAGGGACAGGAGCGAATGCGCGCCTCGACCGGCCAAAAAGCCCGTTGCACGATATGGTGTTCCCGGTCAATCGACCCTCTTTGTTCCAGAATTCCTCATTTTTGCTATTTTTTATTTTTCGCAATAGATCGGTGACGAGCACGAACGCCAGGCAATTCGTCTTCCTGGCGTTGTGCTGGCGTCTTTCAGTCTTATTTCCTTTTACTTTTTATTTTTATTTTATCGTTTTAGCATTTTGCCTTTCTGTACCTATTTTTTCGCGCCTGTACGATACGATAGATAAGTATCTCTTACCATGCCCGGTGCAGTCTAGCCCGAGGCAGGGAAGGCAAGGAAGACAAGGAAGGAGGGACGGAGGGGGGGCGTGCGAAAGAAAATCGGCGGGAAGGCGCCCAGCCATTTGTTTGGCAGCCGCATTTTCGGCTTTTCTTTAGGCCTAAGCGTTGTTCGTTCTTTCTCTCATATTTTCGTGGTCGCTTTGGGTTTATCTCGTCAGCTACACGCACTTGCCGTTGTCCTCGTTATTCCCTGGAAAGCATCCACAAATCCAGACTGGTTCCTTCCTTGTCAATTGCAGTATTATTTGAGGCAAGAGGTACCGCCAGACAACATGAGAGGCCCAGGCCTGCCCAAACACAAAAGTTGTGAGTTGTGAGATATCCTCAGAGATATCATTGACGAACGCAACCTGACAACACAGCCAGGGCTGAATATATGCACATTCATCATCCTGTCGTTCCCTTTCTGCTAGTGCTGAGTTGTGCACTGCGAACGGCGAGCGAGACTGCGGAGGACACGAATCACGAAAGGAATCACGAAAAGCACAGCTGTCAGACGAGATCCGCCAAGACGTCAACAACTGTCGTGTTCGCAGAGGCGCAACAAGACGTGACGAACGTGCTGTCATCGTTGTAGTCGCAGGGGCTGCGAGAGCGGCCTGGGTGGGGGTTTGGCCAGTGCTGGTGCTGTCCTTCGAACCCTCAGACAGATAATGCTCCTGCTCGTTTTGCTGCTTGGAGGGGCGGCATCTATGTCATGAAAAAAATCTCGCTGTTTGATTCCCTAGCCCTGTCTCGGTGGCTCACACCACCCCTCTATTAGGCCTAGAGCGCGGCCGCCGGGTACAGGGAGAGGGGGGGGTGTACACAACGTCCGGTTTTCTCTGTTAGCATTCTTTTCCTTCCTTGTTCTTTGGTCGTAACCTTGCAACAGGAAAAAAAGCATATCGGCAGAAGGACCCCACCCACGGCGCTAGGAGACGCCTTGGACGCTGAGAGTGTGCCATAGCATTTCATGTCCACCATACGTCAGGGCGTTACAGGCGTCACAGGCGTTACGGGCGCTTCAGAATTGTTATTCCATGGTGGACAGGAGTTACGAGTAGGGCCCCGGACGGCCTCCCTATTGGTGGGGATGGCGGCACCGGTCTGAATATCAGGGCTCAAACAGGCGATAGGGGATTGCGATTGCGGTGCGGTTGCGGTCGCTTGGACTCCGTGAACGGTCCTGCACTGGAGGCTTGCAATTCTTTATTGTTGTAAGATATCTTACTGTGTAAAAGATGCTGGACAGGAGTTGCTTTGAAGCGAAACTAGGAGAAAAGGAGCAGGATGCAGGCGTGGGGGACACCCCTTCATTCCTCCTTCCCTTTCATGAACAACAAAGCGCTCTTTCCCTGGACAGAAGTGGCTGCTTGTTCCTGCCTGTTTCAACCTCGACTCCCTTCACCTGTTGCCGAGGGCAGGCCTCGTAATGCTCTGCACAAGTAAACAAATCTTCGGGGCAAGGCCGAGGAGAGCCTGGACGCCTGGCCGTGATCTGGCCTGCCACCTTGCAAGCTGCAAGAGCGGCATTCGCCGTCCGCATAGCATGAGATTCTGGGTGGACTGAGGAAAAGGGTACGATGGCATGGGAAGGTGGTATGTTGCATGCAGTTCAGTGCTCACAGGGACAACGACAAAAAGTGACAGAATGTCCGAAAGCCTGGAAACCGGCACAAGAATAGGAGAATCTAGGGAAGGAGGGCACACTGGTTCCGTGGTTCAGCCTTTAGTGGATTTATGGCCCTGAAAGAGGACAAAGAGCAGGAGATGTAAGACACACAGCACACGATAGCACCTGCCGCTCCAAACCTCGTCACGGGCTCTTAACACCGCCGGGGTCCAAACACCGCCACTTGTTTTGTAAGATGGAAGTACCTCTGCGCCAGTTTAATGCGTACGAGTACGACATACAGGTGTCTCTTTGCCTTGATTATTCATGATACCGAGGAACCAGAGCAGACCGAGAAAACAGCGAGAGGGAGACAGGAAAAAGCTTCTGACTGTTAGATATCGAGCCGCTATCGAGCCGCCGGTCAAACAGCGACGACCGACATGGACTGTTTGGATGTTGTCTTACATTCATGTTGGCGACACGGCTAGGCTTCTACTTTTCGATTTTCAACTGAGTATTTATCTGAGTATTTTTTAGAGATCCTTCTCAACAAGACCCCCATGCTTGCCTTCGCTTTGCTCCGGCTCGACGGCCAATGAATGCGTTAGCGCAAAGCCATTCTGTGACAAGGAGGGTGTCTTTCTTCAGCTTGAGAAGATCCCAAGAGAGCCCAAGACTGTCCAAGAGCGCGGTTTTAAAATGTTGAATGTTGAAGGTGTGCAGCATCTATGTACGCAACGGCAGCTAGTTCAGAGACCAAGACTGCAAGCCCCTCGAGCGTGCATCCCGGCCGATTTTGCATCATCCAACGTAATGGGAAACTCCGATTTTCTTGTTCTTTGCAATACTTTACTTAGATATACATAGCAGTGGTTCAGTGCGTACGCAGTAAAGCGTCTGTGGCGGCAAGGGGCGGAGAGGATGGAAGGGATCACCAGGAAGGAAGCAAATGCTGGGCGCTGCTCGCTCCTTCCTTCTTGTCTCTCTTCTTGCATCTTGTCGTCCAGGCTGAAAGAGGAAGTTGCAAGTGGGGGGACGGGACAAGCCTCCAACAAAACGGGCACCGACGATGCGCCTGATTTAGAAAGTACGAGGGAGGAAAGATGCAGTCTTCAGGCTGAGGCTCTTGGCCCCTAATATCTGGTCAAATTAGACAATGCTAGGAAGCTGCTCAAGGCGATAATCAATACGGAGTACAGAAAACATTGGTGATGGCCGTGTTGGCATGCGCAGTCAGCAATACTGCGGCTGCCATCTCACTTGCTCCGTTTTGACGGTGTATTGATGTGAGAAGAGCTGCAATTTTGAGTTCGAGTCCGAGTTCGCGGTTGAGATACAATATATATACGAAAGCGGAATGCTTCGTCGCACAGAGTTCCCGTTTACAAAATACGAGTACACAGTTCAGATGGGTACGACTTTGCGGGGGACGGCCTGGAACAGGGTCATCGGGGAGTTTGCGAAGCAGGCAAGTAAGACATTTTGTTCAGCCTTGTGTAGCAGATATCAACCATGTAATTACTCCGTACACAGACACAGGGACAAGAAGGGAAGGACCTACCGTGCCGCTTTCCCCTCAATTCTTACCATCCCATATCCTCGTCCCCATGTCTCACTTGCTGTTCTTCGTACTTCTCTTTTTCTGCATCCCGTGTCTTGTTTTTCGTGTATTGTGTGCCATTCCTTGGTTTTTGGGTCGTGCAGACAGACGTGCAGCGATGTGCAAGACGACGTCTATTCAGTATCCGTTGCAGGGCTCATAACACCCTTTTGAACCTCATAAAGGTGCTCGCTTCCCCTTTTGTTTTGTTTCCGTGTCGTAATGGGAACTCTGTGTGAGGTTTTAAATGATCAGGGGGTCCCTTTTTAGCAGGATTTGTTTTCTTTTTCTCTCCTTTTCTTTTCGTCTTTTCGGTATGTTCTTCAAAACTGGCTCGAGAAGGCGGTCTGGAAATGGTGGTTCTCCGACGGCAGGAGAGACAAGGTTCAATGTCAACGTTACGCTGCCCTGTCAGTTGCTTTGGCTTCCTGCCTCATCTGCCCCTCCTTCCCGAAACGGTGGGACACGGTGACAGGCTTTTGTAAGCATGTATCGGGGAAGGCGCCCATTAATACGACCTTCCCTGAGAACTTATCTGACGAGCGGAATAAAAAGATGAACGAAAGGAAGGAACGAACGGAGGATGGCCTGAGCACGTATTCCGTGTTTCTCTTCACTCCACCCATGTTGATTATTCTCATCTAGATGAAAGCAAAGGCCGCGAACATAACTGGCTGATGCAAGTGCGTGAGCCTCGTTTCCTTTACGGTTTTATGCCCGGCTCACATGCTAGTCGACCTATGCTCGTTCCATTGCTGAGTGTAAGGCAAAGCAGGCGAGCAATGGCATCCGCGCCTTCCTTACGAAGCTCGTGTTGAGCAGGGCCGTCGTCAGCGGGCTGCGTCAGACGAGGCAGGCACATTGGCGAGTACAAAGTGCTTTTGCCAAGTCGAGGCAGTTGCGCCCGACCAAGCCTTTCTTGTCTTTCTTGCCTCCATATCGGCAGTATGAGCCTTATTTTGAGGCATCGCAAATGCCCTAAATGGATTTACAAGAGTTCCAGAAGCTATTACAGCGAATTTAACATAGCCGGACCAATACGGATTAGGCTGACTTACACTCAGAAGAAGGCTGGCTCAAGGAATATACCGGAGCAACAAAACTCATTAAGCGGGAGCCTTGCTCAAAACCGCTGCAAAAATCGCACAAAACCTCGCCACCATCTTTTGCTCTTTAACTCTGCAATTTGATTTCGATCTGGCGCCTTTTTTACAGTTTTCATTTTCAAAATTAAGAGCTTCATGCCCTCCTTCCTTCCCGATTGTGGCCATAGAAATTTGGACAGCCAAAAATACCACAGATAGCCATGGCACGGCTGGAGTTGTTTTTTGGACCTTTCTGAAAGCGTGCTCGAAAGCGATGACGCGATAGGAAGAATGTTTGGCCCAATTTTTTGCTTCTTTCTGCCCCTTGCTCACCCATTTTGCTATCGCCGGCCCATTCTTTTATTTTCCGTGTCAAAACTTGTGGGTAGAAAAGATACGGTGAGCAACTCAGCAAAGATGAATCGCAGCGAGAGAAACAACGAAGGTATGAGAAGATGAGGCAGAAAAACTCTGAGCGTGGCCCTCGACTCGGTGGCTTCTGCAGCGAGATGAAAAAAGGGCAAAAAAATGTAAATTGACTGAAGAATTTCTCAATTTCGGCAGTCGAGCCAGTCAACCCAGCTGAATCACGAACAAACATGATTGATTAACCGTTGGGAAAGGGGACTTTGATTGACCCAGCCGTGTTGCCCCTTTGCCGTGCTCTCTAAGTAAAGCACCAATCGGGAATGGGCCCGTTAGGGTGTGTGGCATTTTGCATGTGGATGACAGGTGAAGGTGATGAGGTGAAGATCAATTAAAGGGCGGAAGAAATTAGAATAAGGCAATTGGCGGCGCAAGGTGAGAATTGAGAATAGGAAGGGGCCTGCATCTCGGCCGAGACCATCGTAAATAAGGTAAATTAACAGAAAAGCAGAGATAAAAGGAGTCAGAGGAGGCAGAAGATTTTATTAGATTTAAAGAGCTTTCTTGAACCTCGGAAACGAGTGGTAAACAACCACCGTGAAGATAGCCTTCAACGATCGGCCAGTAGCGATTTGAGACTGTCACAGGCAAATTGACTGAAAAAGAAGACAATAATGGAAGAATCCGTGCTTCCAGAAGGGTTGAAGCGACAGCTTCCTCGGCCCAAAATAGCTCCCGCCGGTGTGTGAATAGCCTGGCCAGCACTTAGGTTTTGTTTGGATCGCCGGGACCCACGGTAAGTTCTACGGTGAAGTCTCGGTAGGCCAATGAATAATGCGAATGTACATCAGAGAATGTACATCAGAATAGGCATGGATGTGTACTTGGTTAGCTCGCACAATGTAGCTGAACAGCTGAGTATAGATTAGCGGAAAGTACCACGGAAAACGTGGCAGGTGAAGAAAATTCATGATTTGCGCCGGCGGTGGCGAAAGAAGCCCGGGAAGAAAAGAAGAGAGCAAAGAAGGCGCACAAGTACCGGTAAGATGACGAAACCAGAGGGCTCTGGGTAGAGCGAAGACGAGCACCAAAGAAGAAGAACGAAAAAAGAGCAGCAGAAGCACAGGAGAGATTCGAAAGGACCAGACAATGGCCACCCCGATGTTATGCCGGCATTGACTCAAACATCATGGGCTGACCGATTACTGTGCTCAGAACAACAAACACAATATTAATGAACAGGAGGCCTGGCCCCAGATGGCCTTGAAAAATTAAACAGGGCTTTAAACTGGGTATTATTGCTTTGCATAGTATTGCAGGGCTGAGTGCATCCTGCGAACTCGCAAGATCTCGGGATATCGGTTAATGGCACAACAGGGGTGTGCACTTGCCAATATGGATACCGTTTGCTTTGCTGGGCCCGATATTTGGCCACCTTCGTCGCACTTTTGATTGTGAAAACAGAAAATATCAAAAACAAGCCGCAATTGTCATGTGCGCGTGTGGCGTCCACACTTCGGAGAAATACCGTTCCCTGCCAGTGTGTGGTATCTTTTGTTTGCCTGCCCAGTCGTATGAACTCATGAACCCACGATGTCCACGTTTTGGTCCTTTGTACATATAAATGGCGTTATCTCTTTAATATTTTTTTTTGTTTCTTTGTCCTCATTCCTCCAGCCCTGGCTGGTAATGAGATATCGAAACTTCGCCGACTCTGCAAGCCAGTCCCATACTGCATAGGATTGCATTTTTGTCGCCCACGCCCGTCCACTCGTCCACTCTCCCATCTGTTTTATCTCTAAAGAGGACCCAGAGGAGCCCTCTTTCGTGCGTTGATTGACACGAAAACTCAAAAAATTAAAGAGGAAAGACCCACATCACTGCGGGAAGAAGTGGACTCGGGTCCAGAAGAGACAACTGGTATCCACATTGCGGAAACATCATGCTCGAGTAATACCGTAAAGGGAAGGGGGGAGGGGGGTGCGTTTTAGATAAAGAAGGAACGAACTGCGATTTTTCACTTGTGCGCTCTTTCCCTGTGAAGGCGTGCTCGCAACGACTGGTGCTGGACGATACCGGAGCTGATAGGGCTCCTAGGCTCCATTGTATTTGCAAGGCTGTGGATGTTTCGTTGGGAAAGAGCGAAGAGAGAGGCTGGCCTGGCCCCCGAGGCCCATTCTTTTTCTGATTTGTTTTATTTTCTTCTCCCTTCAAATATTTTGTGGACGAGAGAAGGCGTGATTTCTTGTGAGTGCTTTTCGCGCCTCATTTTCGCCTCTTGCCTCTCTGATAACTGGAGATGCGAGAGGGCATGACTCCCTTCGTTTCTGAATTTCTGCGTCTTTTTGAGCGAGATGCGGTTTTCTCCTCACCGTCTGTTGTGTGATATCCAGCTCTGTTCAAATCATGCAACAGACGTATGCTGTACTTTCGTATAATTTGCGGACACTCGGAAAATGCCATGGAGACACTGCGAATGCCACTATCTTGATACCGTTGAAACGCGCTGATAGCTCCGTTGCTGACAGTTTAGTTTCGGCTTCTCGCCCGAGACCTTGAAGAGATAACTAAAGATTAGTCGTGCTAGTCCAATGAAGATGATTTTATCTAACACTTCGACCGCCTACCCGCCTTGTAAAAATAGAAACTGGTGGTTCCAGGGCCAGCAAATTCCAACGGTGGCCAGAGACCATCAAGGCTCTCGTCTAGGACACTGTTAGTGATCGAACTAGACTGCCCTTTGTCTCGCCAAACAGCCTTGTGAGATTGTGTGGGCGATTTCGAAGCCGTCATCTACTACCTTCGTCGCCCTGGCCTTTCTGTGTTTCGGATCTCGGGCTCTGTCTTGCGAGATGCGCCTTTATCAATGTGATCTATGAACAACAAGCTGTGATTCGTTCTTGGATTCGCTGCGAGTCCCTCGTGTCGATCACCACTGCCTCGCGACTGCCTGCATGCCCTTGATACACGAACACCCGCAGCTCTCCCGACGCGCGGCGCACGGGTTCTAGAACTTCGGCCTGCACTATGTACCTTACAGCACATAGCACTATGGGTAGGTCTTGACAGGGCCGGGCAATTAGTATCAGGGCATTTTTCCTCTGGTCATCCGCGGGACGGAGCTGCATGCAGCTCGGCCAGCGTGCGAGTTCCTGGGCAGCTCCAGTCGTGCATTCTGATTGGCGGGAGCTGTCCTATGGAACTTGCTCTCACATGCAAGTCCCTTGCTGGCCTGCCGTCCGGCTTTTGCTGTGTAAATTCGATCGACGGGCGGTACCTGGACAAGGCTGTAACTGCCAAGCAAGTCAATGTGCAATCTGTTGCATCGATACATATAAGTCGTCATCGATCACATCCGGCACAATGTGCGCATATCGGCAGTTCGGGCACCTAGCACCATTGGACAGCACTTGCGCCTTTTGTTTTCCGCGTATATGGCTTGGAAGTAAAAAGATGACAGGAAATGTGATTCTTCTTCTGAAACGTGCAGTGGATAATACCATTGCATAACATAAAATTAACAAAAAATGGAACAGCGAAATAAATCCAATAGATGACAAAACAAAATCCAAAAAAATAGATAATTTTGTACAGGTAGTGAGTGGCAAGAAGGTTGTATCCAAGACGTGGAGAACGTGACGTGAAGCAAAACAAGGTAAGAATAAAACAGAAGACCAACGGTGAAATGAGTGTCCCGAGACGCACTTCGTGCAGGGGCACAATTATCCAAAATGACCAAACAGTAATAGACATGTTGCGATTATGTACTTTTCGTAAGTCGAAAGATGGGCTCGAGCACCCACATTAAGCTGCCGGTGCAGCGTTGTCGGTCGGGCGCTTCCATGTGCGAATGTGGCCTGTCTTGCTGCTGATCATAATGGCGCTTTCGGTAAAGTCGAGCCAGCATAGGGGGTCCTTGTCGACCACTTGGGACTATTGCTTGTCAGTAGTTGAATCACGAAGCATATTGGATAGGGAGATGTGACTTACACAAACAGGCGGCAGGATGGCTGTCCGTGCCCGGGGCTCGACAGGATGCACGCGCTCGTCACCGCCGTTCGACCCATCCACCATCACGAAGCCATCTGTATCTTCCTCGCTGCCGTCTGCACCTGCAGCCTCGGCATCCTTGCTGCTACCACCAACCGCGGTACCAGTCGAGGTTGCTGTGTGGATGTTGGAGCTGCTCGTAGCTGTTGCTGCCTTGGGCCGAATCAGCATGCTGACGCTGAAATCCCACAGACACAAACGGCTGTCCTCGCCAACACTGCCGATACGGTAGACACGGTCGTCACAGCGCCACGGGTCGAACGCCACGGACGTAACCCACGAGTGGTGGCCCTGGCAACGGGCCACGAGGGTCTGGTCGGCCACGCGCCAAATGGACAGGAGGTCGTCCTGCCCGCCTGTCACAACGTACTTGCCGTCAGGCGACCAGCAAACGCACGTAAGGCCGCCATAGTACGAGTAGAAGAGGCCCAGCAGCTCTTCGCGCAAAATGTCGATAATGCGGAGCGAGCCGTCCTCTGACACAACCGCAATGAGGTTGGCCTGCGGCGAGAAAGCAAATGCGTTGATGCGCTGGTTGGACAGCTTCCAGAAGGCGAACGGGTTGCTCTTCTGGCCCTTAGTGTGAATCGAGCGCTCGACCTGGATGTGTGTGCGTGCCTCGGTGCTGTTGGACAGCCGCTGGCGGTTGGCCTCGTCCTCGTCAAACACAAACGCGGCGTCTTCCTTCTCCTTGTCGAACACGACCAGCGACCCGTCCATAAAGGCCGCGATGAACAGGTTCTCGGACCCGGGGACCCAGCGCACGTCGGACACGGGTGTGCCGCGGATGATGCCGTTCTTGTTGAGGCGCATGTAGCGCTGCGAGAAGGGCTCCCACCAGATCAGCTCACCGGTCGAGAAGCCCATGATGACGTCAATGTGTGATGAGCTCTTGGTAACTGGGTTGGTATCGTGGCACAGGCAGTGCGCCTTGGTGAACAGGATCTTGGTGAAGTAGTCCTTCTTGGTCTCCGAGGACATGTCGACCCACTGGAAAGCGCGGTTGATGTTGGCAAAGACAAAGATGCCGTTAGCCGGGCGATCCTGGAGGCGCTTGGTCAGGTTGTCGTTGACAATCACGCGGGAGATGAACGATGAGTTGCTCTTGGTGACGTTGTTCTTCGGTTTGCGCTGCTTGGCGCCGCTGGCCTTGTTGCCGCCCATTCCTGTCAGACTGGCGAGTGTGCTGGTGGCCGAGGGTGCGGCATTGCTGAAGTTGTTGGCCAACAACGGGTTGGCGATGGCGTCAGTGCCGGGGGCCGTTGTCGCTCCGGGGGCAGCGCCGCCTGCCAGTGCAGTGTCGCTGCCGCCCGAGATGGCGCTGTTCGTGTTGAAACTGAGCCGGCCGGTCGCCGAATCCCCTGTGGCTGTGCCAGTAGGCGCACTCCCGCTCGACTCGCCGTCCGGGTGCTCTTCGACTGTTGCAAAGGGGACTGAGGACGATCCTGTGTCGTCAGGAGGGGGAGAAGCGCTGCTGGCACCCGACAGCAACAAGGCCAGTGCCGGAGGCTGGGGGGGATCGACTAAAGCGATCATAGAGATCTTGGTGCCGGCAGTGGCGGGGAGGGGTGTCGTCGCAAGAGGATTAGGGTTGACGACGGGCGCTTCGGAAGGGTGTGGTGGAGGTGTGGCGAGCAGGAGATCCTCCTCGAGAACGTAAAGACCTGAAAAGATAGGTTAGAATGTCACGATGCATGGCTGGTGTACAACAGCACAAGATTAAACGCCTTATCAAGCCGTACCTTCACCGACGAGGAACTGGCAGTCGGGGCCAGTCGGGTGGGACAAGATGTTGTTGGTCTCGATCATGGGGACCATCTGGCCGCTGAGGTAGGCGCCATTGTACAGCATCTGAGTTGGATACCGTGGCGGGGGCGGTAGGACGCTGAAGAGAAAGCAGGGTTAGACGGAGGCAGATTGCGCTTGGGGAAGGGAAACAGGACGACAACGTACAACATGGTTGCGACTGTGGCACTGTCGGTCCCAGTAGACTGTCGTTGCTGTCGATTTTGTCTCGGGTAGTTGACTCGAGTAAGTCGGTTCTTGGACGATTATCGTGCGAGGCTGATTCTCGAAGGTGCCTCGTAAGACGGTTCAAGTACGGCCAAACACAACGTCGCTCAGACCTCTTCGAAAGCCAAGGCTGTCTGTGTATGCTGTGCGTGTTGTGTCTGTTCGAAAGTCGTCCAGACGTCGTTGGCTCGCTGCAGATCACTGCGATTTCGCTTCCACTAATTGTCGGCGATTGCGAACACTTTGATTTGGAATGGCCGATTTGTCGGATACTGCACTGCAGCAAGGCTGTCCCGCAGTCTCTGTCTCGTCACACAAACGAGGAATTGCTGTCGCTTTTCGATTCGGTAATCTCGAGGTATCGTCGAGACTGTTCGAGTCGTCTGTCGTCGATTGATTTTCGGTTGCAATTCGCCCGTCGGTGGGTGATGCCGAAACGTCTCCGCACCCAGGTGAGACCTTTGATAGGCGTTTGCTTAGAGGCGGCGTAGGCTATCAATCACCCGGCGTCGTCGGTAAAACCAATGGGGCAGCGGGGAGATGGTGATGCTAGAGAATGACGTGACAAAAGGAAGCCAAAATAAAGGGATCACGATGGGGAGGAATGGATAATTTGGTGACAAGAGGGAAAGAGAAGGAGAAAGGAAAGAAGAGTGGTGAGGAAGGAAAGCCCCTCCGCTGTTCGTTGCTACTTTCCCCGTCCGTGTTGGCGGCTGGTTAGGAATTATCCCCATGGGTTGCGCCTGCCTCGCTGCGGATAGGTGATTTTTGGGAAGGTGCGGGCTTTCTGACGCTGTCGAACAGGGCAAGGCGTGAGGAGTTGGGTCGTTCGTTACCCCACAAAAAGTGAATGCGCGGACCAGTCAGGGACAGCCATTCACTGACCATTGGGACTTGTTGGTTCTTTTTGGTGGGTGGCTGGCTGTCTGGGCCGTGCCTTCCCCTCTTTCCCACACCTGTAGCCTGGCCTTATGGTGGCCCTTGCCTCTTAACAATCCCCGCAAAATGCAAGCTAGGGGTAGCACAGATTCAGGGTTTTTGGCAGGAGACACATGGCAATGCAGGCTTGGACTGGCCGGTTTTCCGCCAGGAAGGGACCACCTGCAGGCGCCATGTGCTCCTTCCACGAGCGTTGACAATCGACACAGGAACGTCTCGTACCAAAGAAAAAGTATTAAATTTAATATTGTAAGGCGGATGCTACTGTTGTGCTATTATGCCGGGAGGTAAAATTTACAATTACATGAAGGTGAAGATTGCGTCAGGAATAAAAAAGACAAAGGAGCTGGGTATCATGGAGAAGCATCCGGGTGAGGAGAGGCGATTTGAGGGGGCGGAATTGGTGATAGAAGAAAAAGCACGGTAAGGTAATGACCTCATGGTTGACTGGTCGATCTTCGCCATCTGTTGGCATGGTTAGTACATGGAGGAGGGTAGAAGACACGTGCTATTGGTTTGATCGGACGACATACATAATAAAGGCCGCGGCAGCAGCGCAGGCGACGGCACCGAGGGCCACGTAGAGACTCGTGCGGTCGGCGGCCGGCTCTTCGCTCTTGGGGAATGCCAGGCTGGGCGTTGTGGCAGCTTCGGCCAGAGACACAAACAGTTCGCTGATGCTCTCCCAAGTGGCGCTGACGTGCAGCGGGGCGCTCATGCGCAGAGCAGCCGTGTAAGTGTCGGGCTGCTGCTCGCTGCGCTGGGTTGTCTTGTCGCGATCAGCTTTAAGAGCAGCATAGACGGCTGGAAGCTCGTCGAGCAAATGGCCATTGCGGTTGCGCAGGTCGACCAAGTGACTGAACGAGTCTGGATCGGATGAGTCGTAGGCAAAGCACAGCAGATCACACTGGTCAAGACGGGCCTGGTTTTCGAGAACGGCCGGTTCGAGTTCACCAAGTTCTTCTAGAATCAGATAGCACTGCTTGCCGCCCTCGAGCTCGACACTGTTGACGGCGCGTCGTGGTCGGATAGTAGGGCGGTGTAATGGGTCAAAGGGACGACCCAAAAAGGCATCGAGCAGCGACGACTTGCCGGCACCAGGTGCACCGACAATATAGCATAGCACGACGTTGCGGTCGACACGGCCTGGGCGCCGGCGACGCTTGCGAGGCTTGGTAATTTTGAATGCGGCTGTGGGGCCGGCAGCAGGGCCCTTGGCACCGGGTGCCTCAAAGCCAAGGTAAGCTAGGTACTCGAGAGTGGTCTTGGGCTCGAGGAATGTCGTCATACTCCATTGGGCCAGCCAACCTTGCAGAGTAATATGGCCGGCCTCGTTGCGCACAGTTGACGCAGGAAAGCCGGCTTCAACCCAGGATGCAGGGAGGCCAGGGGTTGGGGCGAAAAGAGCAGCCAGTTCGTCATCATTGAGACCGCCGTCATTGTCCTTGTCGAAGAGCAAGAACAGGTCCATGAAGAAACGATAGCCGGCAGGGCTGAGCTCGGCAGAAGCAGACTCGGGAATGTCAAAGCGAGGGTGCAGGAAGTTGTCAGCCAGACTGAGGCTATCAGTATAGTGGAACTTGCGCAGGATAACCCATATTGTCTCGTGGCGGCCCTTTTCGGCGTAGATGCGGTTGAGCTGCAGGAAGCCAGCAAGATCGATGCCACGGTCGACGAGGTCAGAGGCAGACGCTGAAGCCGAAGCAGCTGCCGCGTTACGGCCAGGTGCACTACTACTGCCGTTGCTCGAAACAGGGCGGCTGCCTGTAGCAGCAGTCGATGATGTTCCCCGTGCAGGACCGCCGCCGCGTCGAGAGCCTGAAACAGTATCACCGCGGCCGCTACCGTCTGCACCCCCGCCTCGTGCTGCCTTTGCTAGAGTCAGCTTGATACTGGCCAGATCCTCGGGCGACAGTGCCTTATTGAAGGCTGTCTCCTGAAAGGCGTGCATCTCGCGATCGTTGAGGTAGCCGTCCTGGTCCTTGTCACACAGATAAAAGATGCGACGGAGAGCAGCAACACAGGCTGGCTTGAGATTGCCCTCTTTGTAATCAAAGAGCGGGGCGATTGGGTGTGTGACGGCTTTTTGGCACAGGAAGAACACCTCGTTGACATTGCGGTGCTCGCGGGCACTGGCACGGATGCACGAGTCGATCTCACGGAACTCCTGCATGACAGGAACCATCTCCTCCTCGAGAACCTGGGCCAACTGGTCGTCGCTCCCGGGGCTGTTTCCGCCCGAAGACATTATTCCGGCAGATGGCGTTGCTGGAGCTGTGGCGGATGGCCCCGTGGCGGTAGCGGCCAGGTCGGACTTGTTGGCGCACAGGACCACGGGGACATTAACGCCGAGGGAGCGGAAGTAGGGCATCCAGAAGAGGGCGACACGTTCGTAGCTGTAGTGGTCGGCGTAGACGAGCAGGATGACGTTGCACTTGCGGATCTCCTTGCGCAGGGTTGTACGGTCCTGCGGACGGGCGGACGTGTCGACAATGGTGGTCGTGACATTCTCGGGGGTGCCAATGTTGGGCGGGATGGTGATCTGAGGCAGCACGGCCTGGATCTTGTTCGTAATAAAGACGTCCTTGACGAGCGACGCGATCAGGCTGGACTTGCCGGTGCCCTCGTCGCCGCATACGCAGATGCGGACTTCTTGCGCCATTGTGAGGGTAGGGAGTGCCGCGAACGGGCGCGGGGGTCAAAGGGTGTGGTCGCTTGTTCGTTGAGCGTGGAAAAGGGGTGTCGCAAGAGGAGGAAAACATGAGGCGGAAGAGCCAAAACACAGGCGGAAATCCGGCGATGTTGACCAGCTGGAGCTGGGAAGGCCAGAAATTGGAGATGTGGGCAGGTGCGGGCGGGTTGGCAGGGGTGGACCTGCCCGTTAATTACAAGCAATTTAGCGCCCTTATCGGTGTGTTGCGGGGCCTTATCGGGGGAGCACCTGCCCAGCTGAGCACTTTTAGCGCAATCAAGAGCATCCGCGTGTGGTGATCTTGAAGCTCTATTCGTGCCTTCTTGATACGTCCATTGTAGCATCGTAAGTAGATGAAAAAAAGAAAAAAGAAGAAAAAAAAAACCAAAAGAAAGTCGTGAAGTTTAAATATACCGGTCGTACTGTAAGTATATTATAAAGTTAAAAGATAATTTTGTTATGATTTAGATATTTTACAGATAGGTTCAACCTTCCAGGTCTTCTATTTGTTTTCATTCATTTCTCATTATGATAGCCATATGGCATGCTGTCCTTTTATCTTATAAAAATTATACATCGCATCCATGCGTCGTATCCAGTCTTATGAACGGTTGAAGCGTTCGCGCTTGACGGTCCGAAGCTCACTCTCGGCTCTGTTCATACGGCGCAACTGGCTGTTGTCCACGATATCGTCGACGTCCTGGGCATGTTCTGGGTCGTTATTCCCATTTCCGTCGTCTTCCTCGATGTCTGACGTGGCAGTCGCGGCATCTTGACGACGTCTCTCACGCTTGGCGGCCTGCTGAATGCGGCGGCGCATGGCGGTGTCAGGCACGAGATCAGCGGCCGTGTAGACCTTGTCGCAACCAGTTTGGGGACACTTTTTGGGGACCATTCCAGCGTTGCGAGGACCGCCGGCAGGCCGCAGGTACTCGATAATGGCGTCGTGCTCAAAGGTGTGCTTGCAAACAGTGCTGCGGTAGGGATCCACCATGGTGACGAGGGACAGCGGGCACAAGAAGCTGATAACTTCGCGCTGAACGACCAGGTCGTCGCCGTAGTCGTTGGAATCGTTTGTAGAATTAATATGGCCGCTGCCTCCACCCTCACCTGCATTGGGTCCGTAGGGCACGGGCTCGCCAGCATTGTCAAACCAGCGCGAGGCGTCAGGCAGCGGCACATCCTCGTCGGGGTACATGCTGACGTGCAGCATCTGCTTGAAAGCAATGTAGTCGTTGTTGAGGCCGTACTTTTGGTGGGCGCTCATCTCGGCGTAGCTTGCAGCCCGAATGGCGCGCTCTTCTGTCAGGATGAGCCGTGCACTCGCCGCTGGCGGGCCCTGGTATGTGTTTGTGATATCTTCGTCATCGTCGTCGTCCTCGTCATCCCCCTCTTCGTCATCTTCTGCATCATCGCCTTCTTCGTCGTCGCCTTCACGTTTCGGGTCACCCTCGGTCCTCCTCCGCTTCCGACGCCGACGTTGTGACCCATTGGCGCGCCCTGCCGCCCGCTCCGCCCGCTCTTGGTCCTTCTCTTGTTGCCTCTGCTTGTCCTCCCGCAGGCGTTCATCCAACCGTGATGCTAGGGCCGTCAATGCCTGCCGCTCGTCTTCGAGCTCCATTTGCAGATCGATTGTTTTGCGCGCACCCCGCTCGGCTTGTGCCGTGAGCCCGCCTACGCTGTCTTTGAGCCTAGCGACAGACTCGGCTAGCGCTTCCTCGCCGTCGCGTGGCTTGTCGATGCCACGTTCACGCCGCCGTTCCACCGCCGCCTCGAGGTGTCCGGAGCGGTCGGCCAAAGTCTCGTTCATATTGCCGACAGTTTCACGCAGCAATTCGGCTGATTTCTTGAGATGGTTATCATAGACGCGCAAGGTCGCCGCGCGGTTTGAGATCTCTGTGATCTTGCGCACAGAGGCCTCAGACAACGGCAGCTCAAGCGTCTGGTGTTCTGGAAGGTCGTCGGGGGCGAGTCGCGTCAGAGGGACTGAAGATGAGGAGGATCTGCCATTCGCAGATGGGCCGCTGCTGCGGCGTGCAGGCTGCTGCACGAGCAGTCCTCGCCGATTCATTGTGGGTGACTGATGTCGTTTGTGACGATTGAGGGGCTCGCCGTACAGTCAACAGCGGCGATGTGAAGAAAACGCGTCGAGCGCGTTCTCATTTACGCCAGTGCCTGGGGCTCATTGCTAGCGGGGCGCTTGCGGGGAATTATGCCAATATGCAGATCGGAGATTTCTGCTTTAAAGAATATAGTGTTACATCAGCCCCGATAGCTACGCCACTGGGCGCACATCGCCAATATAGGAAATCGCGAGCTTTGACCATCATGGTCAGAATTCAGGCTTCATTTTGAATGGACACTTTTCGATCTCACGACAGTCTCGCGTGCTTATCGTGTCGCACCGAGCAATAAGGCCTCGATAGGGAGAAAGGAGCCGTCTTTCGTGCCACATTCTCCTCTCGTCCCAACTTCGACCGAAACCGGCTCATCGACTGAATAGACGCCGTTCACAGTCAAAACATCTGGAAACACAAGAAGCACGTACCTATACGAGAATCGTTTTTGAATCCGAAATGGCCCATCGCGGGTGTGAAATCAAGGTCCGGCAGATGGGGCCATCCTTTCAGATTACTCTGCGCTCGTTTGTCGCTTTTCTGACCTTCCTTCGTTTTCACTGTTATTGATGCCCTGTTTTGATATTAATTATCACAGCCTGCATGTCAGCCATCCGGGGCTGTTCGATGTCTCTGCTTTGTGTGCTGAGCCAGCCGATCGTGCGTGAGTTGCTGCAAAGCGGACATCGCCCCGATCTATAAGACATTCTCGATCGCGCGGATTTTGACTGTTAGCTGCGATCAGAGGAGCATATTAGGTGGAGTCACGTGATGAATTACACGCATCAGAGAGCGCAACCGCCAGTCGACAACCATCAATAAGCGGACAGCAGACGGACAAATTAGGGGCACAAAACAGGGACAGGCCTATTCTGTCCTATTTGTGGCCTCGTAAAGCCTTTGATAATAGAGATCACTAACAAACAAGGCTCTTCTCGACTATTTCGCTGATCACCCCCAAGGTGCCAAAGTCAACTTTGCCGTGGTGATTTGCCATGTTACGAGCGTTGTGGTCATTCTTTGTGTACTTTTGCTTCAGTTAGGCATATGTTTTGCCCGTTTCAACCCCATTTTGCCCATATTGTGACGACAACTATAACCGGCAGTGTAAGACGACTCTTCATCAAGCCTCACTTGCCGATTTCAACAAGATCGTATATTGTCTCCGACTGTGCAATCATGTCACACGGGCGTTTCTTTCGCTCCAGCCTCTTTCGTCACATCGTCAGCTCATCTCCGTGTCTTCCTTTGGACTCCTCATACCAGGTCTCCCTCGCTTAGCCTTCGTCTGCATCCATCTGCACTTCTCTGCAGGCGTTGCCTGTCTTCTTGTGATTGAATTCCGACGACCACAAGAGAGCCCGATCTCCTCGACCTTGACAAGTCTGCCTCGATCAGATGTCCCTGGCTGACATCTGTGCTTTTTTTGTGGTTCTGTGGTTCTGTGGCTCTTTGTGGTCCCTGTTTCTCCTTCTTTCCCCACAGATGCAGCTGCAGAAGCAGCCAAACGGCACGCTTTTGTTCCCTTTTTCCCGCTTTCTATCCTCGTCCAGGATTTCTTGTCTAGGTTCGCGCCTGTATTTGCGTTCTTTGGCTGACCCTGCATCCCACTAGCCCAGATCGTGTCCAGACTGCATCCAGTCGGTGTCCCATGGGTTTCCTGTTTCGGTCAAGCCTGACTCTCTTTCAAGCAAAAAACGGGTGAGCAGACGGGGTTGAGCGACAGGGCGCAGAAATGGATCCGTTGATTTGCACATTGTCATGCCGTAAGAGAAGAAGAAAGAACAAAAAATAAAATAAAAAACATATATAAAAAAAGAAATTCTCCGGTTGGAGCCCGCATACGAGGCTCCATAATTTTGTGACAGCCCAAAGCTGTTCGTCGGTATTCGAGATGTACTTGTGGATTTTTAGATATGCAGAATCGTGTCCGTTCCAAGAGACAGAGAGGTGAAGAGAACTTTGAAGGAGGATGGACCGGTCAGAAAATGGAAACCAGACAGGATACTGGATATTATCTGCGTCCTTTTTCCCTTGTCGTGATTTCGAATACAAAATAGACAGGATGCCTCTTCATGACGCCATTTGGTAAATATTCAAAAGATTGTACGGAAGAAAGCAAAACAAACTATCCACCAAGCATATAAAACCGCCCATTACACAAACCCCAAAAAGTCCAAAAAGGTGTGTTTATTTCTTAGCACGTTTATTAAGTCAGCACAGGTGCAGCCCAGTAGCTCCCAAATCGCAGAGAAGCGTCATCGACGATCGCCTCTCTGCCTGCCCGACTTTCTGGATCGAAATTCAGAATTAGGATCCAGGTACCTACTGAAACGGGCGCTTGCAGTCTACCCAAAAAATAGACCGCCGAGTCACGCAAAATATATAAGCGTTTTCTTTGGTCTTTGTGGAATTTTGGCCGTTTGACCGTTTGGCCGTTCTGACTATAATTAACCATTATAACTGGACAGAAACACGGATCAGGCAAACTGTTTTGTCCCCCAAAATCCAAGGACGCCGAACCGACCTACAACGGCAATGGATGTGCCAATCCCGGTATGCCCACTTTTTTATTAAAGCAGATTTCTACATCGAGATTCAACCTGCATTGGGGCCACGGAGAGGGGTCATGGAATGAGAAAAAAGAGAAAGGGAGAAGAGAAAAATCACAAGAACGAAAAAGGAACACATTTTCATCATTTTCAAACCATCTTGCCATTTTCGGCCTTTATTTCTCCTCTTTCATTTTTGAACTACCTATACCCTATCGAAGCAACCCGACACATTCGCGATTTGGTCTCGTCACTTACACGGTTATCAATCAACAATAGTCCGATCAGAATCCAATATTTACATCATCGGAAGACCACATTTTGACGACATCGACGACAACATCAACAACGTCAACAACAACATCGATAAACACAAATATCACCACATCCGCCTCACATCCCACACCTGACAATATGGTGACAGCCTTGATGCCTACGGCATTCGACCTTGGGCCAACCGCCCAGGATGTCGTCGAGCACGCAAGCGATGCCGTCTACGACACGAACCTGTTCTTCTTCCCGGGCATGTACTGTCCGAGCGGATTTGATGTAATGAAGATTTTGGTGAGTCGAGAAGACATCCGCTTATGAAACGCATTTCATCTCTAACAGCTCAGTACTGCGTCGCAACACGCCCTCATCCGACCATTGATCTCGGCCCCGTCGACGCCTCCTGTCCGATCGTCCTCTGCGACTTGTTTTTGCCAGACACTCCCATTGTCTACGCCTCCAACTCGTTCCTAACACTCACCGGCTATACCCTCGACGAAGTCCTCGGGAGAAACTGCCGCTTCTTGCAGTGGCCCGGCCAAGTCCACCTCGAACACGCCACCTCTCCGACTGCGCCGAGCCCCTATGTCCAGCCACGCATCCGCCAGACATTGCACCAGTCCGTCAAGCACAGCCGCGAAGTGCAGGTCGAGGTGACCAATTTCCGCAAAGACGGCACGCCGTTTGTCAACTACCTGTCTGTGGTCCCCATCTACTGGGACGAAGACGAAGGCGGCCAGCAGAACGGCCTCGCTGACCGGAAACGGCATTCAAGGCGGCATCGCTACTCCGTGGGCTTTCTCTGTGATAAGAGTGCCATGGACTCATAGAGGGTGAACTGTGCAGGAAAATGCCCAGAATTCTTCTTCTTCCGTTTTTTCCCCTCCCATTTTCCCCATCTTTCTTTGTTTTCCATTGTTATTGCATTGCCTGCCTTTTACTGCTTTATCAGATTTATCACCCATCGGGCTTGGGTATTTTTATACACGAAATTATGAAACAGGTACACGAACAACACAACTACGCAGATAGACGATACCCATTAATTGATTAGGTTTTTGTATTTTACTTCAAATGCCTTTTATCTCTAGTCAGAAAATTCACCCGTAATATGCAATATTCAAAAGAGTGCAGACACTGTCCGGATGAACGACTACATTTACCGTCGGCTCGTAAAAACCCGTCCTCTCTATCCGGTTCAATGCAAGCCTCATGCCGATGCCGGCTGTCTTTTATGTCCATTTTTTATTTTGTTGTCTCTTAAATCACTCACACTATTCATTGCTCCACGCATTTGGGTCTATGGTTGCTTTTATTTTGTCGCTACAAGGGGGGGAAGATTGGCAAAACTAGAATTAAAACGATGCCCGCCTTGTTTTCTTTTTTTGGTCGCACACAGTCATCGGCCCAACGATAAACGCGCGAGTGCAGCATGTATCGTCGGACTGAATCCACTCCCATGGAAGAGAGAACGAGGAAAGTAAGAAAAGAGGTAGGCAAAAGACCTCTTTCACCGTTTCTTCGCCCGTCTCTTATCGTCCGTCCATACCCAAGTGCGTCGCTTAACCGCTGGCGGCGAAGGTCGAGTTGATGGGACCGAACTTGATGTTGGCTGCAGAGAGTTAGTGTTTTTCCAGCCATGATAATAAAAAGAAAAGAAGAAAAAAATGCTTTTCATAGGATACATACAGTAGATGACGGTGTCGCTGGCCTGCTTCGACTCGACGTCGGTGGGGACACCGGACGAGGTCTCGCACGAACCACGGCCCTTGCCGGGGGTAGCCGGGTCGGCATCGGTGGGGTAGGTCGAGTCCAGCCACAGCATGTTGGAGTAGTGCTGAGAGAGTTAGCATTTTACTCGATCGTTCCGTCTTTTTTCTTTTATTCTGCTTTTCTTTAGAGGGCATAAACTTACGTCATCCCACAGAGACATGACCAGGACCATGGGGGCGGCAACAGCCTTGGTGAACTGGACGAGGCCGCCCTTCTCGCTGAAGTGGTCGTCGTCGCCGAAAGCAACCTTCTGGGCCTTGCAGAAAGCAGTATCGATCTGGTTGCCCGAGGTACCAGCAATGGTAGACTGCGAGTTGGGGATGACCTTGCCGCCCTGGACGTAGAAGCGGCGGATCGACTCGAGGTTGCCGTCCGAGCCCTTGATGAACTGCGTCACGACAGTGAACTTGCTCTTGGTGTCGACCGTCATGCCGGGGCCGTAGAAGTCCTTGACACCCTGGCGGTACGAGTTGAAATCACAACCATCAGGATCGCAAGTACCGGCGTAACGAGTGGCCGAGTAAGTACCACCGCAGCCGTCGCCCTCGCAACGGGTCTGGCCGACGTCCGTGCAGGGGTGCGGCGTGTAAGCAGTGGCGATCGAGTTGGCCTCCCAGATATCCATCTCCGAGCAGCACGAGCCGTAACCACCGACACCGGCGTTCGGGTCGTTGGACGACGGGTTCCAGCTGGCCGAGTTGGCCTCACCGTTGATGAACTTCAGATCACGGGGGCACTGGGCATCGCAGTAACCGGTACCGTACTTGGCACCAGCCTTGTTGGTGGGGTACTTGCTCATGCCACCATCCTCGTCCATAGAGACGAAGTACAGAGCGCCGTTGAGACCGCAGCCCAGCTTCGAGACATCGACATCAAAAGTGAACTCGTTGCCCAGAAGGGTGAACATCTGGTACTTGCTGGCGCTGGCCATGAGGTAGAAGCGCGAGCCGATGTTGGTGGCGTACTCGCCCTTGGTGACGAAGCCAATGGTCAGGGCGTTGCCGCTGGTCGAGGCACCGTAGGTGGCCTTGTAGTCGGCGCCTAAATTATCAGTATCAGAACGAATTCAAAATATCCTTCAGGCGCTCCCGGACTCACCATCAAGAGCGCAGTTAGCAGCGCAGCTCTTAGCATCCTTGCAAACGGTGGTGTTCCAGGCGTTGCCGGTGTAGCAGTTGGAGTAACCGCCCTTGTCGTGCAGCCAGCGCCAGTTGGCGTCGATGGTGACCTCGCCCTGCACAGTCGTGCACGAGCCGGCACCAGAGCACTTCTGCCACGACATCTTGGGATGCGTCTCAGTGGTCTGGGTGCCGACCTGCTGGCCCGCAACGAGGGCCAGGAAGGTCGAGAAAGCGGCAATGCTGGTGTACATTGTGGCGGGTGTTGAATAAGGAAAGTATAAAAGAGTGTAGGAAGCGGGCTTGGAAACGGCGAATGCTCTGTTGCGGATTGCGGGGCCCCGGATCTTGGAGATGGAGACAGAGACACAAGAGAAGAGGAGAGAGAAAGGGACAAGAAATCGAGAAGGAGAGGAGAGAGCCTCCCTTTATAGAGAATATGGCAAGATGAGACGGGTTGGCCAGGAAGAGAGCAAAGACCAAGAGACGTCGAACAGGGTTTGCTCGGTCGAGCTTCCAGCCATAAAGGCAGTTCTAGAAGGTATGCCGTTCGACATTGCAGAGCCCAACATGGCTACCCGTGCCTGGCATTGTGTGGTATCTTTGCGCTCTTTGCGCTCTTTGCGCTCTTTGCTATTTGTGATTTCTGGTGGCCTCCCTTACAACGGTAACGAGGGCCCGAAAGGCCGCGAGAAAAGACCTGTTGCGGTAAATGAAGTTAGATGGGCGGGTGTCAACAGCCTGGACGGTGCATAGCCGGTCCCGGGGACGAATATTACCTTTTAGATGGACAGAAACGGGGGCCATATGATTGCCGCAGCCATAAAATGAGAAAATGAAAAAGAGGTATGAAATAGGAGCAGGCCCAATCGCGGAGTGCATATTAGGAAACAATCAAACGAGTATCAGGGCCGTAAACAAAGCCCACGGCACTGTATGATCTGGGGTCTGGACCTATGTCCTGAGATTGAGGTGGTCCTCACAAGGTATGCGTACCTAGCAGACAAAGGCAAGGTCCATCATCCAGCCAAACTTGAGCCAGTTCGGTTTTCCTTCCGCTTGGATGGTCACAGGACGCCATTGTGACGTGTTGAATCAAAGTGCCTCGCACTTGCAGAGCCATTACTCGCTCCACTATCCTTCAAACCTGCGATAGAGCACTTTGAAGACTTCTCGGCGGTCCTGTATCTTGGGTCACGCCAGGTCCTGTCCTCATTTTTGTCTGGAAGCAGGCACCTGTGGGTAACTGTCCGGATCGAGGGCTCCGAAAAACGCGCAGCTGGGCAGGCGTATGCCTGTGCTGGACAATAGCGAGACACAGTATTGGGAGCCAAGAAATGTGGAGGTGGAGGGAGGTAGAGAGATTCGTCGTTCTTGTTCCCTAGATTGAGATTGGGCCCGTTTCTGGCCGGTTTGGCCGTGTCTGGTTCTCGTGTGGTCGTTCTCTGGGACGGCTAGTTTAAACGGAAAATAGGAAAAGACGGGGAGACGGGGTGGGATGAGAAGGGTTTGTAATGGAGAGGCACGGCGAATGGTGGAGGAAAAGGGAGAGGGAGGGAAAAGGAAGAATGGGAGGAGAAAATGGCCAGCCGCTTGAGCGTTGATAGTGAATTGAGGTAAGAGCAAAAGGCGGCTGATTGCGAGGAAACTGGGGGTGGGCTGTTCCTTCCTCTGTTGAAATTCAATCCAAGATATCCAAAGAGGGAAGGACCGATGGTGGCAAGGGAAGGAACAAACAATCGAGAAACGTGGAGTGTGTAAGAGGAAAGAGATCCACCACCAAGCTGTCCCAGTCGCTCTCTCTCGTTTCCACGTTTCATTGCTTCACCTGAGAGAATAGAAACAATTGCCTTTTTGGGAAGTCGCTCGATTTCCAACACCGTCCGGCCACTTGGGAGCCGCATGCTTCTCCACTTGACAAAGCAACAGGGGCGGAAAGAACGACTTTGTTCTGGACGCACTGCGTTGTTTCCATCCGATAGTCTGTTAGACTGCATGCGACTGCCGCTAATTCAGGGGCCTGTCAACAATGCCATCTCGAGTCAGATGTCCATCGCATATTCAAAGATAGACGCCAACACAAGCAACAGCACCCTCATTTGTTGCTCTTTGCTTTCGTGATTGACAATTGATCGCGCTGTGGACTTCTTGAGTCTCCCATAACACGACCCATACTGCCATCGCCAAGAAAGCCCCTCTTTTCTTCCATTTCCTTGCATCTTTTTTTCTCTTTTTCTTCCTAATTTTTCTTTTTTTCATCCCACCCCTTCCTTTCACTTTTTGTTCTACCCCGTCTTGCCCCATCGCATTCGCCAAAGCATTGGCGTGAAAAGTGCGGGCGTGACGGTTGCAAAGTGCAAGAGTGGATCCTCTTGTGATTCTCCAGGCCGTGTTTTGCATCCAAAAGCGGGAGTCGTGGGTGTTGAACTGCGAGAAATGTCAGAGGAATACACAAAATATCGACGAAAGGGGCATACCAAGACCAGAAAATTGGAGAAAAAAGGCACAGAATTCAAGTGAGCGGAGCCCTTTTCTTTCCACGCCCATGCGTTTATTTCGGCCTGCTTTGGCGAGAAACGGGGCGACATTGGATGCGCCTTCGAGTCTTGTCTTTCTTGTGTCTTGCCATCTTTCTGGTGCTCGCTCTTGTCGAACAGACCCACTCACAAGGCATCACGGTAAGCAAGCCGGGTGCGTGCTGGGTTGAAGGACGCCGGTTAAACGGATTTCATTCTGAAAGGTGGATATTCCAAGAAAACGAGAGTGCAAAGAAGCTGGAAGCTAAGCAAAATCGAGCAAAGCGGGCACGATGCGATGCAATGACAGTCGTTTCGTTGTTGTGACTACCGAAAACGGTGACAATAATGGGAGGAGAAAAAAAGAAAAGGAAGAAGAGCCTCATTCAAGTCTACGACAAGGTTTGATCTTCCGAGCTGGGGAACTGCTGGAGAAATACTCCGCAGACGAAAGAAAACAACACGAACCCCCAAACAAAACCAGAGAGAGGGGATGGTGAGGAGAGGGAGGAGAGGCCAGGACCTCTAAACAGCTCGTCAAAGACAAATTAAGTTCTGACCGATGCTTGCTGTTTTCTCGAATGGCAGGTCGCACCACGACACCATCACTCTGCCAGTCATTATGAGCAAATATCCCTGATCTCAGAGTTAAAATAAGAAGCACAGGGATGCAGTACGAACGCTTTCGGACCGTCGATGTATGCATCAATACTTTTATCATACAAGATGTCGCAAAACCAGCGACAAAAGGAACTTTGAGATGGCCAACCTAGACTTTCTCGCTTCCCCGCTCGCTCACCTCTCTCCCATCTCCCATTTCCATTCTGGGAAACACAATGTGCTCGGCAGTCATGAAACCAACTGGGGAAGACTGGGGAAGCCTGGCAACAGTGCCCGGTATTGGCCGATAAACGTACTGATTTTATGTGAGGAGAGGTCGAGATATGTGCTGCTATATGTCGTGTTCATTAATCGACCTCGGGCACAGCTGCAAAACACATAAATGGAAGGAAAAAGCGAGTCGCCCGGCCGTTCGGCATAATTGTCGATCAAGGGACCGAGGAGAAGGGACGAAAACGAGCGAGATGGCTGTATATTGGATGATTTTTGGCAATAGGGGAGAGAAGACGAGAGAGAAAATCGTTCGAACAAGAAATAATGGGCGTGAGTATGAATGTGTGTGTGTGTGAGAGAGAGAGAGCGGAGGTTGATGGCCCATTTCCCGTTCGAGATATATTAACCAGACGACTAACAGCGCCCAGCTTTAGGCAGATGGAAAATGGGAAGACGCCGAAGCGAGCGGTAGCCGGCCGAATAAACATTGATGAGAGTCAATGAAAATTGATGAGACGCTATGAGAATATATGAGGTGCCATGGAAATGTATGAGTGCTGAGAGATTTAAGACTTTTAAATGGCATTTGATGAAGAACTGCTTTGTGGGGTAGACGGGCGGTAGATGAAGCCACCGTGCGTCGGAAAGGCTGTCCGGCGAGTCGTTGGTGGAGTTTGATAGCTGAGGAAGAAAAGAAAAGAAGAAAAGAAAGAGAGATAAAAAGTAAATCGAAAATAAAAAAGAAACTACAGCGATAATGACGGCACTTGACGGATGGTTCCTAGACCGAATGTCGACGTCTGCTCGTCAATGAGTAGTCTGTAAGAATATATTACAACAGCTGAGTCTATTTGCCTACGGCATTGGCACGAGTCAGTCGTCTGAGGCTTTTGTAATTGCTGCGATTGCTTTGAAAATAAAGTTGAATTGCATATAGCACACATTTTTCGCAAAATTATGGAATAAAGCTCTAATAAATTTCAAAACAGAACTACAAAAAAGCTGGCCCTACTTCTTCTCCTCCTTTGTGAAATCTTCCTTAGACGGCACCACGTTGTCCTTGACGAACTTGCCGTCTGGGCCCTGGACTCCGAGCCTCATGACATGCTCTTTGACCCAGGCAAGACGTCCGTCGTCGGCAACCTCCGCAAACAGATATGTCTCGGCGCCGCGCACTTTGCCGTCCGGCATCTTGGTCGTCGAGCTGTGCCGGTCGGCGCGCTGGTTGCCATCCACCAAAAACTGAGTAATGGTCAGCGATATGGCGTTGAGCGGAAGGTTCTCTCGCAGCCAGGTCATGTGCTTGACCATGGCCGGAAAGTCCATGGCCTCGGTTTCGGCCGTCATATGGAAGGACGGGTGCAAGATGCGCGTCAAGTCGGCCTCGGTGTCTTCTGGTTTGCCATTAAACATGCTGTTGAGGGCGGCCTCGAAGGTGTCCTTCTGGTCGGTAAACGTAGCTCTGTTGGAAGCCATGGTGAATGTAGATGTGGTCATTGACAGAGGATAACAACTGCGCCGATAGTTTGACGGGGATGTTGGTCTGGGCTGGTTTGATTTCTGCACTGGCTGGTTGATTTCATCGATGAGGCACTGGGCCTTGCTCTTTTATATCGCGAAATCCAGCTGCCTAACTCGTTAGGCGACAACATTTTTGCTTCTCTCTTGAATCCATAATACCGTTTTCCCCTCACGATGGCCAAGATGCTGGGTTGATGCAGGCCAGGGTCGCTGGATGTTGTCCAATCTTTGAGCTTAATTCTGGTGCCTGGTTGCGTGATCGACAATACTAGTTGCCTGAAGTGGGAGCTATGATCTCACCTGTAAGCCCAGGATTGCAGTGTACTAGCACTAAATCCATCCATGTCGTCGAGGTCGTATTCTCGTCGCAAAACAAGAAGTCAGACTCAAGGCAAGAGGCTGACAAATGTGAGAAAATTATGGAATCATGCATATTTCGTAAATAAGGATGATACAACGTATAAGAAATGAAAATAAAACGGTCTAAGCCAAGAAAGCCAAACAAGAGAGAGAGAGAGAGAGAGAGAATTAAGCGATCCCGACATCATCGTGCAGTTTTCAGTTTGTGCTCAGCCTTGTAGATCGCCGACGGCCCGTATTAGCAGCGGGTGTCTCTTTGGCGGCAGACTTCGGGTTTGGTTTTGCGGCACTCTTTACGGCTGGTGCAGGCTCTGTCTTGGTCTTTTTGCTGGCAGCGCCCTTTTTCGGGATAGACTTCAAAGTCGGCTTCTCGTCCTCGTCCCCGCCGTCTTCGTCGACCTCCTCTTTGACTGCGCCCCTCTTGCGTTTCTGGGCGGCGGTCTCTTTTTTCTCTGGAGCAGCAGCAGCATCCTTCTTAGCTAGCTCTTTCTTCACCGCCGCGCCCTTCTTTGGTTTCTCCTCTTTAATCACAACAGGCTCCTCCTTGACACCCGGCGCCACATTACCGCTCTTCTTCTGCAGGCCAGGGGCATAGCAGCTTGTGCGGCCACCGACAGTCAAAAAGGCTAGCTTCTCACCGCTTGGTAGCTGTGCCACAGAATCTTTCCCGCCCTTGCCCCACCGGTGCTTGAAGAGCCAGTCGGCTGGGAACTTGTCCGAGTCGCCCAGCAGGTCGACGGCCGTGCGACAGACGTACCGGATCGACTTGTAGAGCGCCTTCATCTGCGCATCACTGAACTCGTCGCAGTACTGTTCCGGGTGGAGACGGGCATTGAACAAAACCTCGTCGCCGACCCAGTTGCCAATGCCGCTAATAAATGCCTGGTCGAGAAGGATTGCCTTGATGGGCACGTGGCGCTTGCGAAGTGTTGACAAGAAGTAATCCTCGGTGAACGTAGTCTCTGCGTCGACGACGGGATCCGGGCCGTTTTCGACAAGCGGTGAGAACTTGCGGATGGATGCACCAGGGCAGTCGACGAGGCGAACACGGCCAAAGCGGCGCGGGTCCGTATATGCCACCTCGACCTTGGGGTTTGAGTCTGTCTCAAACTGGAACTTCCAGTACTTGGGCGGCCAGGCATCAGCCTCGTCTTTCTTGAGCTTGTTGTAGTAGTTTGTGTAGCCTGTGCGCATGCCGCGGATGTGCATCCAGCCCGTCATGCCAAAGTGCATCACCGGGTGTGGCGCGCTGTCCAGGACGAGCCAAAAATATTTGCCCTGGCTGCCCGCACCAATCACTTTTTTGCCCTGAAGGGCGCTGGCAACGGCATCGCCTGTGGTGCCGACTTTGCCAAAGACGCTGGCATCGTCAATAGCCTTGGCAGTCTTGATGCGTTTGCCGACCAGATGGGTCTTGAGAAAGTGCACGATGCGTGCGGCTGTCGATTGAATGTCAGAACTCCGTATAGCCCACGTCTTTGGCCTCGAACTTCAAATCTTGTGAGGCTCACCTTCTGCGATCTCAGGCATGTTGGGCAGTGTCTGTTTGAGGTCCGGGTTATCGGATGAATGCAATGTGTCGGAGTCGGAGCAAGAAGACGGCGCAAGAAAACACACAGAATGGAAAGGAAGATGCAAAAAAGAAGACCAGCTGAAATGTTGCTCTAGATGTGACTCCCGACGGAAAAATCGACACGCCAATCGCCTCCGCGCCCCTGCCTGCTCCTGAGCTGCCTGTTCCTTCTCTGCCAAACTGGGAAGCGAAACCGACGCGCAGTCCCGTGACCCAGTGTAATCACACACACGTGTAGTGTCACATGACTCTAGTCATCAAAATGCCCGTTCTTCCGTCCCTCACCGCTTTTGACCCATTTCCCCACTCTTTCTGCCCACGACAAAAGCTCCAGCTCTGAAATTTTTTTCCGCTTTCCTCTCTTCTCTTCTCTCTTCGTCTTGTCTCCTTTTCCGCAATCACGACCGTTGAGTCGGGTTGCAACCACCACGCTGCCTCGACAATGCAGAGAGTAAGTTTTATCTTCCATTGGATATTTCTAGAACACCACAACGCACTGCTTCCGCTATCTCCTGATGACACTCAACAAACCGCATACAAACTAGAGTCTTTGACCTTTAGGAATGAAACTGCTTTTGTCACGTCAGTCTGAAATACATCTAGCGGAAGCAGCTGCTTATCAATTGTCGCGAATCACTCTTGGTATTCTTTCGAGGATAACCGCTAACTCGCAAACAGAGTGGTCGTCGCAATCGCCGTCAATCGAGGTCGAATGGAGGTCGACAAAATGGGTTGAGGATAGGCATTTGACAGCGCGTGGCCGTGTCGTTTCCCTCCTCATCCCTCTGCTTTGCAAATGGTACGACAACCGTCCTTTATCTTTCTCTTACATTTTTTCTATCCATCTTCCCATCTCTCTTCCCATTACGCACTATATGATGATTTTTAATTTGCTTCGGCAAGTTGGAATTACCGACTGAGTAGCCTACCTGGCTCTTGAGGAAAACAACTGGCTGTTTCTGATTGTGCACTTTCCATTCTTTTTCTTTTCAATGCTCCTACATTATACACATTGGTTTGAAGCGAGCTCTGTCTCTAACAATGGAATAGCAGATGATCAAAAGATCCAAAGGTACGAACGCAACGTTCAGCCATCCCCTCCACTTCCTCCGTGGCATCCTTTACCTACATGATGAAACGGCACTGGGCTCCGACTCAAGTATGAGCTAGATATGCCACTTTTGCGACAGGCCTAGAAAACCTCGTCCACTGATCCAAGTCCATTGCAAAATGGACATGTGATGCCACGGCGGGAGGGAGTCTAATGGCGCCACCAGCGGGCAACAGTCTCGAACAAGGACTAACGTCTTGTCAGTTGATATGGACGATGGACAGAACAGGGCTGTTGAGACAGACGACAAGGTAAGCTTGACAGCACGGCTACAATGCCACCGCACCTGCACTGCACCACACAATATCCCCCACATCCAATATGATGATTTTTTTAGATGACGAGTCTTATCCGCGTTAGCGATGCAGACACCATAAAACTAATTCCATTCATGCATTTCTGATCTTGGATTCCATGCCATATTTTGTTCTTCTTTCTTTTCATCTCAAGTTGGCCAAAAGCTAATACATTGCAGTGTCGTTTGTTCTCTCTTAGCTCAGCAAACATGTCAATGACTACCTATAGTATGGGTATGTATTCACTCCCTGTCTTTGACTTTCCTCTACAACACCAACACAAACCACATAATTCCAGCATCTCTGCCTCCCAATGATGATCTGACTTTACCAAATGACAAGCATATGTCAGAGCCTAACGGCACAGATGAGAATTGTCCTGTCTGAGTTGGCCATTGCTGTTTCCTTTACTTTATTCGCCATTACCATTCACATCTTATTGGTTTCTTATGGCTGCAGTATGCTAACAGTCTCCAGTGTCATATCTTGTCCTCATCGTCAAACAGCATTACTACTGGCCTCAATCAATGTCGTTGCGTAAGTTGCCTTCTCAGTCCACAATTTGCCCTCTCAGAACAACACAAACACACACACGAACACAATTCCCCTGCTTTGATGATGATCATAAATATATATCACGACGGTCTACATAGCTTATGCCTTGATGATAATTGCCTGTGACAAGGCACGATATCTGATATAAAGCACATCTCTTTCTCCTCTTTTCACTATTTGGATTTGGCGAGCGATTTGTTCAAGAGCTTCTGTTAACCAGCTCTCAGGTTTCCTTACAGATTCATATTATGCAACATGGCAGGTAAGTCGTAAGCGTACTTTTACGTGGGTGTCAACCCTATCTATATATTTTGGATATTTATCTTCTGGATATCTTTTTGAATACAATATGTTGTTTTGGAATATTACTTTTGCATCTTGAACTCAGCGTGCCTGAAGCCCAAACTTCGACAGTATAACGCTGAACGATCCACATACCGTAGGCCTTTGAGAAAGCTCCTAGGCTCCGGGGTGTGACTCTAATGCCGGCCGGAGAGATCGTACTTTGCGTTGTCTCGTCTTTTTTATTTTTTCTCCTTCGTGTTCATTGACTATTCTGCTTATCGTCTTGTTGGATATTTTATTTGAAAAACTTGTCATTCTTTTGCACGATTTTCCAACAACGCCAAAGAAAACTAACATTCAATAACAGGCAGAACTCAGAACTCACGACTTCACATCTCACGATCTCATCCATCAGCCAAATTCAACAGCAGATTTGTCAACTTCATCCTCTGAAGGATCCGGCATCGCTGCCACAAATTTGGATTGAAATGAGGACTGCCGCCACCATTTGACTTTGTGCCAATTCGGGGCGGCGCCATTCCACGTGCAGCTAGTGCGCAGGCGCAATGTTAGGCAGATCGCACTGCTGGCTCGCTGTGGCTACACGCTTTTTCAGCTGCCTGCAGGGGACGACAGGGGGTGTTGACGAATCTGAGATCGTCGTTCATTTGGGATTCTGGACTTTCGACACTTTCTCTCTCCTTTTGTTTTCCGACAAACAAGCTTTTTTTTCGGCTGTGGTTTCAACGGTCACTCGATCTTCCCTCCCTGGGGCACACTTTTGCCTGGGACGGGCTCGAAGATATCCCTTTTGTCGAGAGTTACACTCATTATAGCTTTTCATCTCACTCGCTCACCTCGCCCACTCTCACTCATACTCACTTAGACGACACAGCCCGCCAAGATGTCGGACAACGGGCGGTCGGCGACCGACATCATTACGTACATTGGTGTGCCGCTCGCCGTGCTCGGTGTGCTGCCGATCATGTACAACACATTCTTCACGCTTGTCAACGCGTCCAAGATCAAGCGCATGCTGCGTCACAGCCGTCTGACAGCGCTGACCCGCAGCGATGTCGTGAACCGCATTATAGAAATCGAGTTGCCACGATACGCCGTCACGCCTTGGGACCGGTTCCAGCACCGCCAGGAATACTGGTCCTTGTCACGCAACCCCAGCTCGATCCCCGGCGGCTCTTGGACGACGTTCAACTGGAAGACGAACGCGATCGGCTTCAAAACACAGCGTGTCGAGTACGCCGACCAACTGCGCCAACCCCAGGTCGACATCAACTTTGACGAGCTCATATCGTACCTGTTGGACCTTGGTGCCGTTCCTGACCCTCACGGCTGGCGGCTTCTGCGGTCAACGGGTCTTTGGACGCCTGTGGGCTGTGCGCTCATGAAGTCGCCTGATGGGCACCACAACGCCTTGACACTTGCGCCACTCGACGACTCTGACGGCAATTTATCACTCTGTGTAACGTGGGAGCCCTCGTGGATCAGCCGCAGCTTTTCGGACCTGCCGCCATACTGGGTCAGTTTGCCGGCTCCACCGCCCGAGTACAAGCCGGAAGAGACGAAGGCAGCAGAAGCCAAGGATGCGTCCGACAGCGCCGCCGCTGGAAACGAAGAGACAGCAGGCGCTGCTTCGTCGTCGACATCTTCTCGTCCTGCCACGGCCAACGCCAAGGATGCCAAAGGCAGCCAGCGGAACTCTCTCGATTCGTCTGCCCGTGTCAGCGCCGCTGCTGCAACAACGCCCATTACCTGCCAGATCTCTGTGGACGGCATCATCACTGCGCTCACAGAAGAAAAGCGCCGCGCTGGCGGCATTGCGCGCAACAACACAATGGGCGGCGCAACGGCTCCTGGAGGACCAGCGGGCACGAGTTTCCCGCTCACGAGCACCGTCAACCTCGACAGCCTGTACATTGAGCACATTCGCCTGCGACCAGGCGCCAGCGACGGAGTGTGGTTTGCGAGCGCCGCGACCGCCTACGGCACCACCAGCCAGACGATCTTGTGGAACTACCGCATCCCCGAGGAGATCATGGCCTTTGCGCGCCGCGAGACCGTCCCCTGCGGCGTGCTCGTGCTTCTGGGCGCCGCCGACGAGAGCGAGACGCCCGAGTGGGCCACGCAGCACTCGTCTGACCACACCTACAGCCACAACCTATTTGTGCAGCGGATGAACGAGCAGCGCATGGCCCAGCAGGCCGAGATGCGCCTCCCCCAGCACCAGCGCGAAGCAGCCGCACGTGATCGTCGCCAGCACGAGAACATGCAGCGCATCGAGGACATGCGGGCGAGCGCACAGCGGGACCAGGAGCGGCGCGAGCAGCGCGAGATGGAGGCGCTGCACAGCGCACGGTGGGACAACCGGCTGGTGGCCGAGCACGCGCTGCGGTGGCTGCTGAAGGAGAAGAAGCGGCGGGCGGGCGAGCATTCCGAGGGCGGCGGCGAGCAGCCCGACCCGCAGCAGGCAAACGTCGACATGAAGGAGATGGCCGGCCACATCCTGCACCGCATGGTCCGCGACGGCGAGTTTGCACGGAACCTCTGCCAGATGCTGGACCGCTGGAAGTCGTGGGCCGATCTGGGCGGTATGAAAAAGGCGGATCTTCAGGCGCTGCGGTCGGATATGGAAACGTTTGTCAACGCGACGCTACTCGTCTCTTTGATCAAGGACTCGACAACGGCTGTCGACGGCACTCTGTCTGTTGACCTGCAGGAGTGTATGCGCATGTGGCGCAAGGTGCGGTTGGGCTAGATGTCGTCTTGGAACATCTCGGAACATCTTGGATTTCATACCCTTTCTTTTATTTTTGGATATTTATTTTGGCATATATAGCGGACAGCCGCCATTTTTATTTATTTTATTATATGTTGTTTTTCTTGATATTATATCTAGTTTTTCTTGCCAATAGTCAGGATTGACTGAGAAAGGCGAATAATAATAATAATAATATCTAGTTTTTCTTGATTTATATTGTTACACCTGAAAAAAAAAAAACACATTCGCTTTTAAAACGCCCAATTAAACGCCCGCCTTGCTGATGCCCGTCATGTTTTACACCCTTTCATTCACCCCTATCACTTGATCCCACCACCCTACACTTTGTAGAAGCAGAACGCCACATAGAAGCCCGCGGCCTCCATCTCCTCCTTGCTGACTAGCAAGTCGCCTGTGTTCCGGTCACGCACGCCCATGCGCTCGCTCAACGGACCCAGCGTGCGGTCGTCCTTTTCGCTCTCCCAGACCTCGTTAAAGGTCTTGTGGTACTGCAGCTCCAGGTTGTAGTCTTCTGCCAGCGCACGGAACGCGTGCCATGGAACAACGTACTCGGGCACCTCTTCGACGGCCTCGTTGAGGAAGAAGTTGTATTTCCAGCCAAACGGCGGCCGGAAGACACCGTCGGCTGGTGTATCGCCAGGGAACCGCACGCGGTAGATGCTGTTGCCCCACTCGGCCGTCTGCTTGACCTCTTCCGGCTTGATCTCGCCGTCCTCGCCCGCCTCTTCTGCCTTGCCGTCCTTGCCGTCCTTGTTGTCGGTTCCCTCGGGTGCCTCTGCCGCTTTGGCTTCCGCTGCCTTCTTCTTCTCGGCCTGCTGGATGTGGAACCGCTCGACACGGTCGCCCAGAACATCCGAGTTGGGAATACAGCCGATGAAGCGGCCGCCCTTCTTCAGCGCCGACGCCACGTTCTTGAGCATGGTGCGCGCCTTCTGCTCCGTCTCGAACGCGTAGTGCATGCAGAACATCATGCTGACAACGTCGAAGCCGCGGCGCGACAGCGGGTTCTGGTCGAAGCCCACATCCTGGATAATGTTGATGTCGCCAATGCTCTCGCCAAAGCAGTCCTTGACCATGAAGCGAGCGTCAAACACGCGAGGCGGTCCCCGGTTATTGTGGTATCCGCCTCGCCCACCGCGTCCACCACCACCCCGGCTCGTCATCTCCCGGTAGCGATCACGCGCTTGCTCAATACTGACATCGGCCGGGTCCAGCCCGACGTACAGCTGCACCTTTTGCGGTGCCTGGTTCCATTTGCCGAGATCACCGCCCTTGCCGCAGCCGATATCGAGCACCAGCAGCTCGTGCTGGCCCGCGCCGCCAATGCCGTTGCGTGTGCGCTCTTCGAACTCCTCGTCGGGCGCAAATTTCTGGATAATGCAGCTCTTGACCCAGTTGTTCATGGACCGCAGGCCCTTGATTGTGCTGGCCGTCTTGCGCCACTCGCGGCCACGCTCGGGAACGGCATTGTAGTGCGAGCGGACCACGTCGTCAATCACCGCCCGCTGCGCCTGCCGCTCCATCTCCTCCTTTTGGTGCCGCTCGCGCTCGAGAGCTCTCTGACGGATGGCCTCGCGTTCGGCATCTGTGATGCGAGCACGCTGGCCCGGCCGTTTTGGCTTGCGAGGCAAGTCTGCACCGGCGCCGCGGCCACCGCCACCACCACCAGCTCCCGATCCAGACCCGGAGCCGCCGCCCGGGGATCTCGAGCGCGCACGTCTCTTGGCGGGCTCGAGAGCCCGAGCGTCAAAGGGTTGTGGGAGTTCGTCGTTGGCTCGACGGTCGTAGTCGTTGTTGTCGCGGTTGCGATTGCGGTCGTGGTAGTCTCTGTGGCTGCGCTCCTCCTCGTTGCGTCGTGAAGCGTACGACTGGAGTCTGCGCTTGGGCTGGTGGTCGTCTCTGCGGTCATCTCTGCGGTCGTCTCTGCGGTCGTCTCTGCGGTCGTCTCTGCGGTCGTCTCTGCGATCATCTCTGCGATCATCTATGCGGTCGTCTCTGTGGCCGTCTCTTCTGTCGTCTCTGTAGTCTCGGCGGTCGCGCTGGTCAGGCGAGCGCGAGCGCTGCCGCTTGTTCGAATGCTCATCACGTCTGTCGGAGTAGCCGTGGCTGCGCCGTGACTCGCCCTCGTAGTTGTCGGCCATATTGAGCGGTGTGAAGACAGAAAGCGAGGGAGAAAAGAGGAGAGGAGAGGAGAGAAATGAGAAAAGGGAGAGAAAAGAAGAAAAGGACAAGTTGCGACGAAACTGAGGCTCCTCAAATGCCGCTCATGCGATGAAATGTGGATGTGAATAGATGGATAGTAAATGAGAAGGATCCGAGATCCGTATATAGTCAATAAATGACAAAAGTAGAGGTTGTGCTACCTGGATGCAGGTAGTCTTTCATATGATGATTGTTGATTTTGTGATGGGTTTGCCATGGTTCTAGCCCCAATACCAAGGAGACGATGATTTGCAGGTGCGACATACTTTGCCGGTAGCACTTGCTGTGTCGCACAGAGCTTGGCTGCTTACATAACTAGCGTTGCTGGGTGGCCCATTTCGCCTGAGTCTGGGAAGGTGCAAATGCCTGCCCGCCCTGGCTGGCTCTTGCCGGCTGGCGCTGCTCTGGAACGCGTGCCTTGTCTGCCGCCTAGCACCTGTTGCCCCAATTCCCAATCCCAACTGTCACCAGCCGCCTCTCTGTCCCTCCAAAAAGCTTCAATCGAGCTGGAGCTGCATATCCACACAAACCAACCAAACACCACCACAACCCTCCCCCGTCGCATTCTGCACTCGACGTGACGATCCCGGCGCATCAATCGAGCATCGGACATTGCATTGCATCGAATCGAATCGCAGTTGCATCGAATCTACCTCCCACTAGCGGACATACAGCCAGAGCTGTCCTCGTCATCGCGACATTTTGACAAACGACGACTCTCTCCCATCGCCACATTCACCTCACCTTCTCCTCCTCTTCCACCGACACCATGGGCTCCGACCCGCAATACACAAAGTGGCCCCTGCTGCCGCTGGCCCAGCAGGTCTTTGCCCTCACCAATCCCTATGCCGGCCGCACTGCCCAGCAAGCCGCCGCCAAGGCCGTCCAGGAGGCTATTAGCGAGCACAAGATGGCACCGCTTTACCGGTACCTGGCACATCCCGTCGAGGGTGTCCTGAACGCTGTCGGTGATGTTTCTTCGTCCTCGACCTCCAAGTCCACATCTTCTTCCGGCACGACCGCCCCGCACATTCCGCCTGGCAAGCCGTTGAGCCGCAAATCGAGCGCTGTCGGCATGATCGCCAACAAGAACCCCACCGCCACGGCCGCCCTCGCCTGGGACGAGTCCCTGTACCAGACGCTGCAGACGGCCAACGAGGCCGAGCTGGCGGCCCTGCAGACCGAGGAGGACGAGGCCGTCGAGCAGGCTGGCGAGACGGAGATTCAGGCTGTCCGTGGCAAGCGTGCCGAGTTCTGGGCGCGTGTCGGCGACAAGGACAAGGCGCTGGCTGCGTACGAGGCTGTCTTTGAGAACACGGGCATCCTGGGTGCCAAGATCGACGTTGTGCTGGCCATGGTCCGTGTCGGCCTCTTCTTTGGCGACAAGTTCTTGGTGAAGCGTCTGATCGAGCGTGCCACAGCCCTGGTCGACGCTGGCGGTGACTGGGACCGCCGCAACCGCCTCAAGGCCTACGAGGGCCTGTCGCTGCTGACTGTGCGCAACTACAACGTGGCCGCGCCGCTGCTGCTCGACAGCTTGTCCACTTTCACGAGCTACGAGCTGTGCACCTACAGCCAGCTTGTGGTCTACGCTGTTTTGGCCGGCTCTGTCAGCCTCAAGCGTGTCGACTTCAAGGCCAAGGTTGTCGACGCTCCCGAGATCAAGGCCATTCTGGGCGACGGCGAGGACAAGCTGCTGGCATTGTCTGGTGTCATTTCGGCCGGCCCCGGCGTAGATGCAGATGCCAATGCGGCGGCAGCATCTGCAGCAGCACCCGGCTCGTCTGGCGCCGCTGGCCCCTCCAAGGGCGTTGTAAATTTGACGACACTGGGCACGGGCATTGAGCAGCCCGAGGCCGAGATGTCCGTCGACTTCTCGCCCCTCGCCCAGCTCGTCGCCAGCCTCTACATGGGCCGCTACAAGCAGTTCTTCCAGGCTCTGGCCCAGGTCGAGGAGCAGTTCCTTAACCAGGACCGCTACCTCCACGAGCACAAGAGCTGGTTCATCCGCGAGATGCGCCTGCGCGCCTACCAGCAGCTTCTGCAGTCGTACCGCGTTGTCGGTCTCGACAGCATGGCCCAGGACTTTGGCGTCACTGTTGATTTCCTCGACCGCGACCTGGCCAAGTTCATTGCCGCTGGCCGCATCCCCTGCACGATCGACCGCGTGTCCGGCAAGGGCGTCATCGAGACGAACCGCCCAGACGACAAGAACAAGCAGTACCAGGACGTTGTGCGGCAGGGCGACCAGCTGATTACGAAGCTGCAAAAGTACGGCCAGGCCGTGCGGCTGCGGGGAAGTGAGCGGGCATAGGAAGGGTTCGTTCGCTAGAAGGCGGTTGTTTGTATCATAGTTCAGAGGGTTGAGTCACGGACGAGTCTTGTTTTAGTCGCATTTTATAAACATAAATCAAGATACATTTGAGATCCATAAAGACTATGGCTTCAAGTCGCACTGCATTGAGGTTAGAGCTAGCCAATTGTATTCGTAATATGTCTAGGGAGATCTTCAATTATATCAGAGCCCAATAACCATAAATTTAACCAATAGTGAGTGAGTAGCGATGCTATTCTAGCAAAGGCCTCCTCCCCGTTTTATATCCCAACGCTTTCAGGGAATAATGTGAAATGAAAATGAAATGAATCGCATAAATCGCGCAAGCAGAATGTCATCTCCCCTTTTATCGCTTCTTTACCGCGTTAATCCATCCATCTATCTGTAGGTGTCCATAAACTCCTTGTGGAACTTGATAATGCTGCCCACCCACTCCGTGCCGGGCGCCAGGAACGTCGTGCGGAAGTGCAGCGTGTTGGGCTTCTGACCAAAACCGCTGCCAGCAACAACACAGACGCCGGTTGCCTCGAGCATCTTGAGGCAGTAGAACTCGTCGGGCTCGCGACCCTCGGCGGCGGCGGCAGCAGCGGCCTTCTCCGACAGCTGGATCGTCGGGAACAGGTACATGCTGCCCTGCGGCTCGCCGCACTCGACGCCCTCCATCTGGTCAAACGCCTTGTGCAGGGCAACAGCACGCTCCCGCAGGCCGTTGTAGATGCCGTTGTACTCCTTGTCGTACAGCTCGTAGCTCGGCTCACCCGGCTTGGGCGGGTTCACCATCAGCTCGACCAGGCACTGGCCGACCACGGGGGCGCACAGCATGATGCTGACAAACTTGTAGATCTCAGCCTGCACCGCAGGGTCAAATCCAACAAGCTCAAAGTAACCACCACGGTGGCCACACTCGCCGACCATGCCCTTGGAGACCGAGTGCAGCGACGCAAGCTCGATATTGTCGTACTTGCCAGGGTTCTGCTCCTGCAGGCGGCGCAGGACACCCTTGAAGGAGTGGAACTTGCCAACAAAGACGTTGGTCTGGTAGACCTCGTCGGCAATAATCACGAGACGCTCCGCACGTGCCAGCTCGATAACGGCCTCCACATCCTGCTCTGAGAGCGACGCACCGGTAGGGTTGCCGGGGTTAATGACAACAATGCACCGGACGTCAACGTCGTTCTTGCGGGCCTCTTGCAGCGATGTGCGCACCGCCTCCATATCTGTGGCCCAGTTGTGTGCCTCGTCGAGGTAGTACGGCACGCACTGTGCGTTCAGCAGCGAAAGAGATGCCGTGTACAGCGGGTACTGGGGGATCGGCACGAGGACACCGGACGACGGGCCGGCGCAGATCACGTGCAGCAACGTGTTAACACCGGACGAAGCACCTGCCGACATGTAGATGTCTGCCTGGCTTGCCGGGTAGCCGTCACGGCGCTCCAAGAACTCTGCGATGCTCTGGCGGATCGCAGGCGCACCGTTGCTCGCGCTGTATGCACCGACCGAGCCGACCTTCTCCAACAGCCACTTGGCACGTGCAATGACGTCCGTCTTGTAGCCGAGCTGGTTGATCAACACATCCTCGTTCTCCAGCAGAAGTGGGTTCTCGACGAGACTCAGGACTTGGCGGAAGAATGTAATGGGCTTCTGGTCGAGCTGTTGCGGGTTGCCGATGTTGGCGGAGATGATCTGCTTGAAGGGGAGCGAGGTGTCGTTCTTGGCGAGGCGGGCGCGGTACTCCTCCGAGCGCACGGCAAGCTCGCCTCTTACGGCGTACTTGGCGGCCTTGACATGTGGGTTGATGTTGTCGTGATTTAAGCACCGTTGCGATGAGGCAGACATGGTGACGGTAGGAGACGACGAAAAGGTTCTGGTTTGGTGGGAAATCGGCGAGACTGTTGAAGTCGTAGAGCTAGTGTTAGCAACAGATGGAAGCGTGTATAAAGCGAGCGACGTGTGTAAAGTGTGCGAAGTGTGAAAGATAAAAAATAACGGAGACGGGACGGAAGAGGAGGACGGGGGAGCCGTAGGAAAATAACGGAAACACGGCTGCAGGCACTGAAGGAGTCACAGTTGCTGGCGGGGTCGGCGGCGGGTTAGGGTGCGATTAAGGAGGGGGCTAGGCGTGCGGAAAGCTGCGATGGAGCGGCAAAAGGCGAAGATTTGTGCCTTGTGCCGGGCAAAAGCGAAGGGGGAAGGATTGCCGAAACAGGTAAGAAACTAACACCAGGCTAGGGTGCACAGTGACGTGAGTGGTGTGGGGAGTGAGTTGGAGTTTGGGGAAGAGAGTGTGGAAAAGCTCTTACACGGCTGAGATGAGATGAAATCGTTAAAGTGAGGAGGAAAATTGATGGAAATGGAGTTCGTGAGAAGATGTAGAAAGAGAGGGAGAAGATGAGAGGAAGCAAAGGAAAGAGCCCAGCAGCAAAAAATAAGCCAGCGAGACCGTGGCCCTTATATGGTGTAAGCCGCCAAAATAAGGCAGGGGGAGGCAAACAACCGAAGGGAAGGAACGATGCGGACAGGGCCATCATGTGAGGCAATTAGAGGCGAGCTGTGGAGGGAAAGAGCAACAGACAAAACTTCTGCAAACGTGCAGCAAATCAGACAGAAATGCAATATGCATGTTGTTTGTGGTGCTGTTTGCGCCTGCCTTGTCATGTATCGTCTGACTGATGCTATGGCATGGCATGGTCTTGCCGACCTGAACAATTGGGGCGATGAAATACCCTAGCGGATCGTACCTCCCACACACTGGTACAGTAGGTCCTTCCTTGTAAGTAATACCTCACACCTTGTCACCATATTTGCCTATCGACAAAATTTATGAGCCACAGGGGAAAATGAGGAGGTGCGAGTCACACATTCTCTATCTTGTTTCCCAAATGAGAACCAACGCCCCTTTTACTTGGCTGGTCCTTCCGTCACTTGTTTGTTTATTCCCTCGTCTTTCCACTTGGAAGGAGATAGTGATAAAGCAGACCAAGGAAGGCGCGAGCCAAAAGAAAAGAAGGGTGTCCGAAACCGGCAACTACAGCCTATGAGAGGGATAGAGAGCCGCGATAGACGGTGATGGGATATGCAGGAGGCAGGGAGTGGGAGGTATATTCAACAAAATGTCGCATAAAAGGAAACAAATCAAAGTAAACACTCGTATTTACAACGCAGTAGACGAGTGCATACAAAATAAGGCTTGCAGCCTGGGCAATGAGCGTATTATGTGCTGAGGGCTGTCGAGAAAGGAAAGAACAACCAAGGACGAAAATACACAGAAAAAAACTCACCTGATGAAAAGCAGGCCAGAAGTGGGTCGACTCGTGGGGGGGATAATGCTGTTCCTGCCCTCGCGGCCACCATACGAGTCATTGCAGTCGCGCCTGCTGCCACTCGTCCTGCCTGCACGGCTCTGCTCTGGGTAGAGCTCAGCGCGCCAGGCGCCCTGTAAACGGCGGAGAGCATATTGAAGTGGCGAACAACGAGCGACGCTTCTGGGCAAGAAGGTGCGATGGGCGGGCGATGGGATGAAGGGATGGAAGGTTCACAATCTTGTTTTACACTGCTCCTTTTTTTTTCTCATCCATGAGGGGAAGGAAAGACTGGCAGGCTTCCCTATTTATAATATTACCATACCGCCAACTACGATTCGCTGACCGCCTCAAGATAGCACAAGACAGGGCGCTGAAATAAACGGAGAATAAATTTTACAGGGAGAATAATCCCAAAATAAACGTAAAAGAGGGGAGATCAATGAGAGAACGGACCTCCGTTACCGCCCAACTGGAAAAGAATGGGCAGAAATGGGCGAAAATGGGCCAAAAAAAATAATCCAGTAAGAGAAATGGTCGACAGAAAAAGAGGAGCAAGAGCCAGGTGAGCGGGGAAAGCAAATCAGGAAGGCGCGAAGAGCGCGAGAATTCAGAGACCAGACGATAGCATAAGGATGCTGTGTGAGTGAAGAAAGACCCTGACTCGTCAGAATGCATATTATTTACGGAATTTATGATGAAAACGCCCGCCAAATGGCGTCCTTTTACCGCACGAAAAAGGCTTGTTTTCCGAGCCCGCACAGGTTGTAAAAGACAGAAAATGAGAACGAGGGACAAAAGCTGTGGGCAAATGCCAAAAGTACACCAAAAAAGTACGGCGTAACACGGGAAGGTGGCAGTCATGCGATAAGATAAGAGCTGTCCCCTGTTTTTTTTGGTGGCCGTGATAGGTCATCTATGATTGGCTGGAACGACGTCTTCAAAGACCCACTATTTACCGTTCGACGTTGTCCGAGGGTTTGGCGCAAAAGCTTTTTCGCGAATTGCTTCACTTTTGCTGGTGATTGATCCATCCCTAGCACACATCCAACCCCACGAGACAACCGAGCCGCAACCATGGCAAAGAAACGTACGATCAATGAAACCTCTTTATATACCAACACCGCAATGCAGCCAATGCTAACTGCCCGCAGCGAGAAAAAGCGTCATCTCCGTGCGCCTCATTTCGATGGCCATGACCGGATTCTTCTACCAGTTCACCCGGCCCCGCACGTCAACACCGCTCAGCATGCTCAAATACGATCCCATCGGTGAGTTCATATGTGTCTGTATCAGCTGCAGTACTGGCAGCAAGGGACTAACGCTGCCCTCTATCTAGTTCGCAGAAAGGTTCTCTTCCTGGAACAGAAGCGCAAAGGCAAATAGACGACCAGCCAACGATGCAATGGATGATATACGATACCGAAAAGCATGAAACCTGTCGATACAAGCCGAAGATCTGGGAAACGACACGATGCTGCGACCTGCACCTCCGCCTTGGCCCTCGACAGCAACTTGTACAAAACGCATTCTTGTTATTTTATACGGCGTTAGGGGAACTGGGACTACTACAAACGCAACTTGTCAAATATACACTTTTGATTGCTAAAAGGAACATAAAAATCTACACATACAATATACATGCAGTGTCCATACAGGCGACTCGTTCCACTCAAGGGTCTTCGATCTTGATGAGCAGGGACGGAGAATTGGCCATAATGCTAGCAGGAGGCTCGTTCTCGTCATTTGTGGGCAACAGCTTGCCCATCTCAATGCCTTGAAAGTACACGGAAGTCTCTGTGTGCACCTTCCTTGCCTTCGTTTCTTTGTTGCCGACATGGGATGTGGCTGCCGGTCGTTTTCTTTTGGCCCGTAGCGCCATCTTCATGTCGGTTGGACTGACCGGATTGCGCATTGCAGCTTTATTTGCGGCGGAAGATCTTGTCTCTCGTCGAGGCCGCTTGGGCATGGGGCTGGGAACCATCGGGGAGCTCATGCCAGCCCTCATACCGCCCTTCGGGTCAGGTGCCACGTTGACAACACGATCTTTGAGCAACGGAGGCGGCTTCATGCCCGAACTTTGCTCTTTGAAGATGTTCGCAGGCGTTTTCAACGAATCAGGGCCATTACCCAAGATAGCGGCGGCAACCTCAGCATCCAGGAAGGCAGACAGGTCGGAGATGTGTTGATCGTGGTCCTCGTGGTCCTCGTGGTCCTCGTAATCCTCGTCGGATGGGCAATGGGACGCTACCGATGCTGCTTGGCTCTGCCCTATTGCAAAGTCCAATTTCCCATCTCGTTCGTTCTGGCGGGCATAATATTGACGCAACTGGGCGAGAACGTTGTCAATCTGTTCGGCCTCTCTGATACGTGCAGTCGCTGCACAAGACTGGTCGATTTGACTGAGCATCTCAAGACGCGAGCGGATGGCGCCGATGTGCGTGTAGTCCTGAGCCCAGCCCCGGAGATGTTCTATGAGGACGCGAACTTTCTTATCGTATGCCTCCATGCTGCTTCGCAGATTGACAAAGTCCATCTCCTTGTCTGCGAGTGCAGCCTTAAGCTGTGTTATCAGAGTGGCATCATGGTCCAAGCGATGCTCGAGAGTCCGTGTCTTCTCCTCCAGATGAGCAGTGACAGCCTGGTTACCGAGTTTCGCTGTGGCTAGCTCGCTTTGGAGCATTTCGTTGGACTGCTCGCTCCGTCTGCCCTTTTCCTCGATAACAGATAGGTCCTCTTTAATCTGCCGCAGTTCCTTCTCCAAGCTTTGGCGTCTGGTTCGCTCTTGCTGTAGGTCTCTCGTTGTCTCTTGTTTGTTTTCTTCAGAGACCCTCTTGGCTTCTTTAACGGCAAGATCCGAAGCTTGATCCACGGAACGGCGATACTCCTCCTCTCGCTTATGAAATGTGTTGTTGAGTTGCTGGATATCTGATGCAAACTTCTCTGATGCCGAAATCAGTTCTTTTGTTCTCTCCTTATAGCTCTCCTCCAGCCTCGTAATAAGGACCTCTTTGTCTCTCAGCTCGCCCTCACAATAGCGGTTCTGTTCTTGTAGGGCTGCAATTTTTGCAATCAATCTGGGATCTTCACGAGGAGCCTCGTGGAGCTCGCGAAGTGTATTGTGCAGCCCGCGGATCTCATGCAGCTGGTTTTGTAGAACATGTCGCTGCTCTGACAGTTGATGTGAGATATTTTCACTGTCTTCTTCACGTTGCTGGCAAAAGCTTGCCAAAGTCTCACTTTCCCGAGTCTTTGCGGCAAAAGTCTCGTCGAGTGATGCTTGGTAGGATTCCATACCCTTGCGCAGACCACCAATTCCGTCTGTGATATCTGTGCGCAAAGACACTGAAGCCTCCTTTTCACTGCAATAATATTCTTGAATCTTGTCCAAGAGTCTGCAAAAGTGTTAGAGTGGGTTATCGAAAATTCATCTGGACAAAAATAAACTTACCGCTTTGAAAGTGTCTCGTTCTCCTGTTGCGATGTTGCGAGAGTCTCAACGTGTTGCTGCGAGGCTGTCAGCAGCCCCTTCAGGCATTCGACCATCGCGCCATGTCTATTCTGTCAGTGAATTTGCCCAATATAAATCGATTAAACATCACCGAGCCACTCACTGTTCCTGATGCTGCTTGTTATTGGCCTTGCCATCTGCCAATATCTGCGATTTGGAGTCATCCAGCTTGTCAACAATTTTCTTGACGCAGGTAGTCAGTGCCTGGAAGTTGCGCTCGGGGATTGTATCGAGCTTCTTTGCTAGTTGATCATTTGCGTCTCTCTGAGCTTGGAGTTCTGCATCACGTCGTTGCAGTTGCTTGGTGAGGTCTTGGATCCTTGAGTCGGCTATAGCAAGTCAGATATGATGTTCCTGTGGTTGTCGACGATTAAACATTCTTACCCCGTTCTTCGGCCTGTTTGACTTTCTCCCTAGACAAGACATCGGCTTCTCGCATTTCCCTTCGGGTGGCTTCGAGCTGGGCTCGAACCTCGCCTGTTGTCTTCCTGGCATCTAGGAGAGCCTCGTGATCTTGCACGGCTCGTTTCTGGCCTTTTTCGACCTCTAGTTTGAGCTGTTTCTGCTCGGTCACCGCGTCTCGAAGCTCTTCCCTTGTCTTTCGAATCTCTTCCCGTAGCTTGTCTGCCGTTCCATCACTCTGTGCAATTTTCCGCTCAAGCTCCTCGTTCTTTTGCTTGAGCTGCCGTTTGTCCGTCTCCAATAGGTCTGCAGTTACGCTGGCATCATGGAGTGAGAAGCGAAGCTCAGTAATCTCTTGCTCTTGCACCTGAAGTTTCTTTTCGAGGTCCTGAAATCTGGTGGTAATGGCATCCTGGATGCCACGAAAGCCAGCATCAACGTCAGTGGGCTGGATGTGGTTATTTTGTTGTGCGTTTCGGGCTGGTTGGCCACTGTCCCATGGCTGGCTTCCTGGACGGTCATGTCTAGTGGCCCGCTCGGGATACGAAACAACCTCTCCGGGCAGATGCGCAGCATTTTGGGAGATAGATGTTCGAGTGTGCGATGATGATGCCATTCTTGGTTGGCCATCGCTGCTGCTTTGCTGAAACCTTTGTGTGAGGGCAGAGAAGTAGTTGGGTCGAGGGGGCCCCTTGTCAATCTGCCGGGTCTTGGAGGCCGGTCCGGGGACTCTTCCTGGGACCGGGGAGGCATAGTCGTCTATGCACGCATGTCAGTCGATGGGATATAAATAACATAGGACTGTATATAGTAACTTGCCGTCAGTACCAGGGCCGACCTGTGTCTCGACCTCCAGTTCGCGAGGCCTCGATCTCGATGCAATGAAACGTTTCGAAGAGGCGTGCTGAGCATTAAGGCCGAGGCCTGTAATACTAGAGGAAGATGGTGCGCTTCTGGGAGCCGGGAGAGAGTCGGCGCTCCGTGCCAGCTGAGGCGTGTCCGGAATTCGAAAGTCATCCAGCTCCATCGTGGCGGTGTGTGGAGGGCAGACCTTGTCTGTATTGTTGGTGTCTCGTGTCCATGGAGACAACAAAGGGGGACAGTTCCATCAAGATAGGGGATACTAGACAACAATAGTAACTTGGTGCAATTGGGAAAGAACGACTGTGTCTGTGTTTCCACGTTTACATGAGGCCATTCGTGCCTTCCGGATAGTAAGGGTCATTTTACAAGGAAAGAACCAGTGGTTGCTTCAAAATAATACAAATGGAAGGAGCGACGACCCTCATGCATATCTTCAATTATGCCTTAAAGCTCGTTTTTCTTCACTCTTTCAAACGCACGATGCTATCACGAGATATGTTGAATTCGTATTTGTGCTGGACGGTGGTTTGATGAGGGCAAACAACAGTGTATGGCACTGCGCCATACTATAGGAAGACAGAACATAATTCTTGCCTGACTTTAAAATCTACAAACACAGAATATTGTATTGTAATAGGTAGATTTACTTATGTTTTTACTGTGCTTTTTTAAAAAAGAGAAAAAGAAAGAAATGAAAAAAATACGTGCATGATACATACAGTCAACATCTCACCCTCATAGTCACAAGAAAATCCCACCACAAGTAACGAGCTGCACTCAATGTTTTTTGTCTCTCCAATATACAACATCCATTCATATTCCTTATGGTAAACTAGTAAATAAATAAAATTTACTACACTGAGAAAAGAGACAACGAAGTTCATCCCCAGTATGAATTTGAGGTGCATTTTGTTCGAGATCATTGCGAAACGGCCATTTTCCACGCCTGTCGCGGCCCATTTGGAGGCCAAAGGTGAAGCATTTTCAATTTAAAAGGAACATTTAACTTTTCAATCTGACAAGAGAGAACAATGCAAAAGAAAAAGAAAAAGATGAACCACAGAGACACCCCAGAAGCTGTCACCTCGTAGCCGCCGAGCGAAAAGCGGGACCCTTGCTTCGTGTACTGTGATTGGCTGGGTTGCTGTGTTCACCACACACGAGCCCTTCCCGCTTTCTGTGAGGAAGGAACGTGCATGATGCGCCCGCCAAAAAGGGCCGGCGCTTGAGTGAAGCACAAAAGAGAATCGAAAAAGACGGCCTGGATCACCGCCGAGCACCAATCAGGCTGCCTGGCCCCCATTTTTTTGTGTGTTCGCGAGCGAAACACAGTTGTACCTTGCGTGTGCAGTGCCGAGCCTAGCACGGCATCCCTGCACACAACACAGCGGCTGTCCAATGATGTAAGAAAAGCGAGGATTTGAGGAAAATGCTTTGGACGACGAGGCCAGTCACATCACGCTGCGTCGTAGAGAGGCCGCAGAGATATCACACGAAACGACACAATGGCCCTCGAGTGACTGCGTAGTGCGACTTGGCGATGCACGACGCCGGCGGTCTGGTCACAGTGAAACTGTTTCCTGGGGTGGTGGGCGCAAAGAGAAAACAAATGTGAGAGCAAAAGACGAGGAGAGCCACAGAGATTGACGGTTGAAAGAGGGAGAGAGACAGATCCCTGTCAATATGCAAGACAGATTAAATGCTGGCGAACTATGCTAATATATGAAATGTGAAAATGCACGACAGACTCCCAAAGACTGACCCAACGCCCCCAATGATGTACAAAAAAGAAGAGAAGAATAAAAAAAGGAAATAAAAGACAATAGACAACAAAAACAACAGTCATCCCGCCTGGCCTATATACTAGACTGCAAGCCCCCTCCCCCTCCTTCATCTCTTGGCCCATCCTTCCTCGATCTCCCATTCATTGCTTTTCATCTTCATTTCGCCGCTGGACGTGCTCAACCTGACGTTCTGGAAACTGTCTTCTCAAACAACAAAACCGATCAACGACAACAAAAATACATCGGACTACTACACCCCCCACAACATGGCAGACACCACACAGACAGCTGCGTTCCCGCTGGGTACCGTCAGCTATTCGGACGGCGGCGGCGGCGGCGATGGATCTGGAGTCGACAATGCTGGCGGCGCATCTGGCTCGTCTTCTGGCGGCATCAACATCTCGCACGGCGCCTTTGTTGCTATCATCATCGTGGTCGTTCTCGTGGCCGTTTTTGGAAGTAGGTGACAAACTGATTGGAAACAATCTACCCTCATAAGCTAACGGTGTTTGATAGTCGCTTCTGCTGTCCTCTTCTACCTCGCCAAGAAACGCGAGTGGAAGGTCCGCGAAAACATCCGCAAGTCGGCCCGTCGTGTCGTGGAAGCACTGACGCCGCGCCGCTCCGAGTTTCCCAAGTCGGTCAAGGACGGGCCGCGGACTGGCGGTCGTGGCGTTCGGATCGACGATGTGCCGCCAACGCCGCGTCTGCCCAGAGATTTGGAAAAGGGACTGGGCGGTGGCGATAGAAGTCGTTCGTCAAGCAACCCAAACAAGACGAGCAAGTCGGGCATGAAGATCAAGCTCTCGAGCTTTGGTCAGAAGTGAGGAGGAATGGTGGAGGAAAGGTGTTGTAGATGGCGGTGATCCAAGGAGTAGAGTGGTAGAGCGACAGGCTGATACCACATCAACCTCCAAATGATTGATGAGCAGGGTTGAACTCTCGACGAGTACACTCTCCCCTTGTAATATTAGATGTGTGTCCATAGCTTCGTGATGTGTCGTTTTTTTTTTTTTTGCGTTGTTCTTGTCCATATTAGAATGCCAAACTGTTTAATGACTGGTCATCTCTCCTTTATTTCTTCATGTTGCGGAAGGTGTTGCCACTGGCGCTTCTCCGCTCCCGGTTGTCGCGCTTCGGTGCCGGCCGCTCCTCTTCCTCGGTCTTCTTCTTGGTCGACTCGGGCACAAACGTCACCGACCGCTCGCCGACAACCTTGCCCTTGCGGGCCTGACCGAGAATGCCGCTGTTCTTGCTGCTGTTGGCGGCAATCTTCTGCACGCGAGCACCAATGGTGCCACGCGAGCCAAACTGCGGCGCCGACGATGTCATGCGCATAACCACGCCGCCATCGCCATCGCCACCAGAGCGGATAGGGCCGCCCTCCTCTTCCTCTGAGTCGGAGCCGTCCATACCGCTGCGCATCGGCTGCCATGCCGGCTTGCCTTCGGGCTTGCCAGATGCATCCACGCGTGTGCTGGGGTTGAGGGCGCGGAACTCGGCGGTGTTCTCGTCGATGGCCAGCTGATCGTCCTCGAAGAAGGCATTGAGACGCTCGTCGCCCATGATGCCAGCCTCTGCATCCACCTTTTCGCGCTTCTCCTGCTTCTTGAGCAGCGCATCCACCGTCTTCTGGTTGACCTTGACCTTCTTAGTCTCGCGGATGCGCGTCGCGCGCTCCTTTTCGATCTTGTCCTTGACCCGCTTCATGCGCTCCTCCTCGTAGACGTGCGGGTTGGCAATCAGGCGCGCCTGGTCGTACAGCTTGCTGGCCACGAAGAAACCGTGCATGTACGGTCTCAGCAAATTCGTCTTGCCGACCAGATGCGACAGGCTGAGTGCGCGCAGCTCGGGCAGCGTCAGGAACTTGTAGTTGTCGTACGTCGTCGTCGACACCTCTTCGGCCATCTCGTCCACCAGGCGCTCGAGGAATGTGCACCACTTGGGTGCAGGACCCAGCATCGGGATGAACCATGCGTGCTGTTGGCGGCCTTCGTTGGCGCTCAGAATCATGCCCGAGTCTGGGCAGTGTGCCACCGAGTTGATGTCGACCTCGGGTTCGATCGTGGCCCATGGGTCGCCCTTGACCACGTCAAAGATCTTGATGGCGCGCTTGTCCGACGCCAGCAGCATCTTCTCGTCCGACGACGTCGTCATGTGGATCAGGTTGTTGACAGGCGATCCGAAGCCCAAGTCCTTGGTGAGCAGTGGTGCCGGCCGCCGCAAGTCGTAAATCTGGACAATGCCTGTGCTGGAGCCCGTGGCCAGTGACAGGCCCGAGCGGGAGAAATCGAGAGCCGTGATCTCGCCATCGTGCGACTGGAGTGTTGCCACGCGAGCCCGACTCCGTGTATCCCAGAACTCGACTGTGCCAACCGATGTGCCGAAAGCCGATAGGCCGTGCGACTGCTCGGCGATCGCCGCCGTGTTGACGCAGCCGACGCCAATGCTGCCCTGAAGACCACGCTCGACGCCGTCATCCGAGCCAACATCGATCTGGTACGATCTTTGGAAGCGTCCCAGTTCCTGCAAATTGTTAGACAAGATGAGCACTGCAGAAATTCAAAGAAAAATAGCGACATGACTGAAAACTCACCAGGTTCAATCGGAACACCTCGCCGAGTCCATCCTCGTCCAGACCAGCTGCCGGCACCAAAACTTCTGTTGACCGACGATCGTAGACAATATCGCGGCCGAATCGGGGGATGCGAACGTGGTAATGGCAGCCGTTGGGCGTGTGGAATTCGATTCTGCGGTCTTCCTGGAGGTGAACTACATATGGTCAGTAAGAAGGAAGACGACGGTCAGGGTCTTGTGCCGCAACTTACTCGACTTTGAATAGTCCGTCGAGCAGAGGACGAATTTGTTGTTTAGAGAGACGGTATGGCGAGAAAACGAGAGCGACATCTGGTACAAGTTGTGCACGTGTATTTGAGGCTAAAAGGTCAGTAAATGCACAGCCAAACACAGAATAAAACCACGAGACTTGACCTACAGGAAATGTGCCTGTGGACATGACCCATTCTCCATCCTCCGAGACGCGGATACAGCTGCTCGCGCCGGTAAACTCAAAATCCTGCAGCAGCTCGACACGGTTCGAGAACTCGGGGTCGTTCTTGAGGCTCTGCTTCTTCTTCTTCGCCAGCCAGTCGGGCAGCGACCGCAGCGACGGGCCCGACACCGTATAGACCGGCGCCGTGCCGACGTTGGAGAGCTTCATCGTGCTCGTTAAGTGGCTCGAAAACGGGGTGAAGACGGTCGATTAAAACGGTATAAAGTCGGGAAATGGTAGAGAAACGGCTCTTTGGCTTCAAACTATCTGAAAATGGGGCTGTCGTCGGGTATCGTGGGTGCGCAGCGAAAAGACGTTTTCTGCCGTGCAAAAACAGTTGACAGGAGGCAGAATGAGGCCGATTTGGGGCGGTTTGGCGCTAAGAAAAATGTTGGCGATCCAGAGAAAAAAAAGTCCGCCAGCTCTTATCGATAGAGATAAGACCCCTGATAAGTCTCCTGTCATTATGGCTCCTTATGTAATCCTATGGAGAACTATGATGTACTCAGGTACAGTCGCACTTGCCGCGTGAGGCCAACCCCACACTGTACAAAGGAAGCTGCCTTCTTGCCCCTCCGAATGCATTTCAACCTCACTCCTTCCAAACATAAATATTAGGCCACCTCGTGACGTTACACTCTTTTTCAAACCCGTTGTTGTCTTTTTTGTCGTATTTTGTTTCGTCCCAATACTCATACATTCGTTTGAAATCATCATTCACGCCACTGACCATTGATAACTGCGCCCTACCCATCACGACAACCCCGCAAACCGCCCACCATGTCGCGGCATCGGCTCGTCCGCAACTATGACTATGAGGAGGACATGGACGAGTATGACGGCGATGAGTATGATGAAAACGACCAGTTCTACGATGGCACAGAAGAGCCTGCGGCGGAGTACACCGAAGAGGAGGAGAAGGCGTTTCTCGAGCAGTCAAAAAAGAACGTCGAGGACATGCTGGGCGCCGAGAATGCAGCAAAACTCGCAAAAGGAAAGGTCGAAGAGGCCATCTTATATTACGACTACGACGAGGCAAAGGCAGTGTCCTATCTAATGCGCACATACATTGACCCACCTAAACCGGTCGAGAAGAAGCCGAAGGCTGCGCCCCAACAAGCACAAGGTTCGTCTCATTTTGATTTCTCTGCATTTGGCAAACGCTTCCCATTTTTCCCTGTGTCATCTTCTCCGTGGGAATCACATATGCCTTCCTCTTCTGCCTACCGAAGCGCAACAACACATTCGTTGACGGTCGACCACCCAATAAAAGGATGCCAAGCATATTCTCTCTACCCTCTGCCGCCCATGACAAAACTGCAGCCATCTACGTCCACGCCCACACGGATGGATAGCGCCTCTTTCGCCGCCTTTTTCAGCGACATGCCCTGGCTGAACGTGCCACAATCACGTATGGCCGAGCTTGTGCCGCCGCCTCGGCGTCCTGGTGGACTACTTGGCGGCTCTAGTAGTGCAGGCGCGCCCAAGATGTCTAAACTGCAGGCACTTGCCGCTCAACGCAAAAGAAAGGCCGAAGAGGCGAAGAAGTCCAAAGAGGCCGGAGGCAGCGGACCCGCGGGCGGCGAACAGGCGGAAGAGGATGTGCGCGAGCTCCGAAACAAGGCAGCGAAGCTGGCCATCGACGGCCCAGCGCAGGGATCGCCAAGAGAGACAACGAGTTCAGCCAGTAGCCCCAGCAAATCCAGAGAAGCCGTCAAAAACATGCCGGCAACACCAGCAAAGAAAAACTCGCCACCACCCCCAGGGCCTTCCTCTTCAATGGAAGAAGCTCGCCAGGAGGTGCCGGTCCCAGCGCAAACAGAGCCCGCCATGATTGCCCAGCCGTCTGCGTTTGCCCAGGCTTTGTTCGGCCCTAAAAAACACAAACACAAACCAAATCCGTCCCACGATGAAACCTCTCTGCTGGCTGTTCCCTCGCTGTCTCGTGCTCCGGCCTCTGCGTTTGACGCCTTTCTGGAGCCGTCGCCCGACGACGTCGTGTTGACCGCGCAGGCCAAAGGTTGGCGCCATGGCCAGACCAAGAAATGAGGCGCAATTGTATCTTTACTGGCGCTTTATTACCATGAAAGTATCGATAGCTAACACATGTTGTGTCTTGTTTCGTTGCCTCCTACGCACCTGAAGCCTTCAAAAATCCCAGCAACGCATCTAGTAAAGCGGCCACCCCAAAAGGCACACCAAAGGCAGCGCCCAAACCGGAGGCGCTTGTGGAAGGAGTCAAGAACCTCAAACTTGACTTTGCACCCACAAAAAAGAGCAAGAAGCTCAATGTCCTGGAGGAGTACAATAAGGCCAACCTGAAGCGCAGTACCAGCTTTGTCGTCGTCGGCCATGTCGATGCAGGCAAGAGTACAATGATGGCGCGCCTGTTGCTGGACCTCCAGTACGTCGAGAAGCGGACAATCAACAAGTACGAGAAGGAGGCCAAGATTCTGGGCAAGTCGTCGTTTGCACTCGCATGGGTATTTGATGACAATGAGGACGAGCGGACACACGGCGTGACGATCAACGTGACAGCACGGCACTTTGACACGGAACGAACAGCCTTTACGATCCTCGATGCACCAGGCCATCGCGACTTTGTGCCCAACATGATCGCGGGCTCCTCGCGTGCCGACTTTGCGGTCCTTGTCGTCGACGCCAAGACCGGCGCTTTCGAGTCTGGTCTCCGTGGCCAAACGCACCAGCACGCACTGATTTTGCGCAGCATGACTGTGATGCGCATCGTCGTTGCAGTCAACAAGCTTGACACTGTCGACTGGTCGCAAGAGCGGTACAATCAGATTGTCGACCAGACCAAGGGCTTCCTGCGGGCAACAGGCTTCCACATGTCGCAAATCACATTTATTCCAGTGGCAGGCAAAACGGGCGACAACATGACCACGCGCGTGAAGCTGCCAGCAGCATCGTGGTACAAGGGCAACTCTTTGATCGAGGAATTAGAGACGTGCGAGCCTTTGCCACGATCCATCGAAAAGCCACTGCGACTGCCCATCTTCGAGACATCAAAGACAGCCGGCAGCGCCATTACTATTTCTGGCCTAATCGATGCTGGCTCGGTGCAAGTCGGCGACGCATTGCTTGCACTTCCTGGTAACGCCCGAGCGTACGTCAAGAGCATCCTTCGAAACGGTGAACCGGCTGACTGGGCTGTGGCAGGTCAGAACGTCACACTCGACCTGACGCACATTGATCCGCTGAATGTGCGGCCGGGTGTACTCCTCTGCGATCCAGCCAAGCCGGCACCAGTTGTCGACAATGTGACCATGAAGGTCATGGCATTTGAGCCGCTGATCCCCCAGCCTCTAGAGGTCCACCGCGGGCGTCTTGAGAGGGCCGCTACGATCAAGGAGCTGCTGTCGATTATCGACCTAAAGACGGGTGCTGTTGTGCGGGAACATCCATTTGTAGTCACGGCATGTCGTGTGGCGCGCATCAAGGTCGAACTGGAGAAGAAGGTGCCTCTCGAGGCAGGCCAGCGGGTCGTTCTGCGGTCCGAGGGCAAGATCATTGGAGCGGGTCTTTTGGAATAAGAGGAATAAGAAGCATATTTGGTTGGACTTTTCTTCAATTTTGTATTTATTTTGGCATTGCATGCGCTGGAGACAACAAAACGAGAACACCGAGATACCACATACACGATATACAAATCATGGCACCAGTCCCGACTTCAGCATCAAGTACATGTACACAACCGTCTACAACGGCACCGTCGAGTTGTATGAGATGCAGTTTCCAAGGAAAGTGGCTGATAGTGCGGCCGTGCTGTTCAGCGTCGCCTTGCCCAGATCGCTGGTGCCACAAGTGAGGCCCAGCACGAAGGCGCCAGACATGACATCGGCCAGGTATGGCGAAGTGTGCGTGTGGTCCTGTGGATAGTTCTTGCGAACAACATCCGAACCAAGCGCCTTCATTGCCTGTGCTGCATAGGCGCCGTGGGGCACAAAATACACGCCGGCCTTGGTGCCGCCGAGCTCCTGGGCTGCGAGCATCGCATAATATGCAAACCGGTCTGGACCCCACGAATAAGTGCCCGAGTCGCTCCACACGTCGTTGGGTGTCGGCGCTGACAGGATCAGCTTGGCACCAGCTTTGAGGAAGGCCGTTCCAGCCTGCTTGAGGTACGTTGGGTACGTCAGGACCGTCTCTGCCTTGCCGTCGTATGTGGTCTGGCACGTCTCGTCGCCGGCGCCGTAACAGTCAGAGCGGCCATTGTCTTTGCTGAGACCGCCGCCGTCGTTATGGCCAAACTCGATCACGACCCAGTCGCCCGGCTGCACGAGTTTGAGGACTGCAGCAAAACGGCCTTCGCGGGTGTAGCTGCGAGCTGAGCGGCCGGCAATGGCCGAGTTGAGGACAGTGTATTTTGCAGGGTCGAAGCTGTAGTGCAGATACTGGCCCCAGCCCTGGATGGCGCCGCTCATACTGGCCATGGTACTGTCGCCGCAAAGGTGAACGGTCGGGGCATTTGCCGCAGCAGACGAAGGAACGGCGACTGCCATGGCCAAAGAGGCCTGGGCGAGGGCGAGAGCTGCAGTCTTCATGATGACGGTGAGTATGTAATAATGGGCGAAGACAAACACCACAGAAAACGAAACATGATAGAAGATGAGGAAAGTGTCTCTCTTATATGAATTACGTACGTCTGCAATCTTTCTGTCCCGTACAAATCTGGAAAGACAGGAACAGCACTCCGCACGAGTCAGCCGTTCCCGGGTATATTTGCTGTATATGGGGTATCCAATTTATATGCTTTTCGCGGTCGGCTCCACGGGAAGCAATATAAATCGTGACGATGGGAATGCAATCAGCCAATCATAGATTTTATCGTTGTATCTTATAAATGTGAGCAATGATGTGATTGTTTAATGATTGTACTTTAGGTGATTTTTTCTGACATTTCTTTTTTGCACTTTTTTATTTTATACATATTTTATCAAGGGTTTTAAAAATTATTTTCTCCAAAACTCATCTCATAAAATTTATATAAACCATACCACCCAGCTCAAATGCTATTATGGTCATTTCGTTTCCCCATCCACTCGTTATATACATCAATAATACATCATCTTCGCGCCAAATATGCCACAAAAATTCCAACATAAAATAATACACCTCTCCACCACACTCAAGCCTTGCTAGTGGCACCGCCAGCATCCTTGGCCGCTGCTGCCTCATCCTCAGCAGAAAACTTGAGGCTGACACTGTTCACACAGTGCCGCTCGTCGGTCGGCGTCGAATAGCCCTCGCCCTTGAAAACGTGGCCCAGGTGGCCGCCGCAGTTGGCGCACACAATCTCGGTGCGCTCCATGCCGAGCGAGTTGTCGACGTTGCGCTTGACGGCGCCCGGAAGGCTGTCAAAGTAAGCAGGCCAGCCGCAGCCTGACTTGAACTTGTGCGACGCCTTGTAGAGTGGTGCTTGGCAGCCGGCGCAGCGGTAGACGCCGGCGTCGGCAAAGTGCTGGTCGTACTCGCCAGTGAACGGGCGCTCGGTGCCCTTTTCACGCAGGATGCGGAATTGTTCTACATTGTTAAAAGGAGGACAGTATCACATTAACAGTACGAGGGAGGACGTACCAGGATTCAGAACGGCCTGCCATTCCGAGTCGGGACGGTTGTCGGGGAAAGACATGTTGTCTTGCTGGGCTGCCGAGGACGAGAAGAAGCTGCTGAGGAACGGGATAATGGGCATAGATTGTAGAACAGTGCGCGAAGTGATCGAAGGCGGAGGAGGAGGTGCAAAGGGAAGACGCTGAAGAATGGTTCGGCTGGATGCGATGGAGCGTGCAGAGACGGCAGAGACGGTGCGTAGGAGAGTGGTGAAGCGTTGCGAGAGCATGAAGAGTGAGTTGGGCGTGTGGTCGGCGTAAAGGATTGAAAATAGTCTCTTGTTGCGAGAGCTTGGTGATGTTTATATAGAATTGGAAAGTCGATGAGGTGCTTCGTCCGAGTGTGATGTATTACAGTAAGGAAGGAGGCAATCGGTGGCAATATGCTTGTAGACAGCTAGCTTTGCTGGTGATTTGAGTTATTACAGTATGGGGACCCACTCTGTTGGAATCTGTTGCGGGAGCCGATGTGGAATCGCGGGCAGCCCCTCACTAGCACCTTCCGCCAGAAAACACAAATACCTCCACGCAGAGGGGCGCCTTCCCGTCGGAGATCGCCCTGATGACGCCAGTTTCAGGCGGCTGAGCACCCCGGTAGCTGCATACAAAGGAATACAGCGAGATAGAAACAGATAAACGGGCAACCAAGTGCCCAGGACACGCCGATAATTTAGCCTCGTATTTTTCTTGATTAGACATCATGCATGGCATGTGCCAGGCATCTCGGGCACTACAATGTGCCGGCCTGGCGTCGCAATGGCAGCCTTGTCGCGCACTCACGTGCTGGAGATTGTATCGATGTTGAGGTAATCAAAAAGTCAAAAAGACAAGCCTACATATCTACTTTGTCAAAACACCTGATTCTAACAAGTCTCTTATCTAATAAGTCTGTTTCTACGAAGTATCTTACTGCAAATGGATGGATGAATATGAAGCTAAAAGCACACAAAAATACAGACACAGAGAGACGGTATGCCGCATCTCAATATTTCATCACTCCTGCTTCCACCACTCGTCATGCCTTGGCCGCCTGGTCCGGCTGGTCGCCATCCTTGCCCCATCGCCGTGTCTCGTCGCCGTCCTCCCAGTCCTTCTCAACGTAACCCAACTCCCGCTTGACACGGTCGACCGTAGCCTTGTCGCCCGTGTTCTTGCCGGCATTGTCGCTGATCTTGACGGCCGGGCGGCCGTTGGCCGAGCTCAGCTTGATGACAATGTTGAGTGGTGCAGACTTGAGTCCCGTCTTGAGGTTGACAAAGTCGTTTGTCAAAAATGTGCCGACACCAAACGTTGGCTGGAATCCAGCCGCCTCAGACACCTCCTTGTACTGCAGGCACCGCTCGAGGTTCAGCGAGTCCGAGAACACGATGACCTTCTTGTCCGTGATGCCCTGAGAATCGTAGAATTTGCGCATAAGCTTGACGTACTCGGTCGGGTCGCCCGAATCCTGCCGCACGCCGGTAAAGACCTGAGCGTACGACTTGGTTGCTGTTGTTGTTTGTGATGATGCGTCTGTTGCTGTGTCGGGTTGCCGCACCGGCTTGCCAAACTCGCGCAAAAACTCGGGCGTGCCAAACGTGTCTGTCAGTGCAATGCCCAGCACACCCTCGCCGAAACAGCCCACCCATCGGCACAGCGCCTCCTCGGTCGCCTGGCGGTACTCGCCGGACAGGGCCGCAATTCCCATGAACCACTCGTGGGCGACGGTGCCGACGGGCGGGATGTTGAAGCGCATAGCCAGGTGCACGTTACTTGTGCCGGACAGCTTTCCCGGCAGCCCGCGCTTTTCGGCCTCACGGCTTGCCTGCACAAGTCCGCGGAAGACAAGCGCCTGGGTGTGGTAGTCGCGGCGGCGTCGCGTGCCAAACTCAGACAGAATGCAACCGGCCTCGAGCAGACGCATGCCCTTGTCGAAAGCGAGCTCCTGCTGGCCGTCGTAGTTCCAGTCCGTGTCCATAAATTTGAAGTAGGCCTCGGACGTCAGCGCCAGAATCGGAATCTCGTACAGAATCGTGTTGACCCATGTGCCCTGAATGGTAATGTCGACGTCGCCAAGGTCGTCGGGGGTTTCGCTGTTGCCCGGCGCCACAGTCACAAAGGTAATTGTAACCTCTTCGCGCGGGTTGAGGCGGAACTCTTTGAGGAAGTCGAGGTAGGCAGGCGACAGGTACGGGCAGTGCTGCTTCAGGAAAGCCAGCTCTTCGTCGGACAGCGAGATGTTGCCGAGCTTGCGCACTTGGTCGCTGAGCCATTGGTAGGCGGTCCGCGACAACTTCTTCTCGGGTGTGCGGTTCGTGAACGAGTAGGTGACGGGGATGTCCTTGTAGTACTTGAGGACGGCGCATTGCATCGTCAGCTTGTACAAGTCCGTGTCAAGGAACGAGATCACGCCCTCGGGGTAGGGCGACGAGCTGTTGAAATCCATGGCTGCTTGTCTTGTGGCGCTGGAACGCGGTGCTGGACGGGAAGCAAATCCGAGGTGTGAATGGCACGATCAGATGGCGTGGAAGCCTTAAATTAGGAGCCTCGTGTGCGCAGCCTTGCTGGAGGTTGCCCGGCGGAGAGGGGCGTTCGTCGGAGTGGGGGGAGCTTGCGTGTTTGGCTTTTTATTCTAGCTTCCTAAGCAGAGCGAATAAGCCAGGTGAGCGGAGATAAGGAAGAGGAGGAACGGAGAGGTTTGAAAAGGAAAAGGAAAAGCAAACGATCGACGACGAGCGGAAGATGAGAGGGAACATGAACAGACAATGTGAGATGAAAAAGAGTGTGAGAAGATTGTGAAGGGAAAATGAGACGAAAGGGAGGGGTGAAAATAAATAAGACGAGATGAGGGATGAAAGAAGAGGGAAGAAACCCCAGAAACAAGGCGCAACGCAAGACAAAAGACAAACAATTTAATATTTGAGGTCAGCCAAAATAGGCGACAGCGGTGAAGATAGGCGACTGAAGCGAGCAGTAGAAGACGAAAGAGTGAGCTTAAAATGGACGAGGACGACGCAGTGTAAGCCGGCAAAGCTGAGCCCTATGCGTGCAACCTCTCACAAAGTCCGCCGAGTGAGTGCGCGAGTATGCCTGGTGCGAATTCACGAAGGCTGGAGTGAAAGGGCCGCAGAAGTGAGGTCGCAGAGCCGAAAAATGCAGTGAAATGTCGTTACGGCAAAGGAAAAGAAATTCAAAAAAGTGAAGCAAAAGAGGAAGTCGCTTTTGTTATGAAACGACGCAATACAGCGAGATGACGCACCACCAAACTCCGACATAGGAGAGAAGGAGAGACCCGGGTCCAAATACACGCCGTAAAGGCCCAAAGGGCAGGAGCGATCCGCACAGTGCAGCCATGCACATAGATGGCCAATCACGGAAACGACTTAGACCGCGACGAAGTGACAAGATGGTACGGCCTTATAAAATAGTAATAAATAAAAAGTAGTGCGCAGACTAGTTTAGTACTCTATATTGTAATTTTTTTTGGTTGTGAATTTCAGTAACGAGCTTGTGAGTTAACAACGTTAACCAGGAATCTTGTCAACCTGCAGCTTGTATATTTCGCACTGTATTTACCGCAAAATCCGCACACAAATACAGTGCGAAAACCACAACTATGCATCTAGCCGCAACACCCTGTGTGCCCCACTAAACCCTGAGTGCGTTATTCGTTTTCAGAAGGAGGTCCCTTAGCGCAATGGCGATTTCATGTTCGCATTAACCAGAGCCAGGCTTCGAAATTCCCACTAATATTTATCACCGCCTTTGGTCCCAACCCAACCTCATCGCTCGGCCACCTTGCAACTTCCCACAGGCAACGACAAATCTCCTCCCATCAATCTTCGATCCCGACCTTTTCTTCCTCCTTCTCACAAATATCGAAAACCATCGAACCTCGTGACACACTGCCATCGACGGAAATCGCGCCTCGACCCCCTCTTCGACTCCTTGTCTCCCCCCTTTCTATCCCACCTTTTAGCCTCACATCCCACAACACATCCACCATGTCGAGACGACCAGCCAACCCGGCCGCTGATCGCGCCGCGCAGAACCAGCAGACCATCAAGAGCCTGTTGAAGCTCGAGCCGAACAAGGTCTGCGCCGATTGTAAGAGAAACAAGCGTACGTAGAGCTCCCCCTCATTCCGCCCTCACATCTATCCCTGTCATCGCCATCAACGACATTATCATCATTTTGCTAACACCAGAGAACAGACCCCCGCTGGGCATCGTGGAACCTCGGTGTCTTTGTCTGCATCCGCTGTTCCGGCATCCACCGTGGTATGGGCACTCACATTTCGCGCGTCAAGTCTGTTGATCTCGACTCATGGACCGACGAGCAGCTCCAGAGCATTCTGAGCTGGGGCAATGCCCGCGCCAACAAGTACTGGGAGTCCAAGCTGGCTGCCGGCCACGTGCCGTCCGAGGCCAAGATCGAGAACTTTATCCGCACCAAATACGAGCTCAAGCGCTGGGTCATGGACGGCCCTATTCCCGATCCGGCCACTCTCGATGTGGACGGCGACGACGACATCCCCCTGAGCATCGTCAAGGAGAAGCAGACCATCGACCGCAAGGAGTCTATCCGCAAGGCATCTATCGGCAAGACGGGCAGCCCTGGTGGCGCTCCGGCAGGCGTTCCGCCCAAGTCGAGACCGGCGGCACCTGCTATCGACCTGATTGGCGGCGGATTTGACGATGCACCTGTTTCATCGATACCCCCTCCCCGTGCCAGCACTGCTGGCCCCCAGGCCCCACGTGCGCCTCCCAAGGCCGACGCGGCACCGCCCAAGGCTGCGGCCCCGGCGAACAACACAAAGGACTCTCTCCTGGGCCTGGACTTCTTTGGCACCGCACAGCCTGCCGCACCTGCACGGCCTTCGAGCACAACGGGCACTGGGGGTGCCGCTGCCGCCCAGTCGCGGCCCGACCTCAAGCAGTCTATCCTCTCCCTCTACGCCACTGCACCCCGTGTGCAGCAGCAACAACAGCAGCAGCAAAATGCGGGCGGTTTCGGTGGAATGCCCTCCCCCGGCCAGAGCGCTGCTGGCGGTGGTTTTGTTGACGCTTTCAGCAGCCTGAGCTTCTCGTCGACTCCAGCTGCAGCCCCTACTACCTCTCCTAAGCCAGTCGACGCTTTCGCCAGCCTTTCTTTCAACAGCTCGAGCACCCGCTCACCCCCTCCCGCGGCGGCATCCTCGTCTGGCTTTGGCAGTCTGGGCGGTGGCAGCTTCTTCGACAGCAAGCCCGCCGCTGCACCAGCACAACAGCCCAAGCCTGCCACAGCCTCGTCGTCCGCTTTTGGCGGTCTCGGTGGCTTCGACGCTTTCTCCTCCTCGCCCTCACCTCCTGCAGCCGCCCCTGCCGCAGCCGCCCCTGCTTCCAACGCTTTTGGCGACCTGTTTGACTTTTCTGCCCCCGCCGCCGCCCCCGCTGCAACATCACCACCAGCTGCAGCTGCCGTCAGCCCGCCTCCCGGCGCATCTGCGTCCATGAACTCCATCTTCAACCTCAGCCAGCCCGCCGCCCAGCCTGCTGTCAGCCCACCAGCGGCTTCGGCCAACACCGCCACCAGCCCGCTGGCCAACGTCAGCGCCAACTGGGGCAACTCGGACGTCTGGGGCGCCAACGACGCCGGCTGGGGCTCGTCAGTGCCTGCCTCCTCTGCCGCTGCCGCACCAGCGACAACTGCCACGACATCCTCCTTCTCCAGCACCGGCCTGGCCAAGGCCTCGACCGGCAACGATTTCGGCTGGGGCGGTAGCAGCAGCGGCGGTGCTGGGGCCAGCAGCTCATTTGCGAACCAGAGCATCGTCCCCGGCGCTGGTGGCGGCTTTGCGCCTGCACCCAAAGTCGCTGCCGATGAGGAGTTCGGTGGCTGGTCGTCCAGCACGACGGCTGCTGGCGGCAATGGCGCTGTGAAGCCCGCCGGCGGCTTCGGTGCTGCCAACGAGGATTTGTTCTCCAACGTGTGGAATTAGACTGGGGCGGAGATATGTGTTTTGGTGTCGTGACGGATAGGAATGGTGCTATAGGCAATTGGAGTGGATAGAGCGGAGCGGTTGTTTGTGTTTAAACGTTCTAATGTGCTGGTATTTATGTCTCGTTTTAGCTGTGCGGTTTTCCCTACCTCTTTTCCAGTAAAATTGCATCGCTACGACGGAGGATAAACGAATGAAAAATGAAGACTCTTGTTTTGCTTTAGACGGCCAAGGTCGCAATGATTCCTGTTGCCTTTCTCTCTTTCTTTTGACGGAACAAAATCAAAATCAATTAAGCCAGAAAAATAGAAAGTAAAATGCCTATCCAACCGTACAGACGCGCAGAGACAGCCCGTAGGCCTCTCTCAAACGAAATAATTCCAATGTGTCCTTTCCAAAATAAAACTCCGCCCAAAACGCCATTGCTATGCCCAAGGTTGTGATCGTCCAGGCCACACGATTACTCGTAGAAGCCAGGACGTTTTTTATATTCGTGTACGTGTGTGTGTATGTGTTTGTTTGAGTGTTTGAGTGTATCGGCGCCGATATTGATGTCGGTGTCATGGTTCGTCGTCTGTCGTCATTCTCTTCTTTAGAAGAACAACCGGAAGATGTAGTAAAGGACGATGAAGACACCGATGATAATGCCCGACAACTTCAGAATGGCCACGCGGTTGCCCGATGCCGCCATCCGTGTCAAGCGGCCCGCCGAGCCCTTGAGCTGCGTTGACATGCTCGAGAACGTGTCGTTGGTCGAGTCGATAATGTCCTGCTCGCGCGCATTGTCGTAAATGTCAATCGTGACGCCGCGCAGCGCCGTCACCTTGGACGCGAGCTCGTCCAGCCGCGAGTTGTTCTGCCGCTCGCGCTCGTATGCCTCAGACATGGTGTATGTAGGAGGAGACTGCAAGGAGTGGGAAATGTGTGTCGGCGATCGAAAAAAGGGGTTCGCGATGTTTTGTCGTCGATGTGATTGACGTGGATGCGATCAACGATGATGGCAGGGTTGAGAAGTATAGATTTTCTGATCGGAAAAGGGACTCAATGATGCACACGACAGCGGCGGCAATGCAACTGCTTCGTAGAGTTCGTTGTGGTTGGTTTCGATGCGGGTTGTTCGAATAGGAGATGAAACACAAATGTTTGTTCTTTTGCGCACTGACGATGACGCTGGGGGCGACTTGGCCCAGGCCAGGCTTTGGTCCAGTCCATGCCAATGTGCGGCACAAGGCCCGGCCAGGCCTGCCCGCGCAAACCTGTGTCACAGGACACTCTGCTGCCGTGGCTGACGCTAACTACGCTGGACGCCACAGTCTCCATCGTTCTGTCATGCCCCATTCAAAATGCAAGTGCAAAATGGCCCTGGCCCTGAAGAAACGTGGAAGGCGCAGGTCGGTTTAGGCAGCGCGGGGTGCTCGCTCCAAGCAGCTTAGCGCCGCCCAATTGGACGGGGACACAGCCCCTCCGTCGCTTCCGTCTGCTGGGAGACAAGAGACAGGATGAAAGAGCGACTGAGCGAAAACGTTGACGAAAAGAATAAGAAAAGACAAAGAGGCAAGCGCGACCGGACAAGAGTCCACCGAAGCCCACTGTTTTGCAACTTTGCCTGTAGCATTCATACTGTTCACCAGGTCGCAACTGCGAATGTCAAAGACGAGCCACGGAAACAAACAGAAGGAACGTACTCGCATTGAGCAGCAAGAGCTGTCCGACTGTACTCGTCTCACTCCTTCCTGTGTTTCTCTCTGAGCCCAACTTGCCTCCTTAACTTCTTGATCTCGTGTTCCCCCTTTCCAAAACGTCACTCGTCATCACCGTAGACATCACCAGTTTTCGCCTCTGCCACCGCCGTCGTCACCATCTGCGCCATCCCGAAGCCGAATCGCGCTGCCTATTGAGAACTTCGAGTTTATATAGTAGAACTTTGTCTTGTTGCTAGTCCTACACGCGGCGAGCACTTCCACAGCCCGGGTTCCCTCTTTTAGGCCTCTGTTTATTTTCTCTTTTTCTTCTTCTCATTCTGCTTCTGCTTCACTCGGCCTTTTATTTCTGTTCTTATTTGTCGTCCCATCCTACCAGCTTCGTTTATTTTATCCCCATCGCCTTACGGACCTGCCTATCTGCGAGCTTTAACACCCATAGCGCACTTTATTGATCCCCTGTTCTCCCTAGCCTCCGGGATATTTCTCCACCACGCATTAAGATCCCTCCGTTTTCCGCCCAATTCCCTGCCAGTCTCGCTTCCGTGGCGGCCTCTTTTGTCATTCTCTTCTGCCCACAGACACACATTGTTTCTTTCGCACAGCCTTTGTCGACCTCTCCTTGCCCGAATTAACCCCAACTCAGAGCCTCTGTTGACAGCCACACATCGTGCGTCTATTTCCCCGCTGCGTGTCAAGGTAAGATTCCAATCTCATCATTCTGCTTGTCTTGTTTCTTTCACTCCGTTTTTTTCTACTGCCTTTTTCTTGTCTTTTTCCACCTGGATGGAGTTTTCGCTCCTCCTGCTGCTCCTCCTCCTTCTCGCTGACACGCACTCCATTTAGGCATCCACACCTCCCTCAATCCAGCCAATCCGTACTGCTGCCAACCATAGCCAACCACCCCAACAGCTTGGCTCATCAACGGTCCTAGCCTGCAGTTAGAGCCGTGCCACCGCAAATATTCCATATTCCACAGACCTTCCCTGCCGTTCTTTCGAACCTTCCTCTCCCCTCCTTCTTCGCCGTTCAACCTCCTCCTATTCACAAACGTCGCCCGCGAACGACGCAACCTACATCCCGTCGCAAACAACTACACAACCGCAGCCATGGGTATCAACAACCCCCTTCCGTCGTCGATGGCGTGTAAGTAAACTCCCTTCTCGTGTTTGGTCGCTGTTACCCCTCCTCTCTTTCTCTCTCGTGCCCCTGTCGCATTTTCAGCTCTGACATCACAAACCTGCAGCGGAGTGCAAGAAGTGCGGAAAGATTCTGGCTTCGTTCATCGACCCTCGCCAGGCTTTTGGCCCTGAAAAGGTCATTCCTCCGTCGGTTCTGGCAGACGCAAAGGTATGATCCGACTCTATATCCCAATTACTGCATTTTCACATGCACTGTGCTGTTCCGGCGCCTAACGAGTCTCTTTTGCCTGTTCTGTAGGGTCTTGCCATCCTCACCGTCATTAAGGCCGGCTTCCTCGGCTCCGCTCGTTTCGGCAGCGGTCTCGTTATTGCGCGACTACCCGACGGCAGCTGGAGCGCCCCCAGCGCCATTGCGACCGGTGGTGCTGGCTTCGGTGGCCAGATTGGTTTCGAGTTGACAGATTTCGTTTTCATTCTCAACGACGCAAAGGCCGTGAAGACCTTCTCCCAAGCCGGTTCCCTGACTCTTGGTGGCAATGTTTCGCTCGCCGCCGGCCCCGTTGGTCGCAATGCCGAAGCTGCCGGTGCCGCCAGCTTGAGGAGCGTCGCCGCTGTTTTCAGTTACTCCAAGACGAAGGGTCTTTTCGCCGGTGTGTCTCTCGAGGGTTCCGCTATTATCGAGCGCAAGGAGGCCAACGCCCGCCTCTACGGTCGCATGGTCAGCGCCAGCGAGCTGCTATCTGGTGCCGAGCCAGTTCCCCACCAGGCTGCTCCTCTGCTCAACATTCTCAACTCACGTGCTTTCAACACTGGCGGTCGCAACGGCAACGGAGACGACATGTACAACGATATCCCCGTGTACGATGACAATTACGATAACGTCGGTGGTGGCTACGGTGGCAACAACCGCCGGGGCTACAACGATGGACCTGTCCGCGATAGTGGTTACGGCAGCCCATCTTGGGACCGTGGTGGTGACCGTGGTGGTGACCGAGACCGGGACCGGTACGACCGCGATCGCGATGATGGCTACGGACGTGGCGGTGGTCGTGATGGTGGTCGTGATGGTGGTCGCGATGGTGGCTACGGTGCGCCCCGGCGGTCAGCAACGACCAACTCGTGGCGCGACGACGTCTACGACGACCCAGGCTCGCGCAGTTTCAACAGCAACTCGCGTTCCAACACGTACAACGACAACAAGCCGGACTCACGATCGGGCCCCGGCCGGCCGGCTGCACCGAAGCCCAACTTTGCCAGCAAACAAAACCTGCTCAAGAAGAACGAGGCCGTTGCCCTATTCACATTCGAGGCAGACCAACCGGGCGACCTGGCATTCAAGAAGGGCGACATCATCACTGTGCTGAAGAAGACGGAGAGCGACAACGACTGGTGGTACGTATCAAACCTTTTGCGTTGTTATGTAGTCTGTGACCTGAACCGACTCAATACTAACACATAATACAGGACAGGAATGATTGGCACAAGACACGGTATCTTCCCAAGCAATTACGTCAAGATGAAGGAATAAGCTACGGTACCAAAATCCGTGCTTCACGCCAGCCAGTACTACGGCTTATTAGAAACGGTACGAAGGGGAGTCAGCAAAAAGAGTTTGAATCGCTGCTTTCGACTACAACGTTGTTACGCTATGTCATATTCTAGCAGGGAACGGTCATGACAAGAAATGTTTTGTCTTTTTCTTTTTCTTTTTGCTTTCCATGTCTTGGGCTCTTTTTGGCTTTTCTCTTTTTCATTGCTCTTCATCTTTTCGCAGGTTTTATTTTTCTTATTTTGCACTCGAGACTCACCTCGATTTGTTTTTGTTTCATATAGCTGATTTTTATTGTTATCTTTTTGATGAACTCCATCTTTCCTTTCTCCTAAACATTCTTTTACCCACGCCTTATACTGTTTCAAACATGCTGGTTTGTTTCCATCTTTTCTTTCTTTCTTTCTTTCTTGTTATTCCTTTCACGTTCTTAACGTTTGGAGATGTCCCCTTTTATGACTTGATCTTGATTTTGCAATTTCATCGCCTCCCCAAAAATACATCGACATTCTTATCAATCTTGGGCCATCAAACGTCTTCGGACTTGTGCATTTTGGATATCATTTGTTTTGAGCGTCTCACCCTGCATCTAGGTTACTCCCCTCGCCTCTTTATTTACTGTTGCCACCAACATAATTCGCACTCGGGTCGTTGCCGACTTTAATCAGCGACTGCGAAACGACGGCGCCTGGCGGTGCATATCCTCCCAAGCTTGTGACCGCAGCCGCAATATTGCGCCAGAAATCACACGCCGACTTCTCGTTTTGGGTGTCGTTGACCAAACTAAAACCAAAGTCGCCAACATTCAGCACGCCCATGATTTGCTCGCCGCTCGAGTTGCTGATCGGGTGGTCCCATTGGATCGGATCGGGCAGGTTGAAGACGGCCCGGTTGGTGTTGGGGTTGCCGGTCGTCACAAAGGATGAGAAGTAGCTCTGCACGGCCGTGCTGAAGCCGCCCAGAAAGAGGCCAACTATTGGCATCAGCAGCCCGAGAATTTCCTCGAGCCAGTCGCCAGCTGTGTCGACGGCGGCATTGGAGTCGAAGAACGTCGGCAAAAGATCCGTGCCGTGCCACCCGGGCGTCACCGAGTACTGCATATTCCAGACTTTGTCGTCGCCGACGGTCTCGGTAATGTGGCGCACGTTGCAGGTGAAGCAACTGTCGCGCAAGAAGGCCTCATAGCGGGCAGACTCGCTGCTATAGACAGACTTTCCGGTGGTGTTCTCGATGGGTGGGTAAAACTCGAGGATTTTCTTGACTACGGTCGAGTGCGTATAGTTGGGAAAGATACCGTGGACGAAATCGCTAAAGAGAGCATCCGTCGAGGCGCTTCCTGTCACAAACAGTGTCGACTCGTCGGCGCAATGCGATAGCAGAAACCCCTCGACGCTTTTGGCATAATTGCCCGACGTCAGCTCCAGCACAGGCAGCTGTCGGATAAACGAGCCGTCGGCGGTCGGCCCAACAGCAAAAGACCCGGCCGGCACGGTGGCCATCAATGCCTTGTTGGCTGCGACGAGAGTCTTGGAATCAGCTTGCCGAAGGCACTGCATGGTAGCCTTTTGACTGGCAGCGGTCGTGGTGTCTCCACTCTGATGACAACCAGCCAGCTTTGCAAATGTTTGAAAAGTGTTTTCGACGGAGCCGGCACGGTCATACATCCACTGGTACGCCGGGGACTGGATGATGGCCTTTGTGAAAAGCGGGTCGAGCTTGCCGCCCTCGGCCACGAGATGGTGCATTAGAGATCCTGCACCGGCGGATTCGCCCATGGCCGTGACCTGTGCTGGGTCGCCGCCAACCAAGGAGATGTGGTCCTGCACCCACTGGAAAGCAGCACGCTGATCCCACAACCCGGTGTTTGGAAGGGCCTCACGTTCCATGGTGGTGCCGGCCAAAAACCCGTACGCACCCATGCGGTAGTTCATGGCCACAAAGATAATCTCACCATCCGACTGCGTGATCATACCAGAACCAGCATAGAACGGCATCTCAGGAACCGAGCTCGTTTTGCTGCCGAAAACAAAAGCGCCGCCATAGACCCAGACGACGACGGGCATCTTGGTCGTGGATGGCGATTTAAGAGCTTTGCCAGGCACATAGACATCGAGGAAGAGACAGTCCTCGTCCCCGGTTTCGAACAATGGCACAGGGATTCCAGCCACACTACAGTCAACACACGTGAGTAGGTAGGTTATATCTGGGATAAAGGACATGTTTTGTCACTTACAACTGGTTTATTGCAGCGCCGAGGGGAGATGTGTTCCCGGAACCAACGACATTCAAGTTTTTTATCTCAGTCTGGACGCATGAGTGGCCATATTTGCCATCTTGGAGCGTGCTGTTTCTCAATGGCGGCGCCGGCTTTGCCCAGCGGAGGTCTCCAAGAGGCGGCGCTGCATAACGAATGTTTGAAAATGTGTATCTACCGAGTCTAGTAAGTATATCCCCTTTTTCAAAGTACCAGGAGGGGGGCAACTCACATATCGCTCTTTGAATTGTAATGGGATGCTTGGTATGAAGCATACGGAAGCTTCAGTATAGGCAAGGACGAGGCCTTTGGCTCATCAGCGAGAGGACTTGTCGTGCCGATGGCGGCAAAGGACAAGAAAAGCACAAGATTAGGAAGTCGACTGATCATGCTGATAGGAATTGGAAACGGGCTATCTTTTATGGATGAGGAACTAACGATATGTATGAATGCAGAAGACGAAGATCTCCAAACTTGGCGATCGATCGTGTAGTTATATATCACTGCCCAGAGCTCGACTCGGACATACAAGCGAGATCAGCTTGACAGGCCGTGAATCTAGACTGATCCATTCATACGGAGCGCTTCGCCTTTCACAAGACAGTCCGCGCTTGCCGTCTGTTTGCCCACACCATTTCCACGAAGTGTCTTCTAGAACCGCCCTCACAGCAAATCCATTGCTCCCAGGAGGAGTACGAGGTCCCCTGTACGGCCATACAGCTGGTGACAAGTTGCCGAGCAAATTAAGAAGACAGAAAGGGTCCAGAGAGACCCTGGAGAACCAAATTGAATGAGAAAGAACCAAAACATACGCAAAGGAAAACAAGAAAAGCGCCGGGCCACGCCCTTGTGACTCGCACCGGGATACGTGAGTATCTGAGTCTGTTCTCGGTGGGTGGCAGCTGAGCCTTTGCAAGACACACAGGCACAAAGATACAGAAAGAAACAACAAATATACTGAAAGACACAAGAGAGGACTAACACGAATTTCCCAAAGGCGACACGAACCGAGACAGTGGGTGGGCGAAATAGGAAGGACGAACAAAACGAACAAGAATAAACGAACAGAAGATTCAATCAAAGCAAAGGAGGGCAACACAGAGCAATACGAGTCTTGTCGTTTAATCCGTGGGCCTAGCTACGATCCTTGCGGTTGATTTTGATCTTTGGTCTATTGATACTCCCTATTCCTGGAGGTCATGAGGCCGGATGTTGGCAAATCAGGAGCCTTGCAGGCCCTATTTGACCTCTTATTCGTCTTCTTGAAGTGGCGTCCAGCCGCCGCACAAGGACGAAACTGCCGGCTGCCCAATCACGATGCGAAATACAGCCTTCTGTGCCTCGACCTCGCGGTTATACAAATTTACCCAAAAGGCTGTTATCCAGAACCGCCTGGTCGGGCTCCTTTTGTGCAAATTCTTCTACCATTCTGGTGTTCTTTTGGTGGCCACAAGGGTGGATAGAGTGACAGAAAGACCCTTGGGCTTTGGTCATACTCTGTCAGGTGGCTACGCCGAGTGTCTGTGGCAGTCGTGCACGACAAAAAGCATCCGGCCAAGCATCGCCGATTTCCGATAGGCAGGTAAGTCGGCTTCAAAAAGTAGGGCCTGTCGTGGCTATATGGATCTTGCTTGGAGAAGAAGCGCCAGAGAGGTGTATGTGCTGACAAAATGTATTCAAAGCAGAAGGAAATTATGTCAAAAAGGTTTCACTAAAGCATTTGATTATTTTCATTGGCACTGCTATTCAACTCAAGTCGAAACGAGCGACGTCAGCCTCGTTTTTACTTGACGCATGCTCATAAAGGGCTTGATAAAAGAAGGTAATAGCAAAAAGAAGAGAAGGAGACGACCAAGCTCTCATGCACGACAGCACAGATCCTTCCCAAAAAGTCTCAACCTGTACCTCCTTTTATTGACGTCACACGAGAGACCACATGTGCATGGCGGCAAGGTATTACAGAGATCTCTGCTAAGATTGCCCCGAGGCCGATGGGAAGTCCCTTGTCCTCCAAGATCCTCTTTTATTGGCAGCGCATGGGAACAGCGAAAATCTGCATAAACGCCGTGGCCACAATTTGCCTTCAACTTGACATTTCCTGGTGCCAACAGATCTTTTTACAGACAAAAAGGCAGAAAGGCGGCTGGCCATCTTCCGGCGATCTGTGTGAAACAGCAGCGCATCAATTGCAGAAACGGCATCAACCGCCCGTCCAAGAAACGATTGCCAAAGCTGGCCAAAGCGGGCGAAGTTTTGTTCATCTTTCATGCTATACAACAGAACTTTTGGTTTGGATTTTGATTTTTGTTCTACGTGTTTCTTTTTCTGCTTGATTTATCTTCATATTTTTTTGTGATTTTCATATGATGACGCTCTGTTTTTTTCTTCTTTTTTTCTTCTTTTTTTCTTCTTTTTTTCTTCTTTTTTCTTCTTTTTTCTTCTTTTTTCTTTTCTTTTTTATTCACACTGTTCGTCCGCAAGCCGAGTTTCCGTTATTCTAACTACTTTCCTCCGCGTGATTTCTTCACTGTCGCTTTACTTGCTCACAAACGTCTCAAGCATCTCTGCATATTGTTTTAATCTATATTCACCAGCTGGTCAAGCGACCACCCAATACCTAACCCCTCCACACTGGCTTGGCCTTCCGTGTTTGCCGTGGCTTGCTCCGTTTCTTTGGTGCAGTGGTGCGTGCATAGTGCTTTTATATTGCAAGGCCCTTCCCCAGCGGCATCCATCCGGGGTTTGGGGCATCCAAGAACGCAACGTCGACGAGGCATCGAAGGAGAGAAGAAGGAAGGAAATGCTTCAAAAAGCTACGAAATGAAAGCCAAGCCGTCCCAAACCCGGATGAGCATATTTTATATCCCTCCAATATCTTATATTCGTTCGTGAGAAAAGGGAGGGCGTGTTAATATGACATCGCGACTCCACTCTTGTCTATGCAACCGTCCAAGCTGTGGTTCTCATGAAAAGAATCAAAGAGAAGAGCTTCCGAAGATGCTAGGATACGCGTCATCCGAGGACGAGCAAAAAGTATAAAGATGAAGACGAGGACCTCAGTTCTTGGCAGTGAAAAAGATAATCTCATCAGCCTCACTCTTCATATTTACCATCAGCACTTCCTTGACTTTAGCAGCATCCTCTCTTCGCCAATACATACACAAAGCCATCAATATGCACTTCTTTGCCTCCCTTTTACTTACTGTCACGACAGCCGAAGCTCATTGTGAGTTTGCTCTGTGAATGTTGATGTTTCTCCTCCCCTTACTAACGTTCGTGATAGACACATTCTCTGCCTTGCTCGATGGCGGCAAATCGACTGGCGACTGGACGGCTGTCCGTAAGACGGTAAACTGGCAGAACAATGGGCCTGTCACGGACGTTACATCCGACGACATTCGCTGCTTCGAGTTCAGCCCTGGCACTGCTGCTGCCCAGACCGTCAACGTCACGGCCGGCGGGACCATTGCCTTCCAGGCCAACCCAGACATTTACCACCCGGGACCGCTCGCATTCTACATGGCCAAGGCACCCTCGGGCCAGACGGCGTCGACCTTTGACGGCTCGGGCAATGTGTGGTTCAAGATATACGAGGAGCAGCCCAACTTTGGTGGACAGGCCTTGACGTGGTCGAGCAACGGCCTCAAGAGCCCGTCAGTGACGATTCCCAAGTGCTTGGCGGACGGCGACTACCTGCTGCGTATCGAACATATCGGCCTGCACGTGGCGCAGAGTTCGGGCGGCGCACAGTTTTACATTTCGTGTGGTCAGATCACAGTGTCGGGCGGCGGCAGCGGGTCGCCGTCGGATCTGGTGGCGTTCCCCGGCGCGTACAAGGCGACAGACCCGGGCATCCTGATCAACATCAACTACCCGGTGCCGACGTCGTACACGAACCCAGGCCCGGCAGTGTTCACTTGTTAGATGGTCGCTGTTTGGTGATATGGTATACTGTATTGTTAGAACTATCCTTCGCAACGGTTTCAATCCGCGCGACTCGTCTCTGTTTCAATAAACTTGCTCTCGTTCCTCGGTTACCCTCTTTTGTATTATTTTTGTGTCCATCTGCCCTCAACCACAGTAGGGACTCGCACCGTCCTGACATATCTCAATGAACCGCTCACTGAATTCAAGTGCGTAGCGGGCGGCAAGACGCGCTTCGGCTTCCCTGCTTCTCCTGTTTCCCAGCGCCTTTGTCATGCGCAGGCACTCTTTGATCATGCCATTTTTGAGATCGGCGAGCTGCTGGAATAGACCCATACCAGCCACAAAAGCTACAATGGGGTCAACAAAAGGCATTGCTGTCTGCACCTCTGAGTTTGCCACGGCTGTTCTGCGACCATTCGTGCCAGTCGGTCGTGCCTCCTGGCTCGAAGTACGAGAAATATGTCTTTTGATCGACTGCGGTAGCTTTCGTCGCGGTGGCGGCTCTTCCGCATCAGTCATGTCCCCAGGCGTCACTGGGGACTGTACAGGAGATTCAGCGTGGCGATCAAGGTCGTATGGCGTGCTACTGCCAAGCCGAGACGCATTTGGGGTGCGACTGAGTGGCCGACTTGCCGTGCGAGTGGGCACCCACGGCGATGCTAGCATATCTGCCGAAGAGGACTCACGACGCAACAGGCTAGGGGAGCGTTTATCTTGGGCCACGATCGATGTCTGCCGGCGCTTTATCCTGTCCATGCCGCTGGATCCGGCCGGGGCCTCCGAGTAGGTTCGCTTGAGCGACGTCGTGGAAGCGCCTACGGACAGACGAGAACCGGGAATGACTGTTGTGGCTGTAGAAGCAGCACGGGACACTTGATGACTGGTCTGGGTCCGGGGTGCATAGCTTCCTGCACGTGGGGGACCGGCAGGCTGCTTCGGTGTGGGATTCGGTGTGAAATCATGGTCCTGCGAGCCTGGAGAGCTGCCCTGGAGTGATACAACTGACGATGTCCTGCTCAGTGTCGAACGGTTGTCGGCCGTTGGCAGTGACGTGCATCGGAGACCGACGCGCATAAACTCGTGCGAGGCAGACTTGAGATCGCCGACGCTGAAGAAGCACAGCTTGAGGAGCGACCGTTTTTTCTGTGAGTGTTAGACATGCGAGAAACAAGATGGCAGTTGTGGTCAGGGCCCAGCAGGCGAGACACTACAGTCGTCTGCATAAATGATCACCTTTTGTGTCCCATTTTGGGAAGCATGTTGCGAGTCAATCTGTGACTGCAAATGACCACCCGTCCGCTCAGTGTCGCTTAGCGCAAGGTCGTCCTGGTCAAAGCAAAGCAGTGTGGCTCGCGTCGGTGGCACGATGCGGACTTCGCTGTTGCCGGGGTTCAGCTTGCTCGTGTCTATTTCTTTCTGCGCTTTTTAGCGGCGTCGTATCATCAAATAATGGGGATGGGAGAAACTCACTATCACAGTCTGGCCTTCCACAATACAGATGCGGTAGGACGGCTTCGGATCACTTGCGAGCCGGGAACGCTGTCGATGAGAGGATCTCGATGCCTGAGACGAAGATGATGAAGGCGACGAGGTAAACTCTATACGTAGAGTTACCGGTGTCGCTGCTGTACGTGTAGCTGTCCTCTGCTCCGTGATGACCTCTTGGAGGTCCCACTGGCTGACAATGCGCCGCGCCATGATGTCGGCGTCGATGTGGTGGATGGATAAACGCCAAGGCCGGGTGGGAAATGAGTATCTTGAAGAAGTGACGAGAGAATGGGAGAATAGTCACCACTTGGCGAGAAAGGGGTAAATTCTGGAGAGCCCATTGTTCCTTCTCGATGTGGATGTAAACAAAGCGGCAACGGAAGGCGCGATCAAAGCATGGCTGCAGTCGCAACGGAAAGAGCAAATAGGAGCATCTTGTCGAGTCTGAAGTAATAAGATAGATTTAAAAGAAAGTAAGCCACATTAGTCAATGGAAATCTAAAGACATTCATCAGGATGTGAACGCATGAGTTCCTTGTTGAGCAGCCCGTGGACTCCACAGCCTGTGGACACTCGTCCTGCTTTGGTCAAACACGTCGATAGAGAAAATGGCACATACACTCGTATCGTCAAATTCAATAAGAGAACTTTTCAAAGGCCAATTTCGAGCAGCTCAGATTCAGCTTCATTCAAAATCATGTATTCAGAAAATCATAAATGTGATGTTTGTATTCCGTACGTCGTAAGGCGATGATGCTCATATGACCCACTTCACGTTAAAGCCACGCTTGTTGTGGCGCAAATTTGCATCCTCTGATTGGCCCAATTACCTCTGTGCACGGGCCACGCCTGCCTCGAAAAAATAGTAGCCATTTCTCAGATTTCGCGAATTCTAGCGTCGCCTTGCGGTTGCTGTTGCTGCGCGTCTCCCAGCAAGCAAGCAAGCATCCCTTTACACGCATCCATCTCCAAGCGCAAACAGACAGAAATCCGCCAACGACGTCTGGACCCATCGGCGCGAAACCACAACGACCATCCACATCGCACACGCACCGGTCTGAGACGACGGCACGCTTTTTATCGATATTTCTCGGCACGCCCGACACGATTGGCACTATTGACACGATAAAGACGAGGCTTTGGGGCTCCCTATTTCCTTGAATCGACGCGAATATAGCATCCTCGCAGGAAGGAAACAAGGTTGAGAACCTTGCTGTTGGCCGACCGCCGCCACAGCTCGACAAGCCGCCCGACGAGCACGCCGACAACAGCGACGACAGTGACGGCCACGACGCGAAGCAGGCAATCGCCGGCCACCCCGCCAAAAAGGCGAACTTCAACAGCGTCAAAACTGTCGACAAAGACGAGAACGCCCAGGTCCTCAAGACACCCGAAACCCCCGTCAAACCCGAATTTGACTCGTCCGACGGCTCATCCCCCCATCCCACGAGCTCCTCTTCCCGGTCGCCCACGATGGCGCCCCAGCCGGGACACACAATCGACCAGACGCCCGAGTACGTCGAGTTTATTGCCAAGCTCCGCGACTACCATGCAAAGCGCGGGACCAACTTCGAGCCAGAGCCCAAGGTAGGCCAGACGCCCGTGGACCTTCTCAAGCTGTTCAAGGTGATCGTCGAGCATGGCGGCTACGACAAGATCAGCGAGGAGAAGCTGGCGTGGCGCAACATGGTCAACGCGCTCGAGCTTTTCAGCAACAACGAGGCGTCGGCTGCCTACAGCTTGAAGCTCGCATACTATAAGAACCTGGCGGCGTACGAGATCACGACGATCCACAAGCAGGAGCCGCCGCCGCCCGAGATTCTCGAGCACATCTCGGCCAAGGGCGGCGGCCTGTTGACGCGGACGCTCGAGAACTTTGGCGGCCACCGCGCCAATATGCGGCCATCGGGCGCCTTTGACTCGCCCATGAGCGGCGTCGGTGACCCCTTGGCCACACCCACACATCAGGACCATGGAGCTGGAGGAGCGGACGGCACGCCTCTGAGTGGACGTGCTTCGAGAGGACTGCGTGAAGCACCGACGCAACGCGTTATTTTCCAGCCAGACACGGCCTCAACGCGCCAATCCAGACACGCCTCGGGTCAACAGCCCGGCGGCGGCGGTGGCGGCATGAATGCAGCCGGCCAGCCCGGTGGCGCGAACCAGCATCACCCAGGCACACCACAGGGCGGGCCGCAGTTTGGCGCGCATCCGTTCCCGCAGAGCCACCAGGCACCACACCAACAACAGCACCCCCCGCCGCAACAGCAGCAGTCGCACCAGCGTAACGCGTCGATGGCCTACAACCCACCCAACTCGGACATGTTTTCGGCGGTTGTGCAGTCTTACGAGCCGCGTGGGCCTGTGCCTATCATGCTTAAGATCGCCGAGGCGCCTGCCAATGCACCGGCCAAGTTCCTGCAGCAACAGCGCCTGCAGCGGCTGCAAGCGTCCGGCGTGTCTCTGAACCGCTTTGCGACGCGCCCGCCCGTGCCTCCTGGTAACGAGGGCCCCAATATCTACGTGCGGTGTCTAGGCGCGCTGCGGTCGGGAGTCCAGGCCGAAGAGGCGTTTGCACTGAGCCACCTAGTCAAGATCTCGTATGAGCGCGGCGACAAGTACAAGTTCGAGTCATTCCCGGGCCTAGCTGAGGGCCTCGTCGACAAGGCCCTGCAGGTTGGCAGCCTCTTCTACCACGACGTGGAGTGGAAGGTTGCGTACGATCTCGACATTGACGAGAACGACATTGGCGAGCTGGACGGCGTTAACGGCACGCCTGACATTCTGGAGCGCATCGCCCAGCTGCGGCCGCGCGACGCGATCGACTGCATCCAAACGGAGGCGTTTGCCGACCAGATGGTGCTGATTATCGAGGCTGCGCTGACCATTCGCAACATGGTGACCCTGCCAGAAAACGCCTACTTTGTGGCCGACTTTGCGCCGTGCCGCGATTTCCTGTGCATCGCCCTCAACCTGCCGAACCGCGACGCCGTGGTCGAGCTGAAGCACTGCGCACTCGACATTGCCGAGCAGCTGACGCCCTTCTTAGTGCTCGGCGACGACGACCCGCTGTACCAGAGTCTGCTGCGCCAGCTCGACTCACCCGATCGCGGCGTCATTCTGACCGCCCTGCGCGCCATTGGCCGCATCTCGATGAACCTGACGGAGACCAACCGCCTCGGCAGCGTGCCGCCAGCCGTGCTGAACCGCGTTACGCAGTGGCTGCTCTTGAACGACGACGAGCTTATGGACGCCTGTCTCGACTTTTTGTACCAGTACACTGCCGTCGCCGCCAACGTCGAACGCCTGCTGCGCTCAATGCGCGCCGAGGGCCTTGTCGGCCATCTTGTCCGCCTTCTCTCACACGGCGCCAAGCGCAGCGTCAAGGAGCTTGTTCTGCAGCCTGAGCGTAAGCTGCCGGCCACAGATGAGGTTCTCCCTCTGCCGCCAGACCTGCTGACGCGTCTTGTGGCCACCGACGAGCCCGAGCGCTGCTACACGTGGCTGCGGTGCTTCTTCGAAGAAGACCCGGACTCGTCCATTACGCAGATTGCCATCTGGCAGGCATACCAGTCGGCCTTCTTACAACCCGTCCAACAATCAGGGCGCACCATGCTGGGCGCCGCCGAGTTCATCCGCAACGTTACGCACGTCTTCCACGCGGCCGGTGCGCAGATCCAGAAAGAGCAGACGCCGCAGGGCGAGGTCCAGCGATTCATTATCAAGGGTATCCGGCCTCGCCGCCGGCCCATCAGCCCCGAAGGACAGGAGTTCTTCCGCTGCCAATGGCGCATGCCCGCGCAAGCGAGCGCGACCTCTGGCGCAACGGCTACTTCCGCCCCGCTTGCATCGCCGTCTTGCGGCATCTTCTTCGGTGCCGCGGACAAGATGTACGACCACATCCTCAAGGACCACGTTCGCGAGATACCCGGCGCCGACGGGAAGGTCGCCAATGCAAAGGAGCGTGAGGTGCGCTGTCTCTGGGCCGGCTGCCGCAAGTACCCCAAGGGCACCAAAATGCCGCTGGCCGACTTTATGCAACATATCAAGACGCATGCAGTCAAGGCCGAGCAGGACATCCGCCAAGACCAAAAGCAGCAGCAGTCACAAGACGGATCGTCCGCCTCGGGTGGAGGTGGAGTCTCTGGCCAGCAGGCGACCGATAACGGCTCGTTGTCCGACGGCAGCAGCAGTAACGGCGCGCAGCCGTCGAACCCGCTCAAGCACCAGCGCCAGCGCAGCAGCGTGTCCAATGGCGACCTGATGGCCACGGGCGGCGCGGCACAAGCCAATGGCGGCGCACAGGGTGCAGGCGCCAGCGGGAGTGCCAGTGGAACGGCCAACGGCGCGAGCGGCGCGAATGGCGCCAACGGCACAGCGACGACACCCGGTGGCAGTGGAAGCAGCAGCGGCAGTAACAAACGCCAGAAGCGCACCTACATTGTGCCTGCCAAGACCATCAGCATCGCCTACGAAGAGACGGCCACCATGCGCGACGAGCGCAACCCCAACCTGCCGGCCCAGGCCGCGGGCATTCCCCTCAGCGCTGTCCTCGTTCTGCGCAACATTGCCCGCAACGCAACCAAGTCCGATGTCGTGCTGGACGAGCGCGGCCAGGTGGTCCTGTTGGAAGACGACGACGAGTCTCTGCTCAAACAGCAAGACCAGCGCGAGAGCGGGAGAGCAGGGTCCAATGCCCCGACGAAGCGCAACAAGCAGTCCCAGCCCGGAACGCCGAAACCGAGCGCTGCCGGCCACACCCATGCCGGTGCAAACTCGGCTGCCGCGGCCGCTGCTCAAGAAGGCGGCGGCTGGAACGAGCGCTTGTTCCGTCCGGTTCTGCCGCGTCTCTACGAAATCATGGCCGAGAACCGCGCGCTCGCAACCTACATCACTTCGCTGTTCCAGCTGATCGGCGAGGAGCCGTAAAGTGGGCGGTGGGAGGCGCATGGGGTAGATGAGACTTTGATAAAATGGTGTTGGGTTTATTTTTTTTTTCTTTTTCTTTTGAACTGGGTTTGATCGAGGAGATTAATACGTTTTACGTGCATCCTCCTGTCTTTTTCATCTTGTACTTTTGTTTTTTTGCCCTTTATTCTGTCAATTGCTTTTTTTTTTTTTTTTTTTTGTATTTTGACTTTTTGCTATTTGTTTCGTTACTGGTGTCTTGTCTTCTCTGCTACAAAGGGCTAAAGCGATGGATGGAGTATACCGAGACACAGGGAAGGGAAAGGGGATTATGTGTTTTCTTACTTTTCATTTTTCATTCATCGTTTTCTATCTTCTTTTTTTAAACAATTGTATGGGATGCATCCTGTCTGTTTGGCTTTATTTTCTTACCTTTCTCCATTACACTTGTACGATTATCTAAGTCAAAAATAAAAATATATCTAGAAAAGAAAGGATCCTTCAAGCTTGCCCGAATGAATTGTGAATATAAAACGCGTGAACTGAATACATGAAATATGCTGGCCGCAGCAATTGAACTGTCAGTGGCGAATATTCACCAATCCGCAGCTTTTTGTCGAAATTCCTGTTTTGTTTTGGCCACTCACGGAGCAGCCGCTTGGTGCATTTGTATAATTGGCTTTTGTAAAGAGGAAAACTGAAGATTTTGATGTTCCTGTTGATATCAGTTGAGCCTCTATTATTTCCAATTGAAAAGATTGGTTGTGGGTTGTTTTCGCGTTTAATCTGGACATCGCCAATTGAGCTTCAATCACCGTGCGGGCTTTGGCGCAAATGTTCTGCATCGTGGCGATCGATCGCGCAGTAAATCGATGGTCGCGCTTAAATCGGACGTCAATTTGGGGTCACAGAGGCGGACGCAATCCAGGGGACTGCGCGTGGACGATCAGACGGGGGCGTTGGCGGGCGTGGGAAAGGTGTCAGGGAAATAAGGAATAAGGAATAAGGAATGAATGGGACGAAGGAAAGAGACCACGAGTGACCACGAGAGACCACAAAAAATCATCGTGAAGAGGGTCTGCTGCAAAACATCGGCTTCATTTTCGAGACGGGGCGCGGGCTGGCCCGAGAGAGAGACAAAGAGGGCGTGCGCATCGGTGTGTTCCCCTCAAGAAAAAATGAAGAAAAAATCAGAAAGGAGATTTGTACCCGGGGGCGTGGCACTTGGTAGCTGTTGGAAGAGCCGCGCCGGCAGTGCCTTATCTGTGTTGTGGTCTTTCACGATCTTGTTTAGTATGGGGTAGAAAAAAGATCGTGAAAGCCAAAACGACACCTGGGGAAGGGGTCGGGTCCAGGCCCAAGCAGGCCCTTGTTTGTGTGGCAAGCGGGTGTTAGCGACGAAAGAGGCAATTCTGGGGAGGGGCGTGCGGCCTGTAAAAAGCGAGAGGCAAGACAAATCAACAGTCGAAAATCAACAACATCAAAACTCAAATATCGAGATTCAAAATCCGGGGAATAACCATGCCATCGGATCGTGAAATGGTAAAACAAACCAAAACAGCCCAAGCCGCCTGTCTCGAAATCGACAAAAGGCACCCTCGACCGGCGGCATAACCGCTGTGCCCGTGAGACCGTTGAGAACCGTTTGATAGATGCCTGCCTCGCCTCTCAGATTGCCGCGACTTTGCTTTCGACGGGCCTGGCCATGCTCATCAGTGGCGAGACAAAACAAGCTGCCGGAGGAGAGATCGCATTCCGGAGTCATATGGGCTGCACAAAGTGCAGAAAAGAAGGCAGAAAGCAGGGAGGGGAGACATGGTCAACGGCGATAAGAGTGCGTGGATGACAAGAGACCGATGCAGAAGTGCTCAGAGATAGCAAGAGGATCGATCTGAGAGCAAAGCTCGGAGCTTCCCATCTCCTCCGCTCACTCACCAACACTTACTCTCAACTCTTTTCTCGTTCTCTCTCCCCCTTTGAAAAGTCGAGAGGGGAGGGGGAATGTTGTTCTCCCCCGTCTCGACCCCGGGCTTCCATCTCCGTTCTCGGTGAGGAAAATAGGTCGTCCAGTCGAGAGGAGAAACGAAAAACGAAAAACGAAATTCTCCCGCATGATGAGTCGATCAGTGCCCCGTTGTCTTTTCCTTTTCTGTGTTTTCTGTGCAGTATCCGTGGCCCCGTGGACAGACTTTGAGTTTCGTGTCTGTGTGTTGAGTGTGCTGTGCATCCTCGCTTCGGTGATTCGGTGATGGTTTATCCCTTTTTTTCTTCTCTCTTAAATTGGCTCTTTCTTTTCCTCCTTCATTTCCTTCTCTCCTCGTCTTTTCACTTCCTCATCTCTCTTTCTTTCGCTGTTTCTGGAACCCCTTTGCAAAAATTGCGTTTCTCCTTCCTTTCTGGAGGGGGAGTGTGCGATGGCGATGGCTGTGTTAGTGCTAGGCGTGTAAAGTAAAAACTGGGGGTGCTGAACGAGGGGTGTGTGGGAGTCGACAAGACGGGACAGAAATCGTGGGCACAGGTGCTTTCCCCTTTGTTTTCTGCTGCCACCACACGCTGTAACCCAGTAAAAAGGGCCTGGCCAGATGCCCCTGCCAAATAAAAAGAAGAAAAGAATGAAAACCACGAAAATAGATGCCTCTCCAGAAGCACTGATCGCAATATGGCCACGGCTCTTGTGACTCCATGGCACACATGAAAACCGTTGGTTTGTGGGGGCTTTTTCTCATCGTGACGCCCTGATCGTGTACTTTGTACTTTGTACTTTTTTCGCCTCGCGGAAGGACTTGCCAGAAAGGAAGCATGGCGGGGAGAAAATCGAAAGCTTCTCGAAGCTCTAGCTGCCGTTGCAAACATCCAAACATCAGAAGCTCGAGGTTGTCTCGTTTTGCAATCTCGTTTCGTTCATCGCATGGCTTCTTTCCTCGCCTAGCCTTTCCTCTTTTTGAATATGCATGCCCCCAAAGTGCCTTTCCCTCTTTTTGTCTCTTTGGCCATCCAAACTCCTCTCTGCCATGGCTGTGTTGTCACAAGTCGATGTGAATCTATTGCCATCCCTCTTAGTCGAGCAATCGAGTATGTAATGATGTGTGATTTTGTGTTGTCCTCTCCGTGCCAGTCCCACCTCCTTGAGGGATGAAAACTTCTTATCAGCTAAGGACACGGACGGAGTGGACAGAAAGAGCAATGAGAAGAAGAAGACCCAAAAAAGAAAAAGAAAAAAAAAACTCATAAGCTCGGAGGTGTGAGCTTCGTTGGCCGCTGCCGACACAAGATCCCCACCTTTGTATAAAGCACACCCCATCTCAGGCCCATACAGGAGCTCCGATAAAGCTTTGACGAGATGAACGGTCGAGCTCTCTCTCTTCCCCTCCTTTTTGGCGATGCAACCAATGGGTAGATTGCTTTCCCCTTGGAGGACAGAAAGAAAGACAACAGGGGACACAGAGGAGCCATTCCTTCCGGGGCAAGGAAAAAGATAGAGAGAGAGCGAGAAAGAATTTGATATCGACAGCTGGCATGAGCTAAAGAGGTGAGGGGGGTGAGCATGCAGAAGTGCGGTGACAGACCCTAGTCCCGGCTCAAGCGTGCCCCTAACTGCGAGCTTTTTAGGCGTATTTTGTAGCCCAGCCGTCCGAGCGATGCCCATCACGCTCTTCCCTTGTTGTTCTTTGTGTATATCTGCGCTAGGCTTCACCGGCGTGGACTGGGAGAGAAAACAGAGCGCTGGGATGAGTGTGGGTGTGAAGCAGATGGGTGGGTAAGAGCAACGCTAGCCAAGGGCCTCGAGTGTTCTGTGATCGACCACTTTTCTCCCGTCTTTCTGACTGGTTTGCTGAGATGGCTTCCTGTCCAGTTGTTTGGTTCACCCTGGCACACACAACGGCCGGCCGCTTCTCTGTCTTCTCCGACCTGCTTGTGGTCCATCAGGAAAGATGTTAAGAAAAGTTGCTGAAGAGTGTCACAGGCGGGGTAACAGGTGGCGGAGTTTGGCTACCGCTTCGTTTTTCGTATATCTGAAAACCATGCCCGAGCGAAAGCTTTCTTTTTTTTTTCTTCATTTTTTTATCGATATGTTCTGCAAGGGCACATCTCTCAAGTTGCGAGACGACTCGTATTTCGTGATTGTTGTTGAGGATTTGAGACTTGGACAGACGCCGTAATTCCTCCGTACTTACCAGAACGGGGAGTAAAAATAGCATGGCCGGCGCTGAACTAGCGTATAGTTGGTATTTCTGTCACTCAGACCCTGACATCCATCCAAATCCCCCCTTTCTCTTTCTTCCTTCGCGTCGAACTCCTCGAATGGAAATATTTCATCGACACCAGAAGAGCGCGAGGGTCCTCCCCCTTCACGCGCTGGATGTCATCCGATTATCACATCGTTCCTCGATCACAGCCACTGGCAATGACGCTTGTGTCATTGTTGTCTGGTTTTGATTGTGGTTCCTCCATTTGCTATTCATTTTCTTCACACCGCCTCTTCTGACCAAGACAGGGCAATGTGTGGAAACGTAACACATGTTGCATGCCCAAGCACCACTGGCTGGGATGCCCTAGAGTTTCGAGCATACATTGGTCTAGTCATCGCGGGGAAGAGCTCCGGGCGGAACAGAGCCGACGCGCAGTAGCTCCGTTGAGTTGCGGCCCCTTGCGTTTGCCTGTGGGCAAATTTGCCATTGCCCTGGGATTGCGGTATGCAGCTTGGCATAGCTCGCGTTTAAGTACGTCGTAAGACTTTCTTCTTTTCTTTTTTTCTTTTTTCTTTTCAATGGTGAGAGTGTGCCTCTGTCGGAGATTGCCATTCGTTGAGCGGGGTTTGCTGTTTCAGGAAACGGACAGCCATCACCAGCAAAATCTCACTCTATAATCGGTGTACTTCGTAAGTCGGGCATGAATATCACGAGTGTGTGATGGGTGTGGTCGAGAGTCCCATTTCGTAAAATGGATGGCGTGACGAGTTCTCGTATGGCTTTGCTTGTACAAGGCGTGTCTGCTCTGTGAACTTTGTAAAGGTGGCTGATTTTAGTGATTCAAGCCGAAGTGCGTTGATATTTAAGCCTGTTCAGTGCATTAGATTTGTGTTTCTGGAGTGAAGGTGTGCGGATGCCGGCAGTCGTTGGGGACAAAAAAGGCCAAGGCACGGTGAGCTCCTTTAGCGACCAGGAGACTCGTTAGCCCTGTTCTGCATGTAAATAAGGCTGATGGTGCCTGCCGAAGAGGCCTTGGAGGACATACAGGACAAACCCTCAAGTTCTGGCCAGAACCCTGGCCAGAACATGTTTGTTAGAGCATGCCGGCGCTTACCAGCGAGCCACACAAAAAAACATAAAAACATATAATACGTCCACTTCCCTGAACCGTGCCGCGTTTTTGAGCCTCCATTTCACAAATCCTGAGTTTGCAACACAGCCAGGGAAGAGGGCCATGCATCCACGCCGGACGCCGTGCGTCGTGCAGTCGTATGTACACCACTCTGCAGCGCACCCACACCGCATGGGGTTCGGGCATGCTTGTCGTGGAATTTTTCACCTCACATGACCATGATATCCTGGTTGCTGAAATTGCATGGCATCTGCAAGATGCGACTCCTGCTTCAAAGGTTCCAATGGGACCTGCAAAGCTATGCTTTGTTGGTGAAAGAAGAGGGGCGGCAGCTTACACCGGATGCTGAGTGCCGCTTGTGCAACGTCAACCGAGCTCCTGCATTCGAGGAACAAGTAACGAGAGTGAAGGAAGGCCAAGTCTTTTTACTTTCTTTCTCTGCGATGTCCAGAGGCTTGAATATGTTAGCAAACACGAAGTATTAAGCTGGAAGGGAAAAGCAACGTAAAAGAACAAAAAAAGTGAGTGTCCAGTCTCCAAAGTTGCAGACGGGGCGGTGAGTTGTTTGGGGTTGGCATCTGATGCTGGAAACACCCATCCAGCAAGCACATGTCTAGATTGTCAGAGTAAATCGACTTGCCTTGTTTGTGCCTGGTATATTTTCTTTTCCCTGGGACAATAGAGATTGCCTCTTTGCAAAAAGCAATACCCAGGACTGTACTCCATGCTAAGGAGTAATACGCCCAGAATTGCTCATTGAGATAGGCAAGCTGCCCCCCACACGAGGCATATCATTTCGATGCACCCCATCGCGGCCTTGGAGATGCACACAGCACACGAAATCGGCGCATGCCGACACACCTCCTCTGTGACGTGCAAACCGGTCAGACGAAGCTGCCGTGGGCAAATATGTGATATCAGACCTTGCTGGACATACCCCCTTGCTTTAAGACCGATCTGGGTGAGCCCCATGACCTCTCGATTTTGCTTCCTCTCCTGGAATGTGCATCAACAGAAACAGGCAGCCCCCGCACTGCATCCCACTCCCGGGGCGGTCAAGCCAAGCGGATAGTCGCGCATGGTGCTTTGTGACCTTTGCCTGTTGTGTCTCTTGGTCTGATTGCGCCTTTTGTTGGGATTTCTGATGTTCTGATTCGTTTTGTCATGGTTTTTGTCTTGCGCGTTTCTTTTCGTCCTTTTCGGTTCTGGAGTGCAGCTGTATATTGGGCTGTGACTCTGGGCTGTCCCTGCTAGCGTGAAAACAAAATAAAGAAGAGCGAGGGAAGCGCTAGAAGAAAAGAAAGAAGTGAAGGATGCCGTTGGGATGCGGACAATGGGTGCCGGTGGAGTGAAAGTCGTCCTTGAGTTGTGATCCTTTGAGGCCCAATGACATAAAGAGAGCAAAGAGAGCAAAGGGAAGGGGGGAAATTGGGGGGACAGAAGAAAGGGGCCGTTTTAGTTTGTGTTGATGCTGGACCTTCCGCTTTGATACTGGGCAGATTGGTCCTTCCGTTGAAAGTTTTTTGCGGTGCTTCATCTTGCCTTTCCTCTCCTTCTCGGACGTTTGTGCTTTCCAAAAAATCTCCTTTCTCATTGTTATGCTAATTAACAAGTTGTGATTTTCTTAAGACAGCAGGCACGTTTGGCAGGCCGTCTGCTCTTGCCGTATCCTCCTCCGCGCCTTCCGTTTAGCATCGAGTAATCGAGGTTCAGTTCGGTCGCACCTTCCTTGATAGAACAAACTTTGTAGACACGTAAACACGGCCGCGCTTTCCAAAACAAAAGACGCATCCCCGTTCTTCCTCTTCTCCTTCTTCTCCTCTTTTGTACGTCTTCTCCATCTTTACCGCATATTTTCTCGTCAAAATAACTTCAAACAACGACCACCTGCTCAGTACTTTGTACGCTTCACACCCTTTCCGCCGTGTTAGTGCATCGCTATCCATTTCCCCCACCTTTGGAGCACGTTACGCAGAGCATCTTCATTTCTATATCCATTCTTGTCTAGGCCTCCATCTCAGATTGCCATTTTCCTTCTCTCGCGTCACGTCTGAGTTCTTTTATTTTGGATGGGCTTGCTGATGGGCTTGCTAACCAGATGGACACACAGCATCGATACCAAGCCTCCTAGTCGCACACGCGTCTTCCCTGTCCTTCGGCGGTCGAACTATTCTCGACACCCATTCAGATCCTAGGTGAGATCCTCCCGAGCTCTCCTCATTCTTGCCTCAACATCCCATGTTTTCTTCTCGTAAGGGAATCAACAGAACCGCCCATATTGTCAGGCACTTTTGACTTCCTCTTCACCTTCCCCTCACCCTCTTCTCTCCGTCCCTCGACGACCCTTTGTCGATCACTGTGCCTTCTGTCATCGACCCTCGTTTAGTGCTGTCGATACAAGATATCAGCCTGCCAGACCGTCAACATCTGTCGCGACTGAAAGCTTATTTCCACAAAAGTGTCCCTTCATTCACTAATAATAGAGGTCGGCGCAAAGTCCGTCTTGACCACGGAGTAATCCAGGTCGCTGTCACCCTCCACCAGCGCTACGCTAACTGCCTGCCAGGCCAGACCGACCTCGTTTTCTATCCACGCCCCAGGCGTTTCCCCTCTTTACCTTTTGCACACCCGCCGTGCAGCGTGCAGCCGCGACTCTACACACCACCCATTTCCTCCAACATACCCTCTCCAGACCTTCCAAGAGCCCTCTCAACGCTTGCGGCGAAGCAGCTTGCGTGGATACGAGTGCCCCCAAATCTCTTGCACACACATTTCATAGATCTCTTTTGAGTCCTCACCCAGGAACGCCGAACACCGCAGTGCAGATTTTTTTTTGTTCTGGACTCGCCACTCCCGCGCGGTCGCCTCCCCTAGCCTTCCTCGCGTCGACCGAAACAGTCAATTGAACCCCTTTATGCTTTGCTTTCTCCATTCTCCTCCTACCTCTCTGACCCCCCATCCCATTGTCCTATATAAGACTGGCCGCTCAGTCCAGCGAATTTTGACTGTCTGACCTCCCTTTTCCTCTTCATTTTCCATTCAACAATATTTATTCACGTTTTGTCGTCGTTATTGAGGTAGCTGGGTCCTCATTTCGCATCTTGACCCCTCGTTTTCACCAAGCTCATTGACTGGCGTTGGTGTTATCCAATTCATCATTGACGACAGTTTGGCGTTGCATTCCCCACACAAGCTTCCAAACTCCCGGATAGCCCGCGCAAGTTTGCCTCTGGTCGAGTAAAATTCACGATAGGGCTCCAACTCACCCCACCACCTCGCTAGCATCCTTGCTCTCTTGACGTTGTTCTCACTCTCGCTTCACTTACACGCTTAATTCTTATTTTCTCAAACACCTTCCAATATTTATATCTTCTCTCGCTCACTCCCACCCTTCTTTTCTCTTTTCTTCTTTTTATTTTTTCTCTTTACGCCTTCGATCTTCAAATCATCATCTTCTCCTTTTTACTTCACATTACTTCGCATATCCTCCACACATCAACTAAAATGGGTTTCGCTATCGCACGCTCCGTCGTGGGCTCTGTCCGCGTTGCGGCCAAGACTCCGGTCGTTCGCTCGACTCTGGCAAAGCCCGCTGTTTTCAGCATGCCGGTTCAGTCTCGCGCCTTTTCGGCTGCCGCCACTCGCTTCACAAAGAAGAACGAGGTGATCAAGGAGACCGAGGTCCCCGTATCCATCTACAGCCCCGATGGCAAGGGCACCGCTTCCAGCCCTGATCACTTCAGCATTCCTGTGAAGCCTGTCGCGCAGCCCACCGTTGCCCCTACCGAAGAGGTCGAGAACGAGGATGTTGTGCCCCTCGATCCCAAGGTCTACAAGGCCATGTCGCCCACGATGCAGAAGATGTCGGTCATGGACAAGGTCATCATTATCACTGGGTAAGGTTTCTTCAGTCATTCAGCAATATCCTCGATCTGGACCCAGACAATTGCTAACATATTTTTTTAACAGTGGCGCCCGTGGTCTCGGTAACCACATGGCTAGAGCCTGCGCAGAGGCCGGTGCTAAGGCCGTTGTGATTTTCGACGCCAACCAGGAGCTCGGCGACGAGGCTGCTGAGGAGCTGCACCGCAAGTCTGGCATCGACGTTTCGTTCTTCAAGGTCGATGTCCGTGATGGCAACGCCATCAATGCCGCTGTTGATCAGGTTGTCAACCTGTACGGTGCCCCCGATGTCCTTGTCAACTCCGCTGGTATTGCCGACTCCAACATCAAGGCTGAGACCTACGACCCTGCCATGTTCCGCCGTCTCATCGACATCAACCTAACTGGCTCGTTCCTGATGGCCCAGTCTGTCGGCCGTGTCATGATGGCCGCTGGCAAGCCCGGCTCCATCGTCCTTGTTGCCTCCATGTCCGGCAGCATCGTCAACTACCCCCAGGAGCAGTCCTGCTACAACGCTTCCAAGGCTGGCGTTATCCAGCTTGGCAAGTCTCTGGCTGCTGAGTGGGCCAAGTACTCGATTCGCGTCAACTGCATCTCCCCCGGCTACATGGACACTGCCCTCAACAAGGTTCCCGCTCTTGATGCCCAGAAGAAGATCTGGCGCAGCCTGACTCCCCAGGACCGTCTCGGTGCCGTCGACGATCTCAACGGCCTTTGCGTCTTCCTGGCCTCGGATGCCAGCTCCTTTATGACCGGCTCCAACGTCCTGATCGACGGTGGCTACACTCTCTACTAGACGGTACACAACTGCCTCTTCCGGTAGAGGATTATTCTCGATGATACCCAACAACTACGATTATTTACTCGACGATTTGTGCCATTTGTCTTGTCATTTGGTTGCCCCATACTCTTCTCTTTGGCTTAATGTGGATGATGGAAGAGAGGGTTGGGGCTATTGAACGATATGATCTTTTCTCATATTGACGACTGCATTTTTTTTTCTTTACTACTCAACACATCTGGTTGTTTAGTGAACCCAGGAGTACACAAGGACGGAACTGCAAAGGTGATGCATTTGCTTTTTATTTTTCTCAATTACGACGGCATTTTCTTGCGCCAGTCAAGGTCAGGAGACTGGAGGGTGTTTCCTTCATTTCCCGTCTCTTTTTTTTCACGAAGCTGCAAAAGGGGTTCTACAACATGGTTTTCGGCATTTCATACGGCTCTCCGACATAGAATAGCGATTGTTGTGTTTTCGTGCGCGTTGATCAAAAGAAAGGAAAATCCTTTTCAAAGAATAGAATGGATGACAACATCCACAATCAAAATACAAATTCAAAATATCAAAATACCAAAAGACAGCAACCCCGTTATGTCAAGGTAAGAGACAATGCATATTATGTTTACAACAGATCACAGCGAAATCGATAATTTTCGGCTTCCCTAACAGATAGAATAAGGAGAGCAAGAGGCTGAGACATAAGAAAATGTATGAGAAAAGGTGATAGCTAAGAATGGAAGGCAAAATGGACATTGTATTGCCTGTGCTGTAGTGTATATCCATCCATCCCTCTTCCTCGGGGCACGTCCAGCATCCAAGAGTTTTTTGTTGGACACGAATGAGCGAGTCGTTTGTTGTAGAGACTGCGTGCGTTTGTAGGAATTGTTCATTTGCCATATCCATATCCCGTTTCCGTGCTAGTCGCTCTCTACGTGAAGCAGAAAGCGTCGCCCGCCAGTCCCAGAATGTAAATGGTTGGCTTTTTTTGTTCGTTCGTACTGTGTTCGTGGTATATTTTGGAAAATTCGTTCTGGTTAATGTTCCTTTGGTCGTCTGGTCTTCTTCTCTCGACCATTGAGCCGCTCATTGACCCTTCCGAGCCTTCTCCTGGGCTTTCGCTTCACGGGCAGCACGAACCAGCGGCGACAACTGCGATAAGTCCACACATAACTTCATAAAATCATGCTGCAGGTATGTTAGTCATGTGAAAGGTGTCATAAAATGTAGGAAAGAGTCAGTGGAAAACAAATAACATACCCTTAAAAGATCATGGGCGCTTGCCCGCTTATCAGGCTCCACCTTCAGAGCGAAGTAGAGGAAGTCTCGGAAGACTTCAGAGAGATTATGCTCTTCCTTGATGACAGGCGTCCCGTTTGTGGCAATCAGCCAAAGTGCGCGAAGGGGCGACTCGGTAAGGTACGGAGGCTCGCCCTCGATCATCTCAATGGCCATAATGCCCAGGGACCAGATATCAACTTTGCGGCCGTACTCTTTACGCATGACCACCTCAGGAGCCATCCAGTAAGGCGTGCCGACCATGGTTGTCCGCTTGTTTTGGGCCTCGTTGATGGTAGCACAGAAGCCGAAATCAGCTGTATGAGTGTTAGTAGCTGTAAAATGAAAAGAATCGCAGGGGTGGGTGGAATATAGGTGGGAGAGGAGGAGAGCATACTGAGCTTGATGTTGCCTTCCATCGAAAGCAGAATGTTGTCCGACTTGATATCGCGGTGGATGACACCCTTGGAGTGCAGATGCTGAAGTCCCTTAAGCGTCTCGCGGCAAACGGATGCGATCTGGCCCTCAGTCATAATGTTGTAGGTAACGACATCGGTCAAGCTACCGCCCTCCATAAACTCCATGATGACCCACAGCTCGCCTTCCCAAAGGTAACTGTCGATAAAGTTAACAATGTTGGGGTGAGAACTGTCCTTCATGACCAAGATCTCGTTGATAATCAAGTCCTTCTTGGGTTGTTGCTCCAGGTTCATCTGCTTAATAGCAACCAGCCGGTTGTTACCACGCTCAAAGCCTGTGTAGACACCACCAGAGGCACCCTGGCCAATCTTGTTGAAGCCACGGTAGATACGGTGCGGATCGCCGTCGGAGCAAATCTGCCGGAGACGCGTCGAAATGTCGATGCCTGTAGCGGTGCTCGCACGCGGGCGCTGGCGTGGCCGAGCCTGTGCCTGAAGCTGCTGGAGTTGCTGCTGCTGCTGCTGCGCTGTCGTCGCGGCAGGGTACTGCTGGGTCTGTGGGGATCGCCCTGCACCATTGATATCGGGAGAACGGCCGAACTGGTGGTGCTGGGACTGCGGCGGCGTTGGCTGCTGGCCATGGCCAAGAGGCTGCTGCATCTGTGGTTTCTGCTGTTGGCGTGTGCTTGTAGTCCGTCCGAGTTGTCCAGTCATGGCGGCCTGCGCCTGCGCAATGGCCTGGTCCTGCTGTTGCTGGAGGAGCTGCTGCTGGTATGCGGCGGCTTGTGCGGCTGCAGTCGCTTGCGAGCTGCTCATACCAACCCCTGCTGGCTGGTACGGGGCTGTGACGCGCGAGTTCGACCGTGAGCGGTGTTCCTCGGGAAGCATGGGGACGTTGTCTTTTGGCGGAGGCGCGATGGGTGGCTGGCTCGATCCATCGTCTTGCTGATGGGACATGCCAATACCGGAATCCTTTGTTGGCGGGAACGGCGCCTGGGGCGCCGACCGAGACGGGAGGCTGACAGGTGGCCGCGGAGCGGGTCTACTGGGCATCAAGTTGATGTCTTTCAATGCAGATCCCGGGCCCTTTGGAATTGGTGGTGGAGACCGCGGGTTCACAAAGCTGCCCTCGTAGTTGACAAGGGGGAAACGAGGGCTCGCCGGCGGGCTAATGAGAGGCGACATGGGCGAGTAACCTGCAGGCACACCGCCTGGTGGGACGCTGGGCGAAGGAGCCGTCAGAGACGAGGAAGAGTTCGCGTGTGGAGGCATGCCGGGACGGGCGTCGTGGAACTTTTCCAGTACCTGATCCTCTTGTGCTTTCTCTGTCGTCTCCTTATAGAAGGTAATGACTTGCATGAGGGCTTCCGGGTTCTGTGTCCGTTCCTTTTCTGTGATACCGCTCTCGTTGATTAGCCGTTGCCATTCCTTGGGCAAGCCCTATTCGAGTGTCAGTTAACCACAACATTCATTGCATTGATTGGTTTTTTTGCAGGGAGGTGTTGCAAAGACGTACTGTGAACTGTCCCGTGTTGCTATCGTAGCCGACGTGCGTGACATGAACGGGGTTCTCTGGTGCGGAAATCAGCGGCTTCTTGGGCGAACCGACCAGACTGGTCATAAAGCCCGAAAAGCCCGACTTCTTTCGTAGCATGCCGGGGCCTCTGAACTCCCTACTCTCGTCTGAGTAGCGTTTCGTGCCTGGGAACTGCGAGTCGGAACTAGAGCCTGCAGAGGGCCGGCTGGGCCCTGACTGTGCCGACGGGGTTTTCTCGTTCAATTCATTCGAAGGCGTTGGTGACGCAGCAGCTGTGACTGGTGCTGATGCTATCGTCGTTGTCGTAGCCGCAGTGATAGCAGGATTACTGGCATTGGCGGCAGCGGAAGACGGTGTCGGGCCGCCTGACACACTGGTAGAGAATCCCGAGGCCTGCATCGTGGCGTTGGTGCTGGTAGACGGATCCCTCGATGTCGATGATGTGGGCGGTGCTGGGGCGTTTCTGAGGGGTTGCAAAGGCTGGAACTGTGACGATGAAGAGAATTGGACGGGAGTGGGCGTCGCAGTCTCCTCAATGCGATTCAAGATAGCAGCGCCGTCAAAGGGTGCGCCGACAAAGTCTTCAGATGGCGACGTCAGAGCACTTCGGGGTGCAGGCGAGCGTGCAAAGGCGTCGGGAATGGCGCTGTTATTCATACGATTGGAGGGTGCGGATGCTGCAGCAGAGGCGGCGGCCGCGATCGAAGCGTTATTTTGATAGGAATAAGAAGGGTGAAGGGGAGGCGAAGCGTATTGCGGCTGATGCTGCTGCTGCTTCTTCTGGTGTTGATACTGCTGGTAGTCGGCCGTGAGGAACTCGCTGCCGGGTAGGATAGGCGACGGATTGGAGAGTGACGGGGCGCCTGCAGAGGGCAAATGGCGCGGCGACGAGGAAGTTGACGACGACGCGTAGGCGGAGAAGGAGGTGCGGGTTTGGGGAGCGCTCGGGGCGCGCCTCAAACTCGTGGAGCTGCGTTTGCTCTGCAGAGACAGAGAGTCGGTTGTGCGACCATCGAAGCTCGTCGACGAAGAGTGGTTGTAGGACGAGGGCGGCGGCTTCTTCGTCAGTCTGCGGCGATGTTGTTGTTGCTGGTGTTGTTGTTGGAGATGGGAAGTGCCGTTGGAAGAAAGAGTATTCAGGCTCTGGCCGCCGCTGTCCATGGTACTACTACACCTTTCAGGCGGAGCAGGCTAAGAGGGAAGGGGGAAGAATGGGGAGGACACAGAAGGGGGGGGGGTTGAAAGAGGTGGAGGTGGGCGAGAAAGAGGGAAGAAAATGGAGTACGGAGAACGGAGTCTGGCGCGGGACAGCAGAGAGAGCCAAAAAGTACAAAGCAATGGGCGGGTCATGCAGGCATGCAGGAAGTACCAGATGCGAGGGTTCTCAGGCGAGAAAATATGAAGAGTGAGCAGAGAGGGGGTCCGCGAGAGAGCAGGATCTGGGTGATGGACGAGACAGAGGGGAGCGTGGTTTGGGCAATGGAGCCGTGCGATTGGTCGACAAGCGTGGGAAAAAGGTGGAAAAGAGTGGGAAAGGTGGGCAAGGTGGGCGTGTGAAAAATTTGGGCGGGTCGGTCGCTGTCTGGCGCTGTCTCGGTTCTTTTTGGCGTGTTTTGGCGTTTTTCTGGCAGTTGTCCAGGCCCTTGCAGAAAGGTTCAACAGGTACACAGGGCCGGCAGGCTTTGTTTTTCGCCTCCTGGGTGTGGGCAGTTTTGGTGGGCGATTCTCTGGCGTGCAGGCCTGGGTCCCTTGGTCGTGGTGGCCCTGGATGAGAGACAAAACTGACAATCGAAATAAAGGGTAACTGTGGGTCGCCGGGAATGGAGAGGCGTGAGAGGCGTGAAAGGTGATAAACGGCGTGAGCTAGTCGCGACGGAGGGTCGACGGAGGGAACAGTAGCGCTTGCGCGAAAGACGTTTTTCTCTTTTTTTTGGTCGGTAAAACTTTGTTGGTAAAACCTCTGTCAAGGATGCGTGCAAAGGTGCAGTGTCTGCGGCCTGCGAGCTGCGAGTGCGGGCTGAAGATTTTTTTCCCTTTTTTCGCGTGTCCAAGCGGGCGGTGCTGTTTTGCAGCTCCTGTTTTGGGACGGAGGATGGAGGGGAGAAGGGTGGAGAGCAGGATGGAGAATGGAGAATGGGGGAATTGAGAAGATGGAGGATAGCGGATGACGGAGCGACGGGGTGACGGATGCAGGAATATCGAACGGCGAGGCGTGGTATTATTGTTCTTTTGTTCTTGCGACGGACGTTGGGAAAAGGGAATTCGGAGGAAAAGGATGACAACAAAAGGAGAGAACATTAATGAGAGGGGAGGGCCAAGAAAGGAGATATATTGGCTCGATTGGACAGCTGAGCTCAAGCAGGGCAGCAGCGACCGTGGACGGGACGGTCGACACGCAGCACAGAAGGAGCGACGGGCAAAAGAACGTCTAGAAAAAGACAGACAGAGCCTGGCCTGGCCAGAGCAACAGAGAAAGGGCCCTCCTTCAAAGGGGAAGGAACGAGCGATGGCGGCCTGGAAGTGCAGCCAAAGTGCAAAGTGCAGTTGCAGCGCAGCGTGCAGAATGCGCCTGCTCCGTTGCGTAACGGAACAGCAGTGGAGTCGACGTTTGAAGAGCAAGTACCCGCGCGCAGCCCACGGCAGGAAGGAGTACTCGCACCTGCACTTTCACGCGCAATCTCACTTTCACTTTCACATGGACGGTCCGTAAACAGGAGCGGCAGGCGTTGGCAACGGGCTGCCGTCAACGGTCCTTTTTGCTCGCCTGCGGTCGAGACGAGGCGATACGGCGTTGGTCAACCTCGGGCGACGGTGGCTCTATTTGAAAGCGTACCGTTTTGCGACGGTGTTGGTGCCGGCGTTGGAAGAGTACAAATGGACCGTAGACTGTCAGGCCGTTTGGTGTCAGTTTTGGTGAGCCGTTTGCCTGCCGACAAAGAAGGGCGATCAATGACTGGGAAGGGAAAGAGCGACTGTGGTTGAGATGCGGGTAGAAAGGCAGGGGGCGGAGGGGATGTCGTGAGTAAAATGACGAGAATTGGATTTAGAAAGAAAAGGAAAGAGCGAACGAGCACAAGAGCACACAAAAAAAAGGAGAACATTGACAGCATCGATGCACGAGCTCTTGCACACTGAAATTTCCAAGAGATACGTATGTATCTTACGTCCTAACGGCGTTGGGCAGGAAAACGGCAAGGCCAGGAAAACCGAGGAAACGAAGCCAGGGTCTCTTGTGTGTGCTGGACCTGCGCCTGGGCAGCATCCTTGTGTCAATTACTCCGTTCTAATTGTTCCCTATTGTTGGAAGGAGCAAGAGGAGACCAACAGAAAAGGGAAGCAACGTCCAGAGCAAGGCTAGATCTTGTTGCAGTCCAGCAGAACAGGAAATAGCATGGCAGCTTGAACGCGACTTCCTGCTTCGTCGTTTTGTCGTTCTGTCGCGTTCCTTCCTCAAATGTTTCTTCTACCAGGATACGCGCAGCCTGGTTTCCGTGTAAAGTGCCCAAGCTAAGATACAGACAGCTTCAACAAAAAGTACGACCACAACGTACCGGGCACAATCTGGGGTTGTTTGACGGAACCTGGTGTGGGAGGGGACGGTCCCTTGGTTCGCGATATTGCGGTTGCGTCTTTGTCCAGAAAACATGTGTTGGCTCTGCCGCCCGCCACCCTTGTACGGAATCGTCATCTGAAGCTTTTTTTTCTTTCTTTTTCTTATTTTTCCCGCTTCGCTGAGCTCCTTTTCTTCATATCCAACCCTTCGCCCAACCACGACTGTTCGTCCGGTGTCTGGCCAGTGTGGCAGCACGAGAAAGCCTCAGCGGTTACAGCAGCCAGGCATTCGGTTGGCGATGATGGGCAGACAACGAAACACAGTCGTCAAGGTCTCGATATCCCCCGTCCAATACACTCCGCGAAATAAAGCGTGGTAGCATCAGTACACAGCAAGGTCGACCATCGTTGTTTCTGCGCGGCCCCAAATGCCCTCACAACATTTTATCATTCAAAAACGGGCAGTTAACTTCTTTTTTCTTCCCTCAAATATCCGCCGCTTCCTCCACAGAACATACTTAGATGAGATGCAATAGCTTTGCAAACACGCCAGGGGTTCGCTCCCTTTTTCAAGCCCCAGAGCAAACAGGCCCTGCGTTTCACCAGTGGCCGGCGCGACGGCCATTGCCTTTCCAGAGAAGGGGAGCGAGAGAAACAGAAAATACAGGGCTTGGCAAACAGCAAACAGCAAACAGCAAGCAAAAGACCGGTTCGTTATTATGCATGCTCTGTGCGGCCACTTGTGTTTCGTGTTTTTCTTTTCTTTTCTTTTCTTTTCTTGCTGAGTTCGGTCCTGTCGTTTTGATAACTATTCTAAAGAGACAAAATGAAAGAGGAGCGACCGTTAAAAGCACAGATGGCCGTGCATAAACACTGTGGATACGATGGGCGCGCGCTTCCTCCACACATCACCCGCTACTTACACGCGGCGGCCCATTCTGCAGCAAAACGAGTGGGCTCCATGATCGGCAAAGGAAAATCTTGAGAAAAGATTCTGAAAAGAAAAAAAATCAGATTTGAAGAGAGAGGGAAAAAAAAATGAAAAGGGGAGAGGCTTGGGAAGACAAAAGCCTGAGCGGCGACAAAGCTCCTACTAGTTTCGGCACTCGACGGGTTTCAAAAGATTGAAGATCACAGCGATAATAAATTGGATCCGCGTACCTCACCAAGCTCGCACACCAATTGCCCAGTCGATAACAAATACAATGGCACGGCTGTGGTGTGTTGAGCAAGCATATGTGGCGTGCATCTTGGGCCTGGGTAGGCGATGATGGTGTGTCCTTCTTCCCTCTCTTGCCCTTGTCCCTGCTTTCCTGGCGAAGTCGAGTTCCGCTGATTTGCACGTGCGTCATACTTTTTTCCAATTCGGGCCTGGCACAAACCGTTTTCTCGAGCTTCTTTCCTTGCCAGCGGGCCAGTCTGTCAGCTCTTTGCTGGCACTCACCATGTCGTGTTCGTTGTGGCGCAGGCGGGAACGAGAAGGAAGGCGAGGAAGGGACGAAAAAAGAACAGAAGAGAGAAGGTACGGCCGGGTCTTGGGCATACTGTGTGCAGTCTGGCAAGAGCAAGGAAGGTCCAGGGCGATGATCGCTTCCGAACGAGTTATTGCTCCGTTGACCGACGAAAGGAACAGAGGCGAGAGTCGACGATACGAAGTATTACAGCTTGGCTAGCCAGCTGCCCCCAGCTACCATCGTTTATGCGAGTAGCCTTGAATGCCTTGGAATACCATGTTGGCAGAAGACGATGCATCAAAGAAGGGCCCGCCTACGACATACTTGTGCTTCATTGTTCTATAATTATCTTATGGGGCAAGAGCGAACAAGAAGAAAGCAAGCTGTCAGGCAAGTATCAAACGTCACACGAGCTTGCTATGGAGGCAACCGCAAAAGAAGGGGCCACAAAACGGTTGGCCTTTTTCTCGTTTCTCATTGGCTCAAAATAACAAACCAGGTGGGTTGGTCATTGCCGGTTTTGAACTCAATGCTTCCGTGACCATCGCAGCTTCTTCGTCGAGTTGAAGTTAAAAGAGGGGAAAGAATCAATGTGGAATCGCAGGTTCAGTGGTCCCTGACAAAAGAAGAAGGAGCCAACTAAATAACAAGCAGATACTGAAGAAACTTTCTGGCTAATTCTTTTAGCGAGCTTTTGGGCCTTTTATGCTTCTCTTCATAGCGTGTGCTGTTGAAAACTCTGCCTAGACAAGTGTGCCCCCAGTGCCCTAACTCTCTTAAATTGCCTAAACTCCCGTCCACTCGTCCGCTGCGGACCGACGTCACCGTCCCTGCGTGGACCTCGTTTCTTTTTTTTCCCTTCTTTTGGCGATTTTTGGCTATCGTCGTCGGCGACTTTCTTCTCCACAGCCGTCAAGAGCGACCGAACGAGCACCGCAAACGCGCAACGTTTTCCCGTTCTGATCGGCCACAGAGAGGGAAAGACAAAGCTGGCTCGACGATAACGGAGGGCAGGTGCAACGGCGCGGTACAACGGCGCAAGTGCTACGGCGTATTGTCCGTTTTTGTCTTTAGCGTCACTGTAGCTTCTCTTTTTGAGCATCCTATCACTCTTTCCCTGCTTGGACAACTCTCACTCCGCTCTGTGTCTTGCCTCTAAAAGAGAATTGCCATCCTCTCACGAACTCGGGGCGGCATTGACAGCTACAGGGCCAGAATGCGCCCTCGCTCCTTCCTTCCCGCTTTCAGGAACAATACGATACGGAATAAAGCAGGAACTTGCCACTGTGTGTCTGTCAAGCTCGTATGGAAGGCACGGCAAAAGCCCTGGTGGCACTTTCCGTGTAAGTACGGTGACAGGTGTACTTTTAGGACTTGCATGTTCATCTGCAGTTGCGATGCAAGAGACAACGTCCTTTGTAGATACTCTAAGAGTCGAAAGTCACTCAACGGCCAGAACCACGTCAAACAATCAAACATCAACAATCAGTCCACTCTAAATCAGTCGGTCAAGTTGTATTGCGTCTTTTATTCCAACCTGCCGCCTTCCTCCTTCCCTTGCTGTCGGCCCCCAAATTATCAACGCCCGCCAACCCAAAACGGGCATCGTCTTTTGTCCGTTTCGTGGCATTGCATGGCGAAAGGGCCGTTTGGTATGCCGCGATTTCATCCTAATGCGCTCAATTGCCAACGTCTTTCATGGCATTATTCTACTCAATTGAGTGCTAGGTATTAGCATTCAAACGTTCAACGACGGTCTCAGTCTCCGTCTGTCTTTAGCTTGTCTTCCCCGCAACCAAGGCCCAATGTTGAAATATCACCACGTCGGCACAATTACATCGAGAGAACACGGAGGGCAGTCCGGCAATCATGTCCCATGGCAGAGAGATCAGAGCTGGCACGGAACCTCCGCCATCTGCATCTAGAGCTGATTGGTAGACAGCACATCTCAGTATCCTCGTTGTCCCTCGGTGTCTTTATGGTTTATGGGCTTTCGGCAACTCCATATTTCAGGCATGCATCTTTGACGACCTTGCCTGGAATCGCTACAAAAATATCCATCACAGTTGTTTCCTCGCTATGATATCTATTCAGTGATAGCAGGGCCGCTTCGGATGGTATCTTATTTCTGTCAATTGTTATGGCACAAAATTTTGGTTGCTTCCCATTTGCGACGCCCCGAACCCATGATGGATGGCACTTGGGAAGCCGTCAGGTCGTCTATTTACCGCCGTTGTGGCTGCATGCATCAACACAAGTAGCCCAATAAATAAGGTAAATAAGAGAGCACCCTTCTTCGCATAAGACCAAGGACCAGATATTTTTCTCACAGACATATGTTGGTCCCTCCTTCTTGACAGCCCTCGAGCTCCTTGCCGGCATGGTACCCTCAAATAGGCGATCCTGTCATCCGGGATCCGCTTCAGCGCCGTGTCTATATTATATATTGCTCGTATATTGTATAATGCTGTATTATATAGGCCACAAGCCTTACTTCTCGATCGCTGTGCCAATACTCAATATCTTTCATCCGTTAAAGAAAAGGCCCGTGGAAAACAAAGCCGCATGGTGGCTGGCAAGCTACATCGCGGCATTGCCTGGGAAGGGGGGGCAAACAAAACGAAGCAGCCCAGTGAATGCAATCCTGGTTCGGCATCAGTAGAAAATAACCCAGGATACAAGGCAAGCTAGAACCGATTGTCTTTTGCGTGTGTGGGTGAGTCTATGCAGGGCACTCAATTTTAGGTCTTGGATACACAGCATGGTAGACGAGATCACGTACCACCTCAATGACTCTCAAGACTTACCTCTCCCATACTCTCGCAATTCTTACCCTCTCCAGTACTTCTAGTTCTTTCCAGTTGCCAGCTCAAGCAAAAGGCTCTCTCCAGTTGGCTGGCATATTGTCCAAAAGAAGTAAATTAAACACTTTTTAAGGGTCCCGCAAAAGACGTCCTACAGAACCCGTGATGTGTGGTAAGATAATGTTGGTACAGTTGCTAGAAGCTAATAGAGGGACAGCGGGAGCAGAAATGTCATCATATGAGGGCCTTGTTGACTTTTGAAAAATAAAAAATAAACACTGTCAAATGGAGAAGCCACCAAATCAACTGTGTCATTCCCGTTCCTTGTATATACATTGCCACAAGGATCTCGCTGAATCCGTCCGCGCCCCATCTCCACCTTTATCTGTTATTCTCAGCTGCCGCCCTGGTATCTCGCTTCTATCAGCCAAACAATTTTCATTCTCAGCGTCCACGGTATCACAGTAGGTGTCTAGACGGTCGGCCGGGATCACTATGGTATTTTGTTGCGGCTGATTCAAATGTGCTATGATGGTATAGAAAACAGAATCAAAACCGGAAAAAAGGATAGGGGCGACAGCGGAGGATGGTTAAAAATAATGAAAAATACGTGCACAAATATCAGTCGATGTCATCCCGACCAACCATTCCGACTGCAGGCTTCTATTCCAATCCCGCAGGCCTCAGTTCGCAGGTTTGAGCTCGTAAGTAGCATCACTAGAGAGACAACCCGGTTACTAAGAGCCTCGGAACAACAACGTCCTTGAACTTCGTTTGATCTAGCCTTTTGAGTTTGTCCTGTTATTATCTTTAACTCATCTTTCCCAGATATGGCTCAGCCGATGAAATGGAAGGCAATAAGTACATGGTAGTGTATTTCTGTTTACTCTCGCGGAGCCTCTTGAACTTATCATTCGATGTCATATTTTTTCTCTCTATGAAAACTATTCCATTCTGTTAATAGTAATACGTTTTTGAGATAAACAGGTTTACTGGCACTTAGATAGTTGAGCCGTTGTTTTGGTAATTGTAATAGGGAAGGCATCTTGTCATCAGTAGATTTTGATTTCTCAAGCTTGGGTTGTAGTCACTTGACTCCCATTCAGGTCACAATTGTCCCACGGGCGCCATCTTAAGTGACCTCACTCAAACGACAGGGTTAATATAGTGGAATCAAGGGGCGCCGTATGGGCTTGGAGATTGGCACAAACGCCACAGCCAGCACATGTTCTGTATACATCACCGGGGCCGGGGTAATCTTCAGATAGATGAGATCAACTTTGTGTTCCCAGCCCCTCCTAGCCCCGTCTTGTCTCGCTCACTCTTCGATGATATACATGAATACCATACATACTAGAGATTGTTGTCTTTGTGCGTCCCCAGTGACAAAACAATGACAAACTCATGACAATCACAAGGTCAAGGGATAGTCAGGCCAGCGCTCCCGTCGGCAGCCTGCATTTTCAAGTAGGACCCGGTGATCATTGCCTTCCTGACTCTTCCGGTAACTCCCACCAATAGACCTCTGGCGAGAGTTGTTATCCTGATATCGATAGTGCACTGCCTCCATCAACTTTTGGATTGTGTTCTTCGCGCATCTTCTGTTCTTCCTTCTCTTCTTGGTTGTGGTTGGGTGTCCAGTCCCCTCCTTAGCTTGGCCTTAGATCACTTCAGTATTCAGTTATGCTTCTGGTATGAGAGAGATCGATAGCCCTCGGCTCCTGCCATTTTGTGCAACCTGAGTTAGATCTCATCTAGGCCCCTTCCACATTTCCACCAAATTGCTTCGTGCATTCGGCTTGCTCACCCTACCCATATGGTCTGTGCTGCCCCTTCATCTGTTTTTGACGTATTCTCGCGCGTGTCAGTTAAATGGACAAAGTCGCAGGGTGTCTGGTCCCTACAGCGTAGATCCTGGAGAAATGGTGGACCGCGACGTTTTATTACTGTGTGTGAAATATATTACTCCAAAATATGATAGAAAGAAGCAGGTGCTGGTATTGTAAGACCACATCAGTGGAGTGTTCTCTTGTCTACGGAGGGCACTTTATGGTGGTAGGATGTTACTAGTTATCCTGTCCTGCCCTTTGGTTCTGTTTTCTTGTGATATTTCGGTGTGGTCAGTTAATCTGTTATTCTCTTTTAAAAAAAAAAAAACAGAAAAATAAAACAGAAACGCCCGCCAGTCTTTTTTGTTCACTTATTTGTTCCCTTTTTTATTCAAGACGATAGGATCACTTGGTACAGAAAAAGTTGAGTCAAGTTACCGTATATTGTCCGTACATATTATGTTGATTTTCATTTTTACCACGAGGCAGATACGGACACTGGAATACGAACGTTCAAAAGTGCTTGGAAGGATTACCTGCATAAGAAGTACTCGAGGGTCTCGGGCTGCCACGTTTGTGCATGTCTGAGGCGCTTTAATCAAGCGCAAGTACATGCCTAAAACGTATTGGAACACGAGGAAGTGACGTGGATACTTATACAAAACGTTGTAATCACATGGCAAACTTTAAAACTCGATTTGGTTGGAAACTGGACAAAATAGATACCATCGATATATGCCTGGCTGAGATCACCAAAGCTCTCGAGGATCAGCAACGCCAGCAGGGGTGAGCTTTGGTGACAAACGGAGCACGGATAGGGTTTTTACTAGGCCTTTGAGGGTCTTCTTTCACATAAGTCAAGGGTGCTCCGGCACACGGTATTTGTTCCGGATTAGCTAATCACGGGTTGGCCCGTCGCTCCTTCCCCCGAACTGTCTCGGCGAAGAACATGTGTCGATGAAGCATTTTGGACCCTATTTTGATGGAAAGAGTAGCCATTAAATTGCTATGATGTCCTTTCCTCCCACGGTAGTAACATTATTGGTGTGGCGAGGGGAGTGCGAATGTGTTTAATCGATTAAGCGAACTTCCCTGTGGGTCGATGGCTCAGCACTTTGAATCTGAGGCCATCTGAGTGTCTTATAGACAGGTTCAGGGACCTCTTTGCCATGGAATAAAAGCTACGGATAAAAAAGATAAAGATTCAAGATTCAAGATGAGAATACACGGTGTTGACTATTGACTTTGAAAGCCCAGATACGTGTTCTCGACTCCCTTGTTGCCTTGGTCATAATGCGCCAATCATATGGCAGCATTGGCTAGCTTCTTCTCTTGACCTCCTGCGCCGCTCTTCGCTACTTCCATTTCTTCAGCCGCCAGTGCTCAATGCAACACCGTTCCTTCCCCCTTCTTTGCTTCTGAAGCTGCCCCGCAGCAATTGCGCCTCCCAGGTTCTATTGCAAAATTGCCCGGCGAAATAGCGCTTTTTTCTGCTCCCTTTCTGCTCTCCTTTGCACCTTCCTGGCCAAACGTGTTTTTCTCCCCTGTTGCTTCTCCTGCACCCCTATTGCTCTTTCCCATGCATGCTCATAAAATCCATTCACACGATGGTCCTCCTTCTAGACTACCCCGTAGAAAAATAAGGAGACAAGACCATTGGCCGGTTGCCCTCCGCAACTGCGCAAGACCCGTAGCTTCTTCTTGCGGACAGCTTGTCCTATCCCAATGGCGGTCCGCTCGATAATGTGGGGCCCCCCTGGCACCTTCCTCGACTGCTACGAGGTGGTCTCGGCAGCAAGCACCTTCGTCGTGGATGAAGGTCAGCCCGTCCTCAATTCCCCGTTCCCATTTCCTCTCTCCTTCTTACCTCCCAAAGCATCACCACCATCACCACAACGCTCATCCCTACGCACATTGTCTTGTCCCAGCACAAAGCTGTCACCGAAGGGCTACCTGCCCGCTTTCTTGTCCGAATGTACGTTGAATTGGCCCGGCAGCATCCTATGGCATGATTTAGTCCCCTCCCCATCAGAATCTCATGCAGGGAGATGCATGTTCCCTCTCGTCCATTTGCCTCCTTTATATCGCCTTTAAGCAGCAACCAGCTACCTCACACTGTCTATGGCCGTGGTGCAGTCACTAGGGCTAGCTAGCTAGTGGCCGGCTGTGTGTTGCTTACAGGTGTGCCGCACAACCCGGAGCTATATTCCTCGCCCATCGCCTGCCTTTTCTTTCTCCCTTTTCGCTTTCTTGCTTCTTTCTGACTTTCTCTTCATCAACAGTCTCTTGTCAATTTCAAATCCACATATTCTGCTCGGTTCTTCGACGCTTCGGCACCCCATCCCTCTCCGGTAAACGATTCTGCGCCTGGTTAACGAAAAAATGGCCTCCGGTTCCTCGTCCACTGCCGATTCCGGCAACGCTTCCTCTGCGGCTCAGCGCCTGATGCAAGAGCACGGCAGCCACCATGTGACCATTGAATCGGTCCCTGATGAGGAGGATCTCAAGCATGATGCCGTCCTCCGTCGCGAGGCTGCTGAAGCCGAGGCCTCTGGTCCTGCCCCGACTGATGCTTCTGCCCCTTCCTGGGCCCCGATGCCGTCTGCCAAGGCTGCCGGCAAGCAGAAGGCCCCCGAACCCACGCCTGCCTCCAAGCTGGACACCCACTCGCACGAGCTCTTCCCCGAGCTGGGCGGCTCCAAGAAGTCGTCTGCCAATGTTGCACCCGTCTGGAACGCCAAGACCGCCGGCCGCCCTGCCAATGGCGCAAACGGCGCTTCGCAGTTCGCTTCCAACGGCAGCAGCGCTCCGGCTCCGGCCCAGGCTTCCCCTGCTCGCTCGGCCGCTCCGACCCTGAACATCCCCGGCCGCAACGTTTCCAGCGTCACGCTCGAGGATCACCAGCTCCTGCCCCGTAGCTCTCTGAAGCGCCCCGTTCCGGATATTATCAAGGACATCAACCGCAAGTCGCGTGCCAACATTACTATGCTCCCGCCCACTGGTGGCCGGAGACAATTCAACGCTACCGGCCCGCCCGAGGTTGCCCAGCAGGCCCTGCGTGACCTTGTCCAGCAGATTGGTGCCAAGGTGAGTTTCACTTGTATTTTCGTCAGTCTTTTTCTGGTGTTTGGCGTGTGACTGACAGTAGTTTCTTCCCCCCTTTTACAGGTCTCGGTCAATGTGCCCATCCCCCAGTCTGTTAGACCCCACATCATTGGCAAGCAAGGTTCGACCATCAAGTCGCTCCAGGAGAAGACGGGCGCGAGAATCCAGCTCCCCAAGGCTGACGAGGTCTCGGCTGCCTACGAGGACGATGACGATGCTACTATCGACGTCACCGTGGAGGGTAATGCCCTTTCCGCGCGTGCGGCTCGGGACGCCATCCTGAAGATCGTTGGCGAGCGTTCGGCCAACACCAACACCCGCCTGCGCGGTATCCCTTCCGAGTTCTACCCCTTCATCTCGGACCCCAGCCATGGCCTTCTCTCCAACCTGGAGAACAATGGCGTTCAGATTCGTGTGCCGCCTCTGCAGCCGCGCTCTGCTCAGCCCCCCACAACGGCTGACGATGGCCGCCCTGTTTTCACACCGTCTGCGGACAACCACATCCAGCTGACCGGTGAGCGCAATGCTGTCCTGAACGCTCGCGCCGAGATTGAGAAGGCGGCAGCTCAGCTCCAGCAGCGCCTGCAGCTGCAGCAGACTTCCATCCCCCCTGGTCGCCAGCAGTTCATTATTGGCCAACACGGCACACCAATGGAGGAGTTCTTCAACGAGACTGGCTGCGTGGTTATCCTGCCCGAGGATGCCGAGGACGACAGTGTGACCATTGTTGGCCCCGCAGACCAGGTCGAGGCTGGTCTGGAGCGTGCCATTGATCTGGCCATGGGCATGCAGTGCTCCAACTACGACATTTCGCGCTTCCACCGCCAGGCCCCTGGCAGCGCGGCCGCCCATGCGCGCAACGTCACCCGCTACCTGCGCCAGCGGAAGGAGATTGAGCGCCTGGAGCGCGAGTACCAGAGCCACATCAACACGCCCTTCACGAGCGAAGGTGCTCTTCCCTGGGAGCTGTACTCGCGTGACGGCAAGAACGCTTTCCGCGCCCAGACGGAGATCAAGAACATTATTTCCAGCCACCCGCCCAGCCGGATGGCCACAATCCCCGTCGATCCCTTCTACCACCAGTTCCTGCGCACCGACATCCGCCCTCGCCTGCAGAAGGACTACGGTGTCTACCTTGTTGTGCCGGAGGCTTCCGAGTCCGGCGCACCTGTCCTCCTCGTCTACGAGGGCCCCTCGGACGAATCTGCTGGACCGTACACCCTGCCACAGACGGTTCCGTCTCCGCAGGAGGTCGCCGCTTTCCAGCAGGGTGTCCGTGATGCACAGAAGCACATTCTTGATCTTATTGGCGCTCAGGAAGACATCCAGACCACCCAGGTTGACGTCCCGCACAAGTTCCACGAGCGCCTCCGGCGGTTTATCAAGAAGGAGCAGGAGGCACGCCCGCCGAACCAGCCGCCTGTCCGTGTCTCCAGCCTTGGTACTGTCGTGACCCTGCGGGGTCCCAAGACCTCCGTTGATGAGCTGGTTGTCAAGATCAACGCTTTCGTGGAGCAGGAGAAGGAGGACGAGAAGGAGCGTGGCTTCACTCTGACATTCGACTTCCCCAAGGCCTATGCTAACCACCTGATTGGCAAGGGTGGCAGCAACATCAGCCAGCTGCGGGACAAGTTTGATGTCGAGATCCAGGTCCAGGATGGCCAGGTAGAGCTCAAGGGTCCCAAGGCCAAGGCCGAGAAAGCCCGAGCACACATCAACTCTGTCGCCCGCCAGCTGGCTGACGAAACGACGCACATTCTCAAGATCGAGCCCAAGTTCCACCGTGAGCTGATCGGCGCCCAGGGTAGCACCATCAACCGCCTCCAGGACCGGCACAAGGTTCTCATCTTCTTCCCGCGCGTTGCCAAGCCGGCCCGCGACGACGAGTCTGTCACAGATGCTGCCAGCGATGCTGGCAAGCCCCGCCGCCAGCAGGGCCCCGACGAAGTTATCGTGCGTGGCCCCAAGAAGGGTGCCGACGAGGCCCGTAAGGAGATCATGGATATGTACCTGTACATTAAGGAGAAGTCGTTCACTGCCACTATTGAGGTGCAGCAGAAGCAGGTGCCTTACCTGATTGGCCAGGGCGGTTCTGCAATGGAGGCTCTTCGCAATCAGACGGGCGCCAAGATTGATGTCCCCAACAGCCGTGGCGAGCCTGACTCTGTTGTGGAGATTCAGCTCAAGGGTAGCAAGGAACAGGTGACGGCGGCCAAGAAGATTCTTCTGGAGAAGAAGGCTGTCCTTGACGACACCGTCAGCACGACCATTGAGGTCGACAAGAAATTCCACAAGGCCCTTATTGGCCCTGGAGGTTTGTCCAAGCCCCTCTTTTTTTCCCCTAACTTTTGATTTACGTATGCGCAGTCTCACTAACATGGCCACAGGCTCTACTATCAAGGACCTCGTTGTCAAGGCTGGTGGCTCGGACGACCGCAGAGAGCTGTCTCGGGCCATTCAGTTCCCGAACCAGGACAGCAGCGAGACGGCAATCAAGATTGAGGGCCGCCGGTCGTTTGTTGAGGCCATCACCAAGTCGATCCAGGAGTTTGTTGACCAGCGTGCCAACCAGGTCTCGGAGGTGATTGATGTTCCCCAGGACAAGCACAGATCGCTGATCGGCCGTGGCGGCGAGACCAGACGCCAGATCGAGTCCCGCTTCTCTGTCGTTGTCGACATCCCCAGACAGGGCGAGGAGCGCACGGACGTCAAGGTGACGGGCTCGCCGGAGAACGTGCAAAAGGCCAAAGAGCACATCCAGTCGCTCATCAAGGAGCAGCACGCCACGACGATCCAGGTGCCGCGCAACCTCCACCACGCCATCTCCAACAACGGCCAATTTTTCCGCCGCCTGCGCAACGAGAACCAGGTGACGGTTGACCACGCTGGCCACGCCGTTCCGGCACGTCCTGTGGCTTCCGCTGCCAACGGCAACGGTGCCCTGCCCTTGATTACGGACGACGACGATGCCGCTGAGGGCGCTCACTCGTGGAGCGTTGTGGAGGTCTCGTCGACGGAGACTGGTGACATCCCATGGGTTCTGCACGGTACGCCGGAGAACGTGGAGAAGGCCCAGAAGGCGATTGAGAAGGCTCTCGAGCAGTCGGGCCAGAGCAACGCCACGGGCTACCTGGTGCTGCCGGACTCGCGCCTGTTCCGCCACGTCGTGGGCCAGGGCGGCAAGAAGATCGACTCGATCCGCAAGCAGAGCGGCTGCCGTATCTTTGTGCCGCAGGGCAAGAGCGGCCAGGACGCCATTGAGGTGATTGGCTCCGCCGAAGGTATTGAGAAGGCCCGGGACCTGATCCTGGAGGCTGTTAAGGAGGGCACGCAGAAGCGCGAGCAGTAGCGCCGTCCTCGCGATGAAAACGATGCTCCCTATTAGAGGATGGTAATATATGATGGCGAGCAAAAGAGCAAGCAAAAAGGCGACTGCATTCGATTCCGATAGGATGGCGACGAAGAGCGACGAAGAGCGGGAGAGTTTTTATGTTTTGGCTAGAAAAAAGCTATTATTCGTGCTGATTTTGTTTTTATTTTTACATTAAAAAAGAGATTGGACACCGCCCTGGTAGCTTTTCGTTTATTAGTAGCTTGTTATCGGGATATTCTTCGGACGATAAAAATACAAAACGAAATAATGATCATGAGAAGAGGGCAAGCTTGATGGTGAATAGTTGGCGAATAAATAATGAATTAATGGAGGGACAACAGTGAACAAACGGAGAGTAAACAGCGAACAGAGCAAGCAGTGAATAAACAGTGAATAAACGGGGAATTAACAGTTAACAAACGGCGAATATACAGCGAGTAAACAGTGAGTAAACGGAGGTTCTTCCGAAGTCAATGTTTACCAATGTGTCAGCATATTTTGGCAACTATCATCACTATAACTATGAATTCATAATTACGGAGTACCTGGCAGATTTCATTCGTGCTGTAAACAATTTTGTGATGAATTCTAGTATCTAAACACTCATTCCACATCCAAACCCCAGGAAAACGTATGGATATAATTAAAGCAAACCCTTAGTGATGCTATGCGAAACGCCAAATTGCTATGCTTTTCCCGGTCCAGACTCTTTTTGTGGCCTAAAAATGAAGGATATAAAAACATTTTTGAACATGATTAGAGAAGCGACCATTAACGAAAAGACCGATCGTCTGGTTTTTTTATTTTTATTTTTGTAATTTTTTGGACACCGGCTTTTACACTGCCATGTCCTAACGAGGCGGGTGCGTGACTTCCGGGTTCTTAGCTAGGTCCTCTGTCAGATACAGCAGGGCCTGCTCAACGAGTCTGTATTGGTCCTCGAGAGAAGTCTGTGCCACAGAGGCGGATGCATCTGCGTCAGCCGCCCCAGGCACACCGAGGCCTGAGAAGAGACTGCCAAGCGGGTCGGCCAGCATGCTGCTCGTCAGGCTGCTGCCCTCTTCGACAAGAGCGTCGGGGGCACCGGAGACGGGACGCGTGAGGCGCTCGCGGCAGCGCTCCAAGAATTTTTGGCTCTTGAGGAAATTCATAAGCGTGTCGTCGGGCAGCGGCATCTCGCCACGGTTCATTGACACGGCCATGCGAGCGGTGTGGTCGGACAGAGACACTATCTCGCCAAGAAGAGACTCGCACCGTGCGCGGCGTGCTGCCAAGGCCTCGGCCATCTTGCCGGTTGGAGGCTGTCCCGAGTGGCCGGCGGCGCCGGCTTGGAACATCTCGGGCGTAGGAAGTGCAGTCAGCTGCGACATTTGGGCTGCCAGTGAGGCTAGCGTCGGCGCGATAGGCGGAGGCGGCGGCGGAGGACCAAAGACGCGAGGTGAGGCAGTCGCTGGTTGTTGAGCTTGAGTCTGCTTCTGCTTCTGTTGCTGCTGCTGCTGCTGCTGTTGAACTGGCGCTTGAGATGATTGCGGTTGTTGCGACAGAGCCTGGGGCGGCTGCGGTGAGGCGCTCTGCGCGAATTGGTCGTCTTGCGCTTCCTGAGCGGCCTCCTGCTGCTTCAAGCGATTCTGCTTCTGCTGGCGCTTCTGGCGCTGCTTACGCTGCCGAGCGGTTCCAGGAGGTGCACTGGGTGCCGAAACCAATGGCGACGGCAGAACAGTAGGTGTTCCGTGTGATTGGGCTGTAGCCGCCGGGGCCGCAGTCTCAGTCGGGGGTGGCAGCGGGGCGCTTGCAGCCGCTGCGGCTGGGACGGACGGGACGGCTGGAGGGGCCGGGGCACTCGGGCCAGCCTCTCCCTCAGCGCGGACACGGACCTTAACCTCGCCCTCAACACCATCGATGCGGACGCGTCTCACGCCGTTGGCTGGCGGCTGAGCGCCAGACGGGCCAGCTGCTCCGTTGTTTCTGCCGCTGTTGGGCGGCGGCGTCGACTTGACGAGTTCTCGCACAAACACGTTGGCCTCGTCGCAACCGTCCATAAGGTACTTGAGGCACAGCTGAACACGTTCACGGGCAAAACGGTTATGATCGTCATAGACACACGCGTTCAGCAGTGCGAGCATGCCCTTCTCCTCCATGATCTGGTTCTGGACCTGTGCGTTGCCAGGGCTCGTTGTGCCTGGTTCGGGCTGCAAGAGTGTGGCAAGGATGGACAGAACCTGCGTCTTGATACCGGCCCATGGGAACTTGTACGCCGGCTCTTGGGGAGCTGGCGGCGGTGGCGGCGGCGGCGGTGGAGGAAGCTGTTGCTGTCCTGGCCGCCCCGCGTTGGCAGCGGCAGCGGCTGCAGCAGCACGCCCGGCCGTCGCACCAGCCATAGCGGCAGCGAGAGCAGACGAATTGGGATTCGGACGTTGGGGAGCGGCTTCGACAAGCGGCTTCTTCGGGATGGCTTCCTCGAGGCCCTTTAGCAGAGCAACCAACTCGACGGCAAGCTCCCAGTCGACAAGTTGGGCACGGATCTCTTCGATCTCAGAGACAACAGCGAGAAGCTCGAGCATCTGGCACAGGCCGTCACGAGCATGGTCCATGTCCCAGTTCTCGATAGGAAACACGGAACTATCGGTTGTGCCGCGTCGAATATCGCCTTGGACAGACATAAAGGCCAGGCATTCAGGCACGATGCGGCAGCGAACGGTGCTGACCATAAAATGGACCAGGCGCATGTCTCTGGCATCGACACGCTGCCGCGGCGGCGCGCCGTTCGACGCTGCAGGCAGAGAGTTCTGGCCGAGATACTTTTTGCGGAAGAAGTAGCTGATCATGCGCAACATTGCAGTCTGGGCAGGTGATACGACATCCTTGGGTATGCGGAGCTCTGTCCAGGCGTAAGGAATCAACGACGCATCATGGATAGCCTCGAGGATCTGCGACGTGAGCTCCCAGATCAGCGAGGTCTCCTCCTGGTCCCAGACGGCAATGAAGACGAGGAGTTCGCGAAGGAGGCTGCGGCCACTATCAGAGGCAAGGAGGAACTTGCAGCGTGCTTGCTGCAGACTCTCGCCCTGGGCTGTCAGACCGCAGCCCATGGTATCCAGGATACACGACTTGATGATCATGTGCAGGGCCTCAATCTGCTTGGGGTCGAGAATGTTGGGGATCTCAGTAAGAAGGCCAAGCACAGGCCCCTCAGCGTACGAGTCGTTGTCCAGGTCGTCTTGGTCGCTATGGTGGCCACTGTGATGGTGGTCATCGTCATCGTCTTCATCGTCTTCCAAATCATCGTCGTCATAGTCGTCGATTGGGTTGCCGTGGATATCGAGGTACGGACCATCGTGCTCGTCATCATGGTCGTGGTCATGGTCGTGGTCATGGTCGTGGTCATGATCGTGGTCATGATCGTGGTCATGGTCGTGATGACTATGGTAGTGGTGGTGGTGGTAGCGATGGCAGTTGCGGCCGTGGCTGTGACTGTGGTGCTCATCGTCCTCGCCTTCGCCCTCGCTTTCTTCGCCGTCTTCATGCTCTTTGTGAATTTTATCGTCAGCCTCAGCATCTTCATCGCTACCATCGTCTTCGCTGTCGTCGTCGTCGTAGTCGTCGTCGACCTCAACCACGCGCTGCATAATCTCCTCTTCCTCCCCGCTCTCTTCGGTCTCATCGTCGTCGTCGTCCCCGAATTCGTTGAGCTTGCTATCTAGTTCGGCATCGCCCTTGCCGGGGACGCGGAAGTATTCGCCTGTCAGGTGGATGCTGTATCCTTGAGCGGCGTCTTCGTCCCGCATCCGCCAGCGAGGGCTGAACCTGTGCAGGAGGATGTGTTTGAAAAAGGACTGGCGGCGCTTACCATAGGCACGATCGGGCATGGGTAGCCGCCACTCGTCGCGGTTAGGATCGCTCACACGCTCCCACCAGATTTCGTTCTCGTGGGAGACGCGACCAAAAGCCTCGTCCTGGGCGTACTTGGCCTCGTCGCGACTGACCTCTGAATCCAAGAGGTTGCTGGGGATCCAAAGGCGTGCCAGTGGAGAGTTGAGTGAGGGAATGCCGGGTGCCTTGGTCTGGTGTGTGTTGGCGTATTCAATTAGGCGTTCGAGGGCCTCGGGGCAAATGGTGGCGTTACGTTCGAGCCAATGCCGCAGTTCGATCTTGGCCAGGTCAGGGCGGTAGCCCGTTCCGTCGCCGCCGAGCGTATCCAAGTCGTCCGGCATCGACTCGTCTTCAAAGAAGACATAGTACCAGAAGGCCATCTTGTTGCGGTCGTTCTTGGCCGTCCAGTTGTGCACCTGCTGGAGAGATGTCACCAACAGTTTTTTGACTATACCGTTAGTATGACGTTATATCGGTGGCCGATACAAAGGCAAAAAAGAGAAGAAGAAAAATAACTGTGGAGAATTTGTAGAAAACATATGTGACATACACAAGTCATATATTTCGCTCAGCTTGTTACGTCCGGCCTCGTCCAGCGCCTCGCTGTGGTAGCCCTTTCCGGCCAGGTTGACGCACAGGACAATTATTTGGAAGACGACGGCATCGAAGCTGACGGCGGCACAAATATCCTGCGGCACCTCGGGCACAGAGCAGACGAGCAGGTTGCGAGCAATGTGCATGAGTTTGTTAAGGATCTGCAGATCTTCCTTGAGGCTTGCGTGGTTCTTGATCATGAGCTCCGAGTTGTCGTGGCCCATATGGGAATGAAGGTGGTTGTGGTGGGCATGGCCGTGGCTGCCGTTGGCACTGGCATTGGTGCTTCCGTTGGCGACGCTGGACTTGTCATCATATGGCGGGTCGTTGAGGCCGGCAATGGAGCGGGCGGTCAGGTTATCGATGGCGTTGTTGAAGATGCGCGTCAAGTACACCCAAATCTCCACGTTGCGAGCAAGAGCTTCACGGACATCCTTACGACTGTGAGTTTTCTCAAGCGTGCGGGCCACCATGCTGGCGACCCTGGACTGGGTAAGCGGCCCCGGAATGGACGGCAGATCGCTAAAGTGGCCATCGAGGCAGATGAGGGCTGCTGTGAAGCAAACCTCTTCGATGGATTGTTTTGAAGACGGCGCGCTGATGCGGTCAATTGGCGGTATATTGCCAGTTACGATCGGGGCACCGATCGCTATGGGAGCCATGGTGAGCCGTGGGAGGTCGGCCCCCGGAGAGTGAGTGCCTAAATGCTGGAAGTCGAAAAGTTGCGAGGTACAGCGAGAAAAATGTCGGGTGTCCAAGATGGACGTGGCCGAGACCGTCAGTTTGGGAGGCCAAAATTGGCGAGGCTTGCAAGAAACGGTTCGGAAGGGCCAGAGTCGGAAAGGCGGAGCTGTATGTCGTGGCTGGGTATCGAATGCAAAGTGACGGTGAGGACTCGGTCGAGGCAGAAAAGAACGAAAAATAAAATGGCGAGAAGGATCCTCGAAAAAAGGCTGCAGTAGCGCTTACGAAAGACCTCCTTCTCACTGCAGAACGAGCCCCCGTTCAAAATATCCACGTAGCTGTTGCAAGTAGTTGCGAGGTGGATTGCGGATTGCTGGCGGGCGTTGAGACGAGGCCACGAAATTGAACAATCGTGACACTTTTTGGTGATGTTGTTTTTGTTGTTGGAGAAGAGAAAAGCTTCTGCCGGGGCACGGCGGAAAGAAGGCACGAGACTGGCTGGGATATGGGTTATTGCCTCCAAAAAGACAGCTTATGACAGGGGCGGGCATAAATTTTTAAAGAAGGAACAGAGGGCTCTGATTGGCGGAAGGCGCGGGCGGTCTGCACTGGTCAAGCCTTCCCTCCCACCTGTTCCTGGCCGTTGTGTCAACCAACAGAAGGAACGACCGCCCAGTCCACTGGCTGGCTGCAGCCACGTGTGGACAGCCACTGTATCGGGCCGCATAGAAGGTCCCTGGGCCCCTCCAAAACCCTGCTGACAGGCCGTGAGACAGCCAGAATTCGCAATCGCGGGGTATTGCGTCTTCACCAACTTCGCTGGAAACAAGCGACTATCAAACTTATCGGGCAAAAAAAAAAAAAAAAAAAAAAAAAAAAAAAAAAAAGGGTAAAAAAAAAAAAAAAAAAAAAAAAACGCCGGACCAAAATTCAAACAAAAAGAAAGGGCGTGTTTAATTAAGACGAACCGGGTGGGGGGGATGTGTTAA